>OZ024720.1:13959495-14454859 GCA_964016875.1 Fallopia convolvulus
ATTCAATCTCCATTTTCAAGTTTCTTTGCAATAAAGTCGAGGAGAGCAGGGGTTGTTTGCAATCAAGCCAAGGAGAGCAAGAAATTCAATCTATATTTTGAAAAATTCTAATAGTCGACTTCTGTTGTGATTTGTTCAGTGACTTACCATATGATGCTATTTCTGTAATGAATGAAATGGAGAAGAATGAAAGTGTCCTTACAGATATGACTAACCGTATGATCTGTTATGGAATGATGAAAACAACTAAACTCAAAGGAGTTATGGAATTTTTTTAGAGGACTTATAGCAAAATAATTGCATTGATTTTGGGTTAAATGTGCCTTCATGATCATGCAACAGATCTTGTGTTTTGTGATCAATGCAACAAGAATATATGAGAAGTAAGGCATCTGTTTTATGATCGATTTTCACAAAACAATTTATGTACTTTGTAGCATTTCTTTCATGGCAATTTTCTTCGCAGAAACAATGTATCAAGAATATTCTTCTCAAAATCAATTGAGCAAGAATTTTCATAGAATTAATGTCGAAAGAATTTTCTAATCATAGTATTCCAATTTTCACAGAATTCATGGCAAGGAGAGCAAGAAATTCAATCTACATTTTCAAAAAGGCAGGGTTTCACTTCAAATTTGTTGGATCGTAATTTGTTAGAAAATAAATAGGGAACTAGCAATGTCCCCTAGGCAGCGGAAATAACAAAAACATGAACAAGTTATTTAGAGAGGAAACCTTTCTATCCAATCAACAAGTCGTAGAAAGAAAAACATCTACCTTTGAGACTCTTTCTCAGAGGATTTCAATAGTTCACTAATCGATTAAGCTTAAACGGTTACAAGGCAAATCAAGTTCCCAAGTAACTTCGGCACCAACTAGACTTCTACAACCCTAATCGTAAAACATAAACAATGGATGAACTACGAATTTGAGTACTTAAACTCTCACGTGAAATCTTCACCGAAGTTATCACAATCACACGAACAACACTTAAGCTCTCACTTGTCTACTGTTCGTCATCTTCAACCACATTCTAACCCTAGCTATCCTAGCATATTTATAGAGCAACCACCGATTCTGATCTCAATCACAATCTCACCTAATTTTGATAATATTTTTCACTTGGCAAATCTCGCTAAAAACATATTAAAGAAATATAAAATCTTCTCAAATCTTCAACCAATCGAATAGGTTCCATAAGAAACTGATCTCAGATATTCCTTCATCAAATCTTTCAGATTTGATCTTATCTTCTCACTAAGAGACCAAGCTTAGTTGTCGAATCTTCGCACATCTTCACAACGATCGCTTGTTCAAGATCTGGTAACTTGCTATAAATAGAAAGTTGTGTATCTTCCAAAAGAGACTTTCCATATTGTCACTCGTTCCCTTTGTTTTTCCTCACATCATTCCATCACTCTTAACGATGTTCTTGTAGTGTTCTTGAAATGTTAGCTTATTCTAAACAACACATTAAAACAACAAAGTTTGTCATTCTCAAAACTAAGAGAAATCATGGAACAATCAGTGTTCCAACAAAATTGACAAAAAGATGGGAGAAATTAGGGTTTTACTTCAATTCCACAAATTTGGGTTCGACTACATACCTACCGACGAAAATCTTGAGGGTTAGGAACTCGATTTGAGTGAAGGGTTTCAGATTTGGTTTCGCCGCGCGCTGCTTCCTCTTCTCCACGAATGTTCATATATAAAATCAAAAAGAGGGATCGGGTTGGACTTAAAAACAAGGGGGAGAGATCGCTTGAATGGTCATTACCTGGTCGTTCATGGTCGTCGGATGATATCGAGATCTGATTCGCCGATTCTTCTCCACTCTTATTCATAGCAAAAATCAGAAAGAGAGTTAGGATTGAGTTCGAAACTAGGGGAGAGATCTCATGAAGGGCCTTAATTACCTGGTTGTTGATGTCGTTGGTTGAAATCTCCAATCAGATCTTAGATTTGCTTCGCCCTCTCTCTTCTAAAAAATAGTGTAAGTGGGTTATGAATTGCAAGGGTATCGGGATGGGTGTTCATTTTGGGGAAGTTGGATTTTTTTAGACAAGCACGCTTGACAAGCTAAGTGAGGGGAGGGGTAGAAATCAAGCTAGTGGAAGTGAAATTCAGCCTCTTCAACTCATTCTTCAAGCTCGTCGTCGAACCGGACGAGCGAAACTGAGAAAATTCAGCCCAACTTCTTCTAGCCGCGAAAAGCTATATCCGAACGGAGTCTTATTAACAATATAATATAGAAGGCATGAACGCAACTCACCTTGAAGAGGTAAACTAGCTAGATACTTTGTTTTTTTTGGCCTTGGACACTGTCCATAGAAATTGAAACGAAAATTTCATGTTACTATCATGAAGTCTTAACAGCTTGACTAGATGTTCGAAGACAAGCTAAATACTTTGTCGGGGATACTTTACCGTGTACGCCCATTATAAACAACTAAGAAAAATATATAGAGGCACGCAGAAGGGCGTGCTCTTACATTACAAAGCGCACACACCACACATAATATACTATTATAATTACCTCTTATTCCATATTTATTAAAAAACACCTCTTATTTTAGGATTTTTCACACTTGATCACCTCTTATTTCATATCTCTCAACTTATTTTCTTTTCTTGTTTTTTTTTATATTCACTACCGCTTACCAAAAGTCACCTTAATATATCTCTTATTCCAATTAAATGAAGATATACGTGGTCAAATGCAAAAACAAAATAAAATAAGAGGTAGTTAAGTGTAAATTTTCTAAAATATTGGGTGATTAAATGAAAAACCTTATAGTTTATATAATACAAATCTCTCCATTCATTCCACAACTATCACATAAACCTTTCTAGATTGATTTCTAGTCCCAATAAGTCCTCTACATCACCCATTCCATCTCTAATCCCACCCACCACCCTCATATAACAACTCTATCTCCAAACACCTCCAAAACCATAGACCCCAAAAAAACAAAAGATGAAGCTCCAAGCAATGGACAAGTACTTCCCAAAGAAAGCCCTCCTCGTAGCACTACTCTTCCTCCTCTTCACAACAATCCCCCTCCTCTTTAAATCCTCTCCTTCCTATCCTTCACCCACACCATCGAACGACGACCATCGTTGGGATCACCCCAATCCGACGGCGGGGATCAAAAAGTTGAGGAAGTGTGACATATTCTCGGGCGAATGGGTGCCGAATCCGGAGGGCCCGTACTATACGAACGAGACGTGTTGGGCGATACACGAGCACCAAAACTGCATGAAGTATGGGAGGCCGGACACGGACTACATGAAGTGGAGGTGGCAGCCCAACGGCTGTGATTTGCCCATCTTCAATCCACATCAGTTCTTGGAGATCATGCGTGGGAAATCGCTCGCCTTCGTCGGAGATTCCGTCGCAAGGAATCAGATGCAATCCCTCATTTGCCTCCTCTCTAGGGTAAGTATCTTACTTTAATTAATTTTTTTCTTACTTGAGCTAGCTAGCTTCTTGCTTAATTCTTTGTAAAGTAGTACTACTACTCGTCCTACTTTTTCACCTTTTGTTTAGCTTTCTACCATTCACGTACTTTTGTTTTTATTAATTGTTAGGAGTTAAAGGTAATTAACAACTATAAGCAATTAATATAAGATTAGTTAATACTCTTTTATGCTTTCTCTAATGAAAGGTGAGATTCTGGTGAAAGTTAGCTACCTACTAACAAACTTGCATGAAACGGATAAGAAATGGGGCTTCTTATGAAAGGATCCACAAATTATTATACCAAAAAGACCTAGTTACAAACTTACAATTAATGCCCTCTTAAAATTATTCAATTAAGGGGGTTATGTGCTAATAAAAAAGTAGTATTAGAATTTTTAAGTATTAGTTATGATATTTGAATTTGAATTCTTATGACATGTATATTAGTACTAATCCAACTGAACAAGCTATAAGAGAAGACAGTAATCAAGGGGGTTATGTGATGATTATTTGGGAGAAGCCATAAAATCATTACTCCCTCCGTTTCAGAATAGTTGTCCATATAGACAATTTTTCTTGTTTCACAATAGTTGTTCATATAATAATTTTTTCCATTTATACCCTTAATAATTACACCACACTAAACATACACTTTTTCCAAAGCAACTTTTTGGAGTAAAAAGTACCACTTTATAGGGGTATTTTTGGAAGAATTTTTCCCCCTTAATATATGTGCACTTTTGTCTATGAACAACTATTTTGAAACGGAGGGAGTATTTGATTAAGCTAATGAACTCATCTATTAATGGGCCCCGGCGGCCTCTTCAATTTTGGAAAATTAAAATGAGATTTGAGTTGATATGACATTTTTTTATACTAGGCAGCAACTTTGATGTGAAATTTTCTTGTGACAATTCAAGTATATGATTGGAGGGGGTAACAAATGCGTAGTATAAAATATCGCCCTTAGATCTTGTTTTAAATCACTAAATCAACTCATAAAATTCTAATATTAGGGGTGATTTATATACATGCATATTAGAATAAATTTAACGATATAAATATACACAAATTCATATATACATGGTGGGTTTATTATACCATCACAAGCAATTGATCGAATTGAAGTGAGATTCTACTAGACCTAAATTATACTAACGTGTCAATTCAAACTATTGTATTATAATAGTTCAATTTAAGCCAGATTTAGTGAAAATCATTATATTGTATTTATCATATATACATTATGATGACAATTATGTGATCGAAACTAAAATTATTGTGTACCATCATTAATTCGATTGTTGGAGAGTTGTTGAACAAAACCATAGAAAATTTTCAACTACTTTAGTTGAGCTATATATATTTATACCGTGATTGGACCGGAAGACAGCTATCTCTCTAAGGTTTAACCATTTCATTTAATTATTGTAGTCCATTATTAGTTAGTAGTAGTTAACAAGGACTGTAAGATCAATTGATCTAACGTTTTAGGAAAATCAGTTTTTGTTACATCATTCATATAATTAAATATAATAATGGAGACAAATAACAGGTACAGTAAAATTACACCTTTTGATGGTAAGCAACTATGCATAATGATTCCCTTATATTATAGGGTCGATCACATGCTAGTGAGCACAGAAGTAAGCTTTCATTTCAAGGTAAACTAATTAGTGATAATTATCAATAACATCACATAATCAAATTTCTTATAAATATCCATATCTTTTTCTACCTAAAGCATATATATATATGAACATTTAGGGAGGGGCATTATTAGCCAATAACTCTTGTAACTATTTACTGTAATTTGAATTTAATTATAAACCACCATTTTTTGTCACATAACAAGAAAACCCACTTTATCCAATTGTATCACATATATACTATAGTTAAGACGAAGACCAATCATTTAGACATTTGAGTTATACTCCGTATTTTATAAAATCCATCCATATATTGACTAAAATAAATTTTATCTACCTTGCATATGTAATTTCATAGAACAAAATACAAGACAGTATTTGTTTGATTCTGATATGGAGTATATACATAGTACGTTCAATTTGCCTTGGCTAAACAAGAGTCAAACTGACAACTTGGCCTGTCAGAGGATCAAAGTAAACAACTTATAAGCAGACATTGTTTGGGCATCTCAAAAGATGCTCATCCACATTCACTATAGTTTAGTTAATTCCATAGGGATGTTTGTTTTCTTGCTTTTTTTGTTCCTTTTGTTACGATTGATTATTTAATACTTCATATATATACACTGTTTATCCTAGTCCTACCACCAAAAAAATTAAATTAAAAAACTAGTTTTCATTTTTGCAAAAAAACTCAGAATGTTTATATAGAGATAATACGAACAACAGGGACAACCCTCGTTGGCCTTCTTTTGAACGTCGCTAGAGAATTTTGGACTATGTTCTTGTAAAATGATTTATTAATAAATTAACCTTAGTTAACCACTTAGACGAGATAGATTATGTTTGCAACGCAGAATTTTTTTTAGTAAAATCACTTTTCATCAAAAAGATATGTAGTAAATAGTAATATATCCACGAACAAAATTTTCTAATGACATATTTATCAGGGTTATAATTAAATAATTAAAAAAACATACTAATCCTTTTCCCACGTGCACACACGTGCTGGCTTACTTAGATCTACGATTGTGTCTGTTAACATTTTTTTAAAGTAATACTAGCATAAGTTCGTACCCTGTACAGATTTGATAAAATATAAATAGTTTATTTTAACATAAATTGTTTTATTTTATTTTAATTTTTTATTTGAAAATGAAAAAAAATTATCAACCGTTTTAATGTAAGATTCAATACTTTTTTTAATTTACTAAAATAAAATAAATTAGTTTTTACTAAAAAATAATTTTTTTTCATCATAATATATTTTATTATTATTATTTTTGTTATTAATATATATTTAAATTAGTTTATAAACTTTTTAATTAATATATATTTAAATTAAATTTTGATGAAAAAATATTTAACCTAACTTACATATTTTTTATCTTGATAATATGAAATTTGAATGTATTTATTAATTAAGAAAATGTGTAAATAATCAA
This sequence comes from Fallopia convolvulus, assembly GCA_964016875.1. Lineage (NCBI taxonomy): Eukaryota > Viridiplantae > Streptophyta > Magnoliopsida > Caryophyllales > Polygonaceae > Fallopia > Fallopia convolvulus. The sequence continues at coordinate 13,966,053 of OZ024720.1, forward strand.
GGATCAATGAGATAAGAATGAATTTAAAATGTACTTATTATTTTTAACAAACATATATAAAAATATAAAATTAGATATAAATATTTTTTATTAAAATTAGTATTGAATTGATTGTTTAGAGTATTGATGATGGTTCGTCATATAAAGCTATAAGCGAATTAAATATAGAAATGACACATATACTAAATGAATTTCTGACTATATATAATGAGTTTGGTTCAAAAGAAACAAACTTTTATCCTAAAACGCGAAACGAATGCACTTTTCCTAATTATTAGTGCACTTTTCATACAAAGGTGCATTGAAAAATACAAAAAGTGCACTACGAAAAAATGCATTGCAAAAAATATAAAAAGTGCACTAAAAAATACGAAAAGTGCATATGCGAAAAAGTGCAATCCGAAGTAAGAAAAGTGCACTACTAACTACAAAAAATGCATTCATTCTTCATGATAAGAGTTTGTTTCATTTGAACCAAATTCTATATATAATATTTATTTTGTAGCTATATGTTGTATGTATGATAGCACATGGCCACGGTTCCATTCTCTATCCCATTATATCTCTACTTTCAAAATTGCCCCCCAAAAAAAAACAAAAATTATCATTTCAACCAACAATTTATATGTACGTTGTTTTTCGGCCGAAAACTAAGAAAATCGAATCTCATTATTTGCATTCTTTTAAGCTATAATGGAGTATTTCCTCAACTTTTTTTTGGTGAGACATCTTCTATCTCCTTCGTTTCCTTTTCATTTTTGTAAAAGGTGATCACCTGTCGTCGTCGTCTTATTCGACATCTTATCTTACATATACATACATATTTTTACAAAATCTATTATTTTCTTTGTCGTTATTAAATATTTATCTTCTGGTATATATGAATAATATAAAAAGTATAATAGTGATTATATTAAAGAAAAAAATTAGAATACGATTGGAAACAGCTAAGCTGGTCGCTTGCAGGTCATTTTCAATATAGATACTCTACATTGTTATAAATTAAAAGCACCCAAAAAATATAGAAGAAATAAAGTTTACAAAAAAAGAAAAGAAAATTAGAATAAAGAGGTAGATGCTAAAGCATGCATTATTCCAATTGATTGCCTTTCAAATCACTAGATCTTATTGTTCAATTTCATAATAAGAAGAATAATAACATTGATTAGCTAGATTTCACGTACGTATTATATTCACCCAAACTAGCTACTTGATCACGTATAGTATGTGTAATTATATACTACGAGCTTGTAAGTGTAACAAACTCATCATTGACGAAAGTTGGACCTCTCTATTCACTGTCGATCTACATATAGTTTCAACTTTCAACTAATCCGTCCCCGTATTTTTCAAATGAAATTTAGTTTAGTATTTTTTTTAGTTGAATTTATGTTATAAGTTTATAACTGAGATAATCATGTTTATTTTGGCATTTGATTAAGTCTAACAATTGTCTACTTTTATGACTAAAAATGATCCTATACTAGTATTGTCTTAATTATAAGTACATGTTTATATCATGATCCTACTTAACATTTATTTAACGTCGTCGTTATGTAAATTAAAATGAGTTGGACTAAAGGTTGTAAGATTTGATGATCTAACCCGAGTTAACTTGTAACCTGAAACGAGTCAGATTGATTGGTTAAACTCTAACCCGAATTGGAATTGGAACTTGAAGGAAACGAACCAAAAGCTGATGGGTTGTCAGGATTTAAAAGAAAACGATCGAACACAAAATGCGAGGGGAATCATATATCTTGAATACAGCCGGCTTGTGGAAAAAGCATCTTTCTTGTTTGTTACCCAATTCCCACTAACTTCCATTTTGAACCCCACATGTGCTACCTCATACATACGCCTCTCCTTTACTTCACATTCATATATATACTGCCGATATATAGTGGATCAGTTGATATATAGCTCCGAAATTCGTTATGCTTCATTGGACCTACCTACCACGTGCCTTTCAACCTCACATTCTTGGGTTTATTTCGTTGGATTTTTTTTTATTTTTACAAGAAGATCTCATTTATCTAATGCCATAGGAGGAGGGCTTGAAATTATTCATGAATGCCCGATTCATCTAAACATCTTATCCGAGTATATGGATAAAAACCTGATTTTTAAGTCGAGTGGGGATAGATAACGGATGGATTAAATGATGGGTTAGACGGGCACGGGTGAAAAGGTCATCCAATTCATCATTCGATTTATTATCTGAATTACTACTTGATCCACCCGAAAACTCGACGAATGACGAGTTTCATAGGTGGTAAATAAATTGAGTGAAACATTTGTCTCGTAAATCGGGTGATAGTATGGAACTATTCGATCATCATCCACTCAATTGTACTTTAGCATGTTATATATCTTTTTAAATTACCGTAATAATCATAACTTTTCTATATGACGTAAACTAGTAAGCTAATAATCATATTAATTGGATAGATTATAACTCTAGTTGTATATCTTGTAGCTTTAGTTTGACTTAGTTTCATATACATGTGTTATATATTTGTATATATCTGCCTAACAGTAGCGCTTTAATTTCCTTTCTTTCTTATATTAGGTGTTCAATACATATTTCTGTCCTAAAATTTCCGCTCTTCTAAAAACTAGCCGTTGGTGGTTACCCGCCCAAATTTCCAACAACCTTTTGAAACATCATTAATATAGCGCGCTTTTCTTATCAACTTCCTCTTGCAACAGGTAGAGTACCCGTACGACCGATCCTACACCTCCGACGAGCACTTCAAGAGGTGGTACTACGAGCACTACAACTTCACCGTAGCCATGTACACAAGCACCTTCCTCGTCCGCGCCACCGAGAACGACCCCGCGGGCCCCACCGGCACCGGCCTCTTCGGCCTCCACCTCGATGAGGTCGACACCGCCTGGTCCTCCCACATCGACCCCTACGACTTCGTCGTCATCTCCGCCGGCCACTGGTTCCTCCGCCCCCTCATCTACTACACCAACCGCCACCTCGTCGGCTGCCGCTTCTGCCAGCTCCCCAACATCACCGACCTCTCCATCCCATTCGGTTACCGTGCCGCCTTCCGCACCGCCTTCCGCGCCATTCTCGATCGAAGCGGCACGTTCCGTGGAACCGTGTATCTTCGCACGTTCTCGCCCGCCCATTTCCAGGGCGGGTTATGGAATCAGGTAAACTGTTAGGAATATTATTTCCCAAGTTAGGAAATAAACTTGTCTATTATATAATTTCTTGAATTATTTCTTCTATTACCAATTGATTTTATACCCGTTTTATGCATAGGGAGGGAACTGCCTAAGGCAGAAGCCATTTATGAGCAATGAAACGTTGTTGCAAGGGCTGGATTTAGACATGTACATGGCGCAAATTGGGGAGTTTAGGGCTGCGAAGAGGGAGGGGAGGAAGAAGGGGATTCGGTTTCGAGTCATGGACACGACACAAGCGACGCTATTAAGGCCCGACGGGCATCCGAGTAGGTACGGACACCTGCCCGAGGAGAAAGTGGCGTTGTATAATGATTGTGTTCATTGGTGCTTGCCTGGGCCGGTCGATGCTTGGAACGATTTTTTGTTGGAGATGGTGAGGACGGAAGGAGTGGCGGCGAAGGAAGGGAGGGAGAGCCATGCTAGGGAGAAAAGGATGATGCTGGTCAGATAGAGATGGGTCGTGAGATTTGGTAACTTTAATATATACTATATTAATATTGATTTGTTGTATTTGGTGAGGATTGAGAAATTAAGACAAAGTTTGATCATGATCGATGTGGGTTTGGTCAGATTTGATTTTGGTAATATTTTATGCACATAGAGAAGGAAATTAAGGGTTTTTTGCTGGATGAATGAAACTGGCAATAAAGGTTGTTTGCTATATGTTTGGAATCATGATAATGTTAGGGTTGTGATCACATTGCTGGTATAGAGTGTTTGATTCGGATTGAACTGAATTTTGATGCTTTTTCAGTAAGCTTATGTGCAAAAAAAAAAAGTGCATTAGATTGACCTTTAATTACATGGTGGATTCAATTCTTTGGGTTTGGGATGCAAGACCCAAATTCACCAACATTTGCTTATACAAGATTTTTTTTTGATAGAAGGAGAGGTGGTGCTCTCCGGTCCCTTAAGGGAGCATTTTATTAATAAAAAAAAGGGCTAAGTAGTCAGCAAACGGGGGATAGCCCAATTCCTTACATCATGAAGCAAAAGTAAATTAATCCTCTCCGGCGGGGCAAGCAATACACTAATACACAAATGAGATTAAAGTACGCATATATAGACAACGATTGTTGAAAACATGTGGTCTATAATATGAATTTGAGTAGAGTGAAATGCGGACAACGGTTTTTTTTAATAACCATTGTCTATGATTTATAAAATAAACAACGGTTTTCAAAAATGCGTTATATTTTAGAAGCATTTTAGACGCGGATAACGGTTGTTTGCATAACCATTGTCTATAATACATGTCATAGACAATGGTTTAAAAAATCGTAATCTAAAGTGTATTATTATTTTATGCGGTCATCGTTTTTTTAAAACCGTTGTCTAATTTATACTAATATAAATGAGGACTTTGTCTTACTAACATTGAAGTCTAGCCCTTAATTTTACATACAAGTATAACAGTGATTTTACTTATTTCCCACCTCCTTTTCTCCTACACTTCTCTTTCATTCGTGCTTCTGCTCTATCGACTTCAGTCCCGCTCGCTCTCTTTCTTCCGCGGTCTTCTTCTCTCCCTCCCTCTTTCTTCTTCTTCTCCAATCTTCAGTTTCAAGGTTAGGGTGTTTATTGGCGATTTTTACTTGCCCCCTTTCTGATTTGTGGTTTGGTTCAAGTTGACGAGGTTAGTGTTCATAGCATAAACTGGTGTGCTCAGTCGTTGATTCCCGGGCCGATTCCGCCCCATCCCGATCGGGGTACAATCAACAACAATTCCGCTCATTTGCGGTATTTATTACTTCCTCTTCTTCAATCACAAGTTCAATCTTCCTAGGGTTGCTACAATTTTTTATTTCTTTGTAATGAACTTGTTCGTTTTCTTCCTCTTTTGGACACCACTGTCAGTCATTGTTGATTTCTTGGGCTCTTCTTTCTTAAGGACGACGATTCGAGATTCAGGTTTGGATTATTGCTTCTAGATGGTCGGCATGTTTCCGCTTGATATGAAAGGTAAGTTGGCTTTTGTTTGTCTTGATGCTTTAGTTAATTTGGGCTTAGGGTTTGAGAAATTGTTTGATTGTTAGGTCTATCAATTTTTGTTTGCCTCAAAATTGGGAAATTATAACTCGAAATCTCTTGAAATTTAGGTATAACAATATAGATTAGTTATGCACTTAAAGTGTTTGATGAAATGCATATGAGAAATTTGTATTGTTTTACTTGATAGTGGTATTCTAAGTGTGGGAGATTTAGTTTGACGTCTACAAATGGCTATAATATATCATTTGATGCTGGTTTTTTGGTCTTTTTGGTTTTGTAAAGTGATACATACAACTTGATGCCAAGGCCTGGTGTTTTAGCTAAAAGAGTAGCATACTTTTGCAGACTAACCTTTTCTTAGAAGGAACAAACAGTGAATACACGCAGGCTTGTGCTATATATTGAATATATTGAGTCTGGTTGAGTTGAAACCAAATTGAACCCCATAATGGTTAATTTGTAGTTAGCTTGTTTTTATGCATGTTGTTAAAATTTTCAATTCCTTGATTATTCTACCAGGGGACATGGCAATCATATATTGTAAAGGATCCTAGTGTACTGCACAATATAGATAAAGGTACACATATGGAACTACAACTTCTTTTACATTTGTTAGAATGTATTAATTTGGCATATTTTGCCCTTTTTCAGGATTCAAACCCTATATTGGAAGTCAATAAGATAGGAGCCAAAAAGACATTATTCCAGACTCCCAACTATATCACCTCAAATCGGTAAGGAAAAATGACATTTTCTCTCTCTTTTACTGCAAAAAAAAAGAACTTTCTCATCATTATCTTTGTACTCATGTTAGCCTTATAACCTACTAAAAGTGTTGTTTTAATTCTACATTAAAACGAAGATAATATATAAATCATTATTACACCAGTGAATTCTAGTAGGGAAAAGCTTGTTGATCTTGTGAGTGACAACATTGAACATGAAAATGAAGAAGGAATTCCACCTATGGATGAGCTCCTTTATTAGCAAGAGGTCATTATTATTTTTTTTGCTGGAAATAGGTTAGTATGAGTTGTTTTTCTCTTCTTAGAAAAATGAATGGAAAGTACTAAGACTTTTGCTCACGTAACATTTGATTCAAACTGCAACTTTGATAGATTTGCACTCAAATTCACCATAAACCTTTGGATTGCATAAACAAGCTTTAATCTCTTTTTCTGAATAAAGATTGCATATGTACTATCAATGATTTCATTCAATTTGGTAATCAATCCACTAATTTTATTTGATTTGAATATTAGTTGTGAACGCTACGAAGAAACAAGCAGGAAGTGATACAACTATTTGAGCTAATTTAATTGTGAGTTCTAAAAGCATGTTCCAATGATTTTCTAATCTAAGAAGTTGTGCTTTTGAGCTCTTCCAGCAGGAGATGTGAGGTGAATGTTAAATTTGTATTGGATGATGGATTGTATTTCTTGTAGGTCAAGGTGTGAATGCTATCTTGGAATTTTGATGTAGATTGCTAATAGTCTAACCGGTGTTCTAGACTTTTTTTCTCTTTGGATATCTATGTGTATTGTAGATGTAGATTGGTACTATAAAACTCCCTCCTGTTGTCCAAGTTTCTTGGTTCTTTTAAATCTGTGTTCTTGTGTCTTGCTTTTCTATGGTTGATTAGATTTTTTGCTCTTCTAATCTTTGGCAAATAGAAGCTGACTTGGCCTAAGAACCTTGACCATTTTGATCAAACTAGACATTTGTAAATTATATTCACTCTGACCGAACCTTGAATGAAGATCTACCCTACTTGTAGTCTCTCTTCTGCATGTTTAAGCTTTAATCAAGTGTTTGGGTGCAATTAATTTTTTGATACTTTTTCTGTTTGATAATTTCAGGCTATAATTACTACTGGAATATTTTGCCATTTGGTCCAACTCCTTCAAAACGCTGAGTTTGATATCAAAAAGGAAGTTGACTGGACAATTGCAAATGCTACTTCTGGTGGTTCTCATGAACAAATCAAGTATACTCTCTGTTTCTGCTATGTTAATTTATTTGTTGGGTTTCAATTTGCTTCAGTGTAAGCTAACACTATTAGTATGGTTTTTATGGTTCCAATTGCTACTTTTGTTGCAAATGCTAATTCTGTTGGGCTTTAGGTATGCTTCAGGATATATAATGTTACTATACTTTGTATTGGTTTTAGGTATTTAGTCAGCAAAGGATGCTTCAAGCCAATTTGTGATCTATTAGTATGCCTTGACCCAAGGATTATTAATGTCTGCTTGGAAGCGCTTGAAAACATCTTAATGGTCGGAGAATCAGAAAATGCTATGAGGAACACAGGAGATGGAAATATATTCATATATATTAATTGTGAATGATTGCATTTGAATATTTATATATTGTTGAGGAATTGTTTAAGTATGAGAGCAGTGATATTTAGACTGCTCGAGTATCCTTTTATATCAACACGAGTCTATTTTTAACATAAACAAAGACAATGAAAATCAAACCATTGTCAATGTTATTTTCAAACCCATTATTTTAAAATAACATAGACAATGGTTACGTCTATAATAAAGACAACAGTTGCAATTGTCTCAAGTCTATACCACAACGGTTTGATGGAACAATGACAACGATTAACATCATATAAAAATTTTAAATATTGTTTATTGGAAACATAAGACAATGGTTATTTAAAACCTTAGACAATGAGCATAACCATGGTCTTAACATACATTGACAACTACATTACGATACAAAGACAACAGTTTTAAACAACATAGACAATGGTTCATATTATATTTAAATTTAAAAGAATATATTTTATGTTGAATAAACAACGGTTAATAACATCTTAGACAATGTACACAACCGTGGTCTAGGAGAACCGTTGTCTAATAATTAATCGTTGTCTTCACATAGACAACGCTGGATACGACAACGGTTCAACAACCGTTGTCCGTACCCTTTTTTAACCGTTGTAAACAGCAGCGCCAAATCCACCGAATAGCCATGGCGATAGCGAGCACCATTCAACAGTCCTTTCTTGGCGATTTTCGAGGGTGTTCTTCCTAATCCAGCAAGAAAAAGGCACCTGGAAAAAGGAAAGATCATTATTAGGAATATGGAATTTGGTCCAAATAATTCTAGCCTTCGGGCAGTCCCGAAATAGATGCTCATAAGTCTCTTCTCTTAATAGTAGACGCAATGATTCGAAGTAGCTATGTATCTACGAAATCTCTCAGCGTTAGATAGCACTCCCCCTCTACTCGCCATCCACACAAAGCAACGAACCCGTTCCGGCGCTTGAATTTTCCAAACAGCTTTGAAGAATCCACTATCAATCTCATGTATGCCCAAATTACCCTTCAGAAGGTCATATCCGGAGCTAACTGTATATTGTCTGTTAGTTTTAGTTAGCGTTGTTAGTTGAAGGTTAGATTCGGCTCTTGTAGACCCCAAAGGGTAATCAAGACGTTTGAGTAGACCCCGAAGGGTAATCTTGTGAGTAGACCCGAAGGTAATCTCGTTGGGTGTAGACCACAAGGGTAATCACCGCTGAATGGTGTTAGTTTATGTTAAAACACAAGTTAAAACTTTGAAAACATAAACAAACAAGACTTGACTTGATAAAGGCAACGAGTCGACCGATTAGATCGATCTTTCCTTCAACGTTTATTGCCCCTATTAATGCCAAGTGTATAACCACAATGACGTTGTGAGATAAAACGTTCTTATACAATGAACATGTGGCAAGCATGTATCATCATTGCATATATACGCACCTCGTTCTCCAATAAGTGTTTGTAATTTGATGTGGAACACTCAAACCACAATTCTCGTGATTTGATTTGATCTCACGAATCCTCTCTTGCGAACTCTTTTTCGAACTATCCCGAAAGAGGCATCCAACCTCTATTTATAGGCAAAGAGGAGAGGCGGTTATGGAAAGAGAAAATGGAAGCTATTTAGTTGAGAAAAAAAGGAGGATAAATAGGGAATTTGTTATAACTGACTTGGTAACTTCCCTCAACAAACTTTTGAATTTCAAATCCATCCTTATCCAAAATTCAAGGCAAAAGCCCAAAAGGGCCCATAGGCGCGCGCGACCCATTACCATAGGGAGCTACATTCGAGATAGCTTGTCGCGCCCACACTCTCGAGACATGAAATGTGTATCTCGTCTCTACGAAGCTTGGTGATGCTTTCGCAAAGCCAAAAGGTCAACACCCAAGCTCAAACCAAGCTAAAACCAAAAACAGCGCATAACTTGAGCTAGCTTAAAACCAATGTTCCAAGCTTTGGTTAACTCTCAAATTTTTCCACATAGTCCTTGAGCTTTATTTCTCAATCCAGGAATCCTAAAATAGCCAATCAATCGCATGAATATGGCCACATACGCAAGTCAATCGAAATCAGCGCCATAGGCGCGCCCCGGTTTGCCGCGGCTGTCGCATGCTTGCGTCGCTGTAGCGGCGCACCAACGTCGGTGCCTTGGCATGCGGTGCATGCTCGCTGGAGCATCCCGACACTGCATTCCAATTCTTGGTGCTCAGCGCACTCAAGGTTCAAGTCACCCTCGTTCCATGGCCAGCCCTTGGCCGAGAACCTCAAAACCGGTTCTAACGATCAAGGCGCGCCTGTAGCGCCCTTGCATCGATGCCAACACCGATCCACCCATGATTCCTTCTAACTTTTTCAACCCTTGGAAATACTATTGGGCCGATCACTAGGCTGTGCCTCCCGCATGCCCCAAGCCTAAGCGATACCCTTAGTAATTCCTACACTTATCCATTCATGACTCACATCAAATGGATTGACGACTTTCACAAATCGCCAACATTGTCTGTAAGGACTGAGCGTCTTGATGGGAAGAGCCAACGAACTCCCTTGTCCAGTCTTGAATCCTGCTTTCAGTCTTCGAGGGAACAATAAATGATACTTGTACTCGGATAGATTTGAATCGTGTGAACACTTTACGAAATCAGAATTTCGCCCCTTACAAGCCTTAGGGAATCCACGGAATCTGAAGTGATATGAGACAAATCGTCTAGTTCTCTCCAAGGCTTTTGGAAAGAACTAAACTATAGAATAATGTAATACAGATTGTGGCTTCGGTTTTGATTTGATCGAAAGAGAGATCTTCTTCAACAACCACGACTCTATTCCCATTTGCCTTTAAATAGGACGTGGGAAATGATAGGGATTTATTTCTGGCCGTTTAACAGAAGTTACATGGCGGTTACCAACGGTTACCAACCCTTCCTTCTATCACCAATGTCTCTCATCAATGAGACACGTGTTTAACTTCAAACCAGTCATAAAGGGAAGATACTAGACGTTTAAACATCAATTATCAAGGCGGTTATCATCCAATAAGCATGTGGCGAAAAACCCGCCAGATCGCTAAACTGTTGTTCCCTACAACACAGTTGTTGTTCCCTACAGTACTTTTGTAGTTTCCATTGTTCCTTAAGGAACAACGTAACTTAAACTTTATATATCCCTCTAGACCTCAAGTATACTTACACAAGCGTGTACTCCACACCCCCAAACTTGTGATATAGCTAAGTGAGATCCCATAGCGTCGTATGAACCTCAATCACACTAAAAGGCACTGCTCCCATATAGGGAACAGTCACTTGATGACACTAAAATCATCAAAATTGTCCATCTGAGGTAAACTTCCAATATAACTGATCAGACCCAAAATCATCATTCTCAATCACAAAAACTGCAGCAAGTTTTAACAAGACACTGTTCGAAAGCAAAGAGGCCAACTGACTCTAGTCCCAACCAGCATTACTCACCCAGTAGTCACGAACAACTTTGGTGTATTGATCGGCATCCACATGGCTGGTAGCAATGCAGTTGAGCGGTTGATCAATAAGCTAGCAATCAGTCCAGAAACTTATAAACATGCCGTCTCCTAGCAACCATTTAGCTCCATGTCTAACCACCTCCGTTAGGCCACTCTTAATGCCTTTCCAAATGTATGATCCCGAAGTAGAGTCTCCAAGAGACCTTCCCACATATTTATTTATGAGAACCGTCGTCCAAACTTCACCTTCTCCATTTACAAAACGCTAGCCAAACTTACCCACGAGAGCTGATACGCTCTAGTTTAGTATGGTTAACTCTTGTATTGTAGGTATGATTTGAGTGTGTTTAGGTTAGTTTTTGGGCATAATTGTAATATGAAGACCGAAGACAAGATTTGAAGAATTGCAAGAGTTTTGAAGACAAGTGTTGATTTGGAGTTGTTTTGACGCCATTTTCTTGTAACACATCTCTCGGGAGCTACAGTGATCGGATGAAGCTGAATTTGGTATCATTGGAAAGTTAACTCGTAGAGCTACAATTCATGTTTTTACGGCGAGTTCAAATTCCAACTCTATGTGGGTCAAAACCACCTTCGAAGTTGACACCAGAAAGATGTCAGAAGTAACCCACGACCGCGGGTTGAGACCCGCGCTCGCGGTGAGTGCCGATTCCGTGAGGGCTGAGATCGAGGAAGACCCGCGCCCGCGGGTGGTTGTTTCTCCGCGCGCCGCCTTTGCTCTATTTTATCTTATGTTTTATTATATCTTTAGGTTTTTTCAGATATTGTTTTCTAGTATTTAAGCCTAGTTTCGTATTCAGTTGAGACTATCTAGATTTTATTTTCAGTTTAACTTAGTTTTTATTTTCTATTATGGAGAACTAATCTTCCTTGGAGTTTATTTGATCAAGGAAGCCTTTTTATTTGAATTCGTAAGATTTTGGTAACTTTTCTATCCTTTAGTTAATATCAAAACTCTTGTTTTTAATTAAATGATCTATGCTTGATTTTATGAGCCTGATCAACTTGTTTGATTGACTTAGATCTACTGTTTGGATTAGGTTTGATTGTTGTTTGTGCAATCTTATTTATCCTTAAAACAACTCTTTTCCAGGACCGTGGATTGGAATTGAGAAAGAGTGTCTGATTGTTATTTTATACATGAGACTCGTTGTTTGATTGCATGAATTAATTTCCTTTTATCCTGAATACTTTGCATGATTTGAATTAAGCGTTCTTCTTCATATCATAATTTCGCTTGGACCGTGGACAAGCGGATATCTTTATAAGGATTGGAATTAACCTAGGAAACGTAGAAAAGTGGATGAATCGATGATCGAAGAATTAAAAAGGTGGAATTGATTGAATGAACTCTGCTTGCCTTTAATTGATTTGAATCTTAGATTTGTTTGCTTGCTTAAATTCTCAAACCCCTGTTTTGTTTTTTGCTGATTGTTCAGAATACCGATTCTCTTGGGTTCGATCCCTTACTTTCATGCTATACTAGTTTGTAATTTTGGGTAATCTATTTTTGATCTCGGCACAACGAATTTAGTCGAGTCAAATTTTGGCGCCGTTGTCGGGGCCTCGGTTTTACTTTTCTGTTCAATCGGCGTTTTTAAACAACCCGCGCGAGCGGTTTGAAGCCCGCACCCGCGGTTTGTTTTTGAAAATCATTGTGTAGTCCTATCTTACGGTCTACACTTGTATACACTAATGTCTGCGTTTAGGTTTTGTCAGTTGCAGGATGAACCCTTTTATGAGTACTTCGCTAGGTTCCAGGAACAATTGCATGATCTCTTTGTTTGGGGGATAGACGTAGGGCTTGATGATGCTTGCAATCACATCTTTAGTGGGATGACTCTTGAGTCCCAACTAAAGATGTACCGCGAGAGCGATGGAAAATACGTCATTTCAAAACCCATTGACCGATGGAATTTCTTTTGTAATATCCGAGCCGGAGAGATCGAGGTACAGAAATTGGAGAACCAAATTGTTGAATTAAGGAAACCAATGGAGGTGTTGGCCATAAAGACGAACGACTCCGCTCTGGAGGAGGACCGCGACCGCGGTTTGCTTTGATTCCAGACCGACGCCTACTATTGTTGAAAATTGCAATTTCGAGCCTCATATTTTGTATACGGAGGCACTAAGAGACCCTTCTTGGGGGAATCTTCTTCTTCAAAGCTTGTTCTACATTAACTTTTTGTTTCCCTTTTAATTTTTGGTTCCTTTTGATAGTGCATAACTCTTTCAAAAATTTAGCAAATCTAGGAACACTTTTAATTAGATTGAGCAAAGGGATATTTACCTCACACTTGGAAAACGTCTCAAAGATCTCCTTGTCGTTCTCTGGCTTCCTTGTGTCTTTCAGTGCTTCGGGGAAAGGAGGGGGTGGCTTCTGAGAAACCATAGAAGGGAATTCTGGGCGAACGTAAGCATTTTCGGGCTCATCTACAGATCCGCGGGCGCGGTCGAGAGGTTCCCGCGGGCGCGGAATTTCGGGTTTTTCAGGATCCGAATTTTCACCGTCTCCGCGATCGCGGAGGTTGGTCACCGCGGGCGCGGAGGCTTCGTCCAGAATCACCATGCTCTCAGTTGGGGTTCCCCGATCGCGGCAATTGTTCACCGCGGGCGCGGAATCGGTCTTTAGAAAAGCAGAACTGGTAGATCGTGGATCGTCATTCACCTCCACGTCCCTATTTAGCTCTTTTCCACTTCTTAATGTGATAGCACTCACATTCTCCCTTGGATTGATAGGCTGTGATGGCAATTTTCCAGAATCTCTAGCCTCCAATTTGCTAACTATAGTAGCCAGTTGACTGATCTGTGTCTCTATATTTTTAATACTAGCTTGAGTACTCTTGATGCTAGTTTGCGTGTTCTGTCCCAGCTGGTCTACTGTGTTAGCTAGCCTTGCAAACATCTCTTCAGCATTGAATGAGTTGTTTTGATTTTGAATTGGAGGTCTAGGAACATAGGGTTGCCTGGGTTGCTGATTTCCTCCTTGTTGATGATTATATTGAGGCTGATTCTGATTCCCATACCTCAGATTTGGATGGGCCCCCCAACCTGGGTTGTATGTATTAGAGTATGGATCAAAATGAGGTCTAGGGGGTCCATATCCTCCTACAGCATTAACCTCAGCCTGAGGTTCCTGGAGTTGTGGACAGGCATCAGTAGGATGTAGTGTATCAGCACAAATTTCACATGCCTTCAATTGTTGATAGGTTCCTGACAGCATGAACCTCTTCATCATATCTTTCAACTCTTCCATTTCAACTTTTATAATAGACGAGGAGTCTACAACATTGACTCCTTTAGTGCCAGTTCTTTTGTTGAATTGCCTTGAGTTCTCAGATAGCTCAGAGAAGAGCTCAAGGGCATCTGTTGGTGTCTTATTCATCAGGCTTCCACCACAAGCTGCATTCACCATTCTACGCTCTTCATCCAGTAATCCACCAAAGAAATACAGTACCAGGTCTTGATCAGAATACCCATGATATGGACAGCTGGCACACAGTCTCTTGAATCGCTCATGATAATCATACAGGCTCTCTCCAGCCTGTTGCTCAATGTTGCTCAAGCTCTTCTTCAGACTGTTCTGTTTGGTGGCAGGGAAGTATTTCTCCAAGAAAGCCGCTTTCATCTTATTCCAGGTATTTTTTGATCCTGGAGAAAGATAGTAGAGCCACTCATTGGCTGAATCCTTCAGAGAGAAAGGAAACGCCCTCAGCTTGATCTGGTCCTCAGTTACATCAGCAGGCTTCATACTTGAGCAGACCTGATCAAATTCAGCAAGATGCTTGTTTGGATCTTCTCCACCATGCCCATGGAATTGGGGTAAAAGATGGATCAAACCAAATTTCAACTCAAACTTAACACCTTCATTCAGCGCAGGAAACTCAACAGCCAGGGGCTGTTGTTGAAAGTTTGGGGCAGTTAGCTTCCTCAAAGTCAGATCTCCCATTGTCTCAGTTTCAGCAGAATCCAAGTTGAAAGGTAATTCACGGAGTTGTTCCCGAGCTTCACGTCTCAACCTGGAAAGAGTCCTTTCGATTTCTGAATCAAGAGGCAAAATAGAAGAATCAGTAGCACGAGTGTGGACCATAAAATAGGGTCCACACCAGAGTTGGTAGCAATAAAAACTTAGAATGAAACAAAAGTGTCCCCGGCAACGGCGCCAAAATTTGACTGGCTGAAAGTCGTCGTGCCAAATCAAAGATAAATCCCTAGTTACTCAACTAGTATAGTTGGTAAGTCGGGATCGAACCCAAGAGACACTTGTATCCTAAGTTTTATTATTATCAACTCAAAGAAGTAACAAAAAGGGGGGAATTTTGGTATTTTAATCTAAAACTAGGGAAATTTAAGCAGACAAGACAACAAATAGAGCAAAGGTTGGATTTTTATCAATTAGGGAAAACAATTCTATTCAAGTATCCGCTTTTCTTCCTCAAGTTATTGATCCTAGATTTAAACAAGTTATTTCTTTCAGTTATTCCTATCCTGATCAGAATTATAAAATGGCAACGAGACATGCAACTTAACATCCAAACAATTCATGAAACGATCATAAATAATAAGGATATTAGCATTAAGAACAAGGATAAACAGGATACATGCAATTGAATTCCAACGAGTCAAACAATCAACATGCATTCAAATCTCTTCTCAATTGTTTTAGTCCAACGAGTCCTAAATCAATTGAGTTGCTACAAAGATTAGGCTTTGCTACGAGAAAACCTAGATCTAGCAATAGATAATATCAATTCCAACAAGTTGGCCAGACAAGCAGAAATCAACACAATCAATAATAATTAAGTACAAGAGAATTGAAATAACCTGTAGAAATAAACCTGAATAGACGAATCTCACAACAACTTGAGTCTGAAAAGCTTCAACTCGAATAGAATATAAGGAGTTTAGTTCTCCATAAGAGAGAAAAACACAAAAGGTCTGAAATTAGGTCTAGCAGAATACAAAACAAAGTCTGAAAACTAAACTTAAATAGTCTCGAAAAATATCGGAATAAAAATATAAAAGGCAACTAAAATAAAAGATAAATATATAGATAAAACGCCACCTCGGATCTTGCTGACATGGACTTCCGCGACCGCGATGAACAACCTCCGCGACCGCGGACTGCAGAATCTTCCTCCGAGTCAACGTTGACTCGCGACCGCGGCCTTAGGCCACCGCGATCGCGGCACTGAATCTTGTCTCCACCGCGGACTGCTCAGCTCCGCGGCCTTCAATTCTCGATCTTCTAATCCCGACTTCAATTCTTTCAATTTTCTTCAAGTCTTCGGTCTTCTACTCATATATCGTTACAAGCACTAAATGGACCTAAATCTATACATAAAATGTATTAACTAGTCCTAATTATGCTATATGAAATGCAACATATCAACCTCTTCTGCAATTGAAATGGCCGGATCCCCTTCTTCCCCATTGGGGAAGTGGATTTGAATTTTTCCTTCAAGGAATTTCTCATCAATGGTTGTTCTTTGCTGAAATGGGCCGCCAACGACTACATCTTTCCACGACCCTCTCGGATCCGGAGGATCTCCAGGAGGGAGCACCTTACTTGATTCATCCATCATCACTTCATTGTCCAGCACCGAGATGGTCGGTGCCTCCACCGGTGGAGTGTCTTGCATCCGTGATTTTCAGAAGAGAGTTTTTTTCAGAAGAGAGTTTTTTGCTTCTACATGATTTACATAGTAATGAATTAAACTCTCTCATTCTCCCTGAATCCTCCAACAACTCCTATATATGAGATCACCGTCAATATATCAAATCGGAAATAATTAGTTTCGTCAAAAAAATCTCCTCAAACATGAAACAAGAAAACAAGAAGAAAAGAGTTTTTTTTCTGGAGAAATCTGACTACCCTTCTTATCATCACGACTAAACAATTTATAGGAATAAAAAAGAAAAAAGAAGTCTAGGTTTCTTGGAGCATCTATTGAGCTTTTAATATTCGTAAGCCCATTTAATTAGGTCTAGCTTAACTTAATTAATTCATTAATTTTTTTGGTAGAAAAATTAATTCATTCATTAATTTGTGAGAAGTTAAAGAATCGGTGTAACAAATTGCCCCTCGAATGTCATACCTTTTTGTTAATATATATGTATTTATGTATATCTTTTATACTGTATTATTCTCCTTCCTAAATCTGTATAGATCTTATTTTGGTTAGGACTACTTTCCTATCTCATAGGGATTGTATACTGTTGTACTACTATTAATGTACGCTTGATCAATCAATATAGAATAACCTTTTCCTCTCAATTGTGAGGCTTTAAACTTTTCGCATAAAAGCTTGTGGCATTCGATTTACTGTTGCCCCAGTGTCAGGGTTCAAACCTTTTGTTATTGCGCGCGGTTTGGCTCTTACGTAATTGACATAAGGAAAATAGTGTAGAAAATAACAAATTGGCGGGGCCGGTCGTTCGTATATTCGTATATATCCCGTCATTAGTAAAGATTATGGGGCCACTCGTTCATATATTCGTATATGGACCGACGTTCGTAAACATTGCAGGGTTGCTAGTTCATATATTCGTATGTGGCCCGATGTTATTATATTTTATCAAAAATCCTCTGCTCTTGCTATCGTGCAAAAAGAGGGGTCAACTTGTACTAAGAAACTTCAAACATAATGCCCAAAACATGACAGGAAACGACATTGTCCTCTTAACAGACCCTAGGGGCATGCGTTCTCAGAGGAAACTAAAACGAAAATGAAATGAAAACCGAATTTATACGAAAGACTAGGTATAAAATTTCTTCAAGTGTGTCATCTTCCAAGTTTGTGGGACGTCCTTCCCTTCTAGGTCTTTCAGCTTGTAAGCTCCTGACCCTGAATCTTTGGCTACTCAAAACGGTACCGGTCCTTCCCAATTAACCTTCATTTTTCCTTCAGTTGCGTCCTTGCTTACACTATGAAAGTATGAATCCTTCGTAACACATAGTCTCCCTCTCGTACTTTCTTCTCACGGACATCTTTAGCTCTTTCTCATCCCAACACTTGTTGATATGAAACCATTTGTATGGTGGTCGTGTCGCTTCTCTCGTCCAACAAATCCAAACTTAGTTCCATAGCGCAGTTGTTATCTTCAAGAGTAAAGAAGGCGGTTCAGAGCATAGGAAGTATGATTTCTAATGGGATGACTGCCTCCATGCCATATGCCAAAGAGAAAGGGACGACGAATAGAAAGGAAACTCCTTCGTCGACCCTCAGGTGTGGTACTATAGGCCCAAAGCATGACCGACATCCGACAATTCTTCGACCCAGTTTCAATTTTGCATTGTCCAATCCAACATGTGCTTCTACAAGATATACATTATTGTTGTTAATAGTTATAAGGGAAATTCCTTTTGGTACCCCTGTGGTTTCGACTTTTCCTTTTGGTGTCAAAAAAAAAATTCATATTCCTTTTGGTACCCCTTTGGTTTCGACTTTTTACTTTCCGTAGCCAAATTTGACCCAAATCCCAAATTCCATCCAAAAGTTACCTATTCCGTCAAAAAAATATTAAAAAAATAAAATTAAGCACCGGTTATTTTGATTACAGAGATCAGATTTCAGCTTTCAATTCCTTTGACAATTGATATGGAACAAATCAGATTTTTTGTTCAGATATTAAGCACCAGGCATTTCCACTTCTGTAGGAAATTATAAGCAAGCCTAATTTTGCCCTTCCCCCAATTGTTGGATCAGATTTCAGCCCATGTCTCCCCATAATTTTTACGAACAAAAAGAAGCAAACTAATTAGGACAGTGATACACTTACACTCGGTGTAAACAAAAATCCTACACTCTCCAGTTAAATGTTTCCAGATGGCAAATTAAATTAATACATATACACATAATAAAACTGCAGTAAATTGATGTTAAAGACCTTTTTGGTAATTTCAATTTTTTTTTTCAAAATTTAGAAGTTGAGCAGTCATCTTCATTTATTTTTACTTGAGTTTTCTCTCTCCTCGTCCACTTCTCCTCTCCGTAAACTTTGCAAGACCTGTCATATGGACTCATACCCACAAAAAAAAATAACTTGAACAAAGACCAAAATACAGAAAATTGATGTAGGAGAGATTATAAGAGAGAATAAAAATACCAAAATTTATGGTGTAAAATTGATGTTTATGTGAAAAAAATACGAAAAACACCTAAAAACGTGAGAATTACAAGCAATAATCGATAAATCCATCTACCAACAAATATTTTTGCCTAAATTTGTTGTCCTTCGATCTCCTTATAAGTTCCCCCTGTTTTTCTAACCTTAAGCCTTGGACTTTAAAGATCTGAGGTTTTCATCCAAGTCAATTTTTAGTATTTTTAGGATGGGTAAAGATAAAAATGAGGAGTGGTTTAGAAAATTATGGATACACGGGGACAATGAAGGAGAGAGAGCGAGCTTGCAGAAGGAGAAGATGGAGGGTTAACTTTTTAGGCCTTAATTTACAAATTTACTCTTTCAATTTTATTATGTTTGAATGCCACGTGGATGATTTTTATAAAAGTGTAGGGATTTTTTTCACACTCGGTATTGGTGTAGCTTTGTCCAACTAATTACCTTATCTTCTCCATATCTCCCCATAATTTTTTGTTCATATCAGATTTCAGCCCTAATTTCTCAAATCAGCGATATACATTGCTCAGATTCATGCCAATTGTTTGCTGAATCAGAATCGCACCTAATTAGCACCTAATTTTCGCATCATCCTCGCCGGAATCGGAATCCTCACCGGCAGGCGTCCTTGTGCGTCGCTCCTCGTGTGCTCGTCGGTCTTCCGAGTTGTGTCGCCCAACAACGGTGGAGAAAGAAAGTGAGATATGTCGAGAAAGAACGTTGAGATTTGGGTCTAAATACCCATATTTTATTTTTATTTATTTTTAATATTTTTTTGACGGGAATATGTACATTTTGGATGAAATTTGAGATTTTAGTCTACTTTGGTTACGGAAAGGAAAAAAATCGTAATCACAGGGGTACCAAAAGGAATATGAATTTTTTTGGGCACCAAAAGGAAAAGTCGAAACAACAGGGTACCGAATTTCCCTAGTTATAATTAGATCACTTTTGATCAAAACAATTAGTTATAATCAGATCAGTTTGGCTCCTCCTAATGTAAGCAAAAGATAGCTAAACTAATAAGTTGAAGATTCATAAAATACGAGCAAATAAAAAGATTACATAATGCATGCCATCAGCACTATTTGTAGAAGGGAGTTTTACACACAAAACAATTATCCCCCAAAATATGTAAACTCCCATAACATCAAACTCAAATTAGTCTAAATTTAACTGCTTTTCTACCAGCACCATCACCTTGTTTTAATCTCTATTTGTAGAAGGGAATTTTCCACACAAAACAATTTCCCCCAAAACATGTAAACTCCTACAACATCAAACTCAAAATT
Source organism: Fallopia convolvulus (assembly GCA_964016875.1). Taxonomy (NCBI): domain Eukaryota; kingdom Viridiplantae; phylum Streptophyta; class Magnoliopsida; order Caryophyllales; family Polygonaceae; genus Fallopia; species Fallopia convolvulus. The sequence continues at coordinate 13,986,480 of OZ024720.1, forward strand.
CGTCTAAACTTAACTATTTGTTGCCATCATCCATCACCTTAATCTCCACGGCTATGAATCCACCAAAGAAGGTTTGAAAGCGAGTTGCCATCATCAAACCCCTTCAACTTCCTTACATCTTCAAGAGCACTCCCTTTGTCATACAACCCTTTCAATGCAAACACAAATCCTTTCCAGCCTTCTTTCACTCCTTCCCACTTCAAAGCTGGCAGACACCAATTCACAACATCTCTCCCAAACACAGCATTAGAGAACAACATTTCCGTGATCGGGACCAAAGGAAGAACATGAATTCCGAGCCTACACTCCTTCCTATCACGATCCGCAAACCATAACCCATTATCCCTCTTATTAGCCCAAGCAACTCCTACAAGCTTATTGGCCTTGCAAAAGCCTTCGTCGTACAATCTCTCCCCTTCTCTGACATGCCACCACGTTTTCGACCCCTGCATTTCCAGGGCCGCCAAAGTCGAACCCATCGAAACAAGGCTGACATCACAAAAGGCGAATCCCATTAGTGCAGCTGAGTAGTACGCATTGACAGCTTCCCCTGTGTTTTCCTGATGCCTGCCATCTGCAAATTCCACCAATCCACCTGCCCACGAATGCAGCTTGTACAGATCGAAACACCTCAATCGAGTGAACGTGGAATCCAACCGTTCCATGGTCATGTAATCTTCCATCAGGGCACAAGCTTGACGCTTAAACTTCCTGCCCCAAACAGGATCAAACTTGGCTAGCACAGCAATTGCGTAGACAAAGTAACCTAGAAACTTGTGATGGTTATTGTACAAACCAAAACCAAATTCAGCTGATGAATCAATCGCGCCTTGTTTGGTGAGAATCCCTCCCCATTTCGAATCATACACAAATCCATTTGGGGGAAAAGTGCCTTCCAACCAGGGCTCGATTGTGTTCTTCAAGAACTTCAAAACCCTAGGAATGGCGTCTGGATAACGAACTTCTTCTGCAATCAGAGCCAGCCTCGCCGCCCTAGCGATCAATTTCCCGTAAAAGTAGGACGAAGTTGCTGAGATCGCCGCTGAATCGAGACATGCTACATCATTAGAGAGAGCAGCGATGATCTCAGGGAACGAGTCTTCACGAACTCCCCTGATCGAATGCCAAGTTACAGAAACGGGATCAACTCTCATCTTCCACGAATCCCCAACAACTCCTACCAGATCGCCGTCAATGCTTTTCAATCGGAAGTAATTCAACACGGAAACACCAGAATCATTACCGGAATTGGATAGAAGCTTCAAATGGAGCAGATGCGCAAGCATTAATAGATCTCCCTCTCCTTCCTTCTCCCACTTGTACTCCACCGAAAAGGGATTGTTGAACAGAGCTTCTCCGGAGAGCGGGTAGCAAGAGCAGAATCGGTCGAGAACGAGCTCGTTTGCGATGTCGGAATAAGGCGAGAGGGCGATCCGGATAACACCGAAGAAGGCAGCAGAGCTTATCACGGACGATTTCTGGTTCAATTTGATCGGAGATGAGGCATAAATCAGCCATGTCTGGTTGTTTTTGAGCTTAAGCGCGTGCTTAGTGTTGGAGTTGTTTGAGGAAAACGAAACGATTTCGTGGATTGTGAAGATTGAGAGATTCGTGCTTCTAACCGTCGAGCAGGTGACGTAAGGGCTTCCACGGACGAGGCAGAAGCGGAGATTTGGGAGATCGACGGTTACGCTGAGATCGGAGAAGCTCGAGATGACGTGGCGGGTATGGGGGTCCGGATTCGGGTTTCCGGATCCGATGGTGAGATCCGGTTTGAATACCTGGTAGATGAAGTCGGAGTTTGCGGATTTAGATGGGTAGCAGAGAGAGAGGGATGGAGAAGAGAGTTTAATAAGATACGGATGAATGTATTCTGGCTGATCACCGTTTTTGAGGACGAAGTTTTGGAAGAATGAGTTTGTAGGGAGAGGGGAGGAGAGGAGGGAGCGGGAGAAGAAAACGGAAGGATCTGGAAGGGCATCTGATTCCGTCGCCGGGAACATGAAGAGTTGCATGGCTTCTGTTGCCGGAGGAGGACGGTGATGGTGAAATTGAGTTTGTAGAGGCGAGCCGAGGCGGTTTATATGAAATGAAATTATTGTGTTGTTTTATTGGAAAAGAAAAAGGGTTGGTGTAGTGTAATGATGATTGATGGGATGCAACCATGTCAGACGATCTATCTCCATATAGGGGATATAGGTAGACTAGAAGAAGAAGATGTAGAGGTTTTCGAAAAAAAACCGCCACTTTGGTTGGACACATAGAAAACTAGAAAAGTACTCCTCGTCAATGTGGGTAAAAATAGGAAAAGTTTACAGTTACACAGCGTGTAATATTTATTCTTACAAGAAAAAGTGAAATATCAATAATACCCTTCTTACTAAACAAATTTACATATTAACCTACTTCTCCTTCTCTAATCAAATCTCCATGGCTGCCTCCTCCGTTCAAAATTAATTCACCCTGCGTGGCTGCGTCCGAGTCTGTGTCATGGCTATCAGAAGGGTCGCTCCATCCCGCTCTGCCCATATCGCCATCTCCGGCCGCCCAAGGCCGCACGCCAACACTACTCTCGTCATCAACCATGTCCCAGATCTGAAATTAGGGTGACACCACCACGGAGGCGCAACCTTTGCCGGCAACCACCACCATCACCATCGGCGTTAGCCCTCTCTAACCTTCTTCAAAACTAGTTATTTTGGGCGAATTTGTGAAAAAGCACCAATTGGATTTTGTACTCAAAATTCTAGATCTGAAATTCTTCTTCCATAAATTTTAGATCTGGAGGTGGGGATTGTCGTTGGATTTGGGGAGTAGCGTTGGTGGCGGTGGTGAGCCGACGAACGGAGGTGGCGAAGGATATTCCAGATTTGAATAATGGAAGATGAGGGCTTAATGGTTAAATTAATTTTGTACAGATCTTCCATGATTTGATTATGTTGTGGCACAGGACTTCGACGACGGTAAGTGGGGGACCTGGAAGTGGCGGTGATGGAGCCGGCTAGTGGAGTTGGTGAAGGATCCGGACGGCTGAATAATGGATGTCCGATATCAAAAGAGGAAGGAGGGTTCAATGGTAAATCCAGATTATGTGGGGCCTAGTAATTTTTCAGATCAATTTTTATTTTGTCAGATCAGTTAATGTGTATAATTATTAAGACTCCACGTGTATTTGGCGTAAAAAAAATTCTTACACTTAGTGTCACCGTATCACTCCCCAAATCCCGTAAAAGTAAGATGTAATATTAGTAATATTGTAATAAAAATTTAATATAAAATAAAAATATACAATAAAGAAAAAAAAGTTGGATAGATATTTTGGGACTGTTAAAATAAAAATTGGACAAATAAATTGAAATTGTGAAATAAAAAGTAAGTATTTTATTTTAAAATATGTACAAATAATTACTTTTTATATTTTTTAAACAAAAAAATAAATTATTATATTTTTTATATACAAGTGTAACAAGACCATATACAAACAAAAAATTTTAAGTCCTTAAAAAAGCTCGTTTACCGTATGAAAGTTATTTAGGTTATATTCTGATCTTAATATTGTCAAAAAAAATCACTCATAAAACAATAAATTAGTCTTAACATAGAACACTTTTTTGTATGCACAAGGTGGCAATTGCCTAAGGCAGAAGTCGTTTACGAGCAACGAAATGTTGTTGCAAGGGCTGGATTTAGACGTGTATATGGCATAAATCGGGGAGTTTAGGGCCGCAAAGAGGGAGGGGTGGAAGAAGGGGATTCGGTTTCGAGTCATGGAAACGACACAAGCGACGCTATTAAAGCCCGACGAGCATCCGAGTAGGTACGGACACCTGCCCGAGGAGAAGGTGGCGTTGTATAATGATTGTGTTCATTGGTGCTTGCTTGGGCCCGTCGATGCGTGGAACGATTTCTTGTTGGAGATGGTGAGGACGGAAGGAGTGGCGGGGAAGGAAGGGAGGGAAAAGATTGCTAGGGAGAAGAAGATGGTGCTGGTCAGATAGAGATGGATTGTGAGATTCGGTAACTTTAATTTATAGTATATGTTTGTATTGATTTGTTGTATTTGGTGAGGATTGATAAATTGAGACGAAGTTTGATCATGATCGACGTGATTTTGGTAATATATTGTGCACATAGAGAAGGAAAGGATAGTTTGCTGAATGAATGAAACTGGCAATAAATTGCCTTACGCATGAAGGTAATGCCTCGATGCGAGTGGTGATTTGAGCAGAGATATTCCGAGGCTCTAAAGTTGAGACGTCCATTGTACAAAACACGACAAAGTGATCAAAAGTTAATATCTTCGAAGATGCAAAAGAGAAAAGAAACAAGACGTTACCTGAAGCATGCCAGTGGGGTTTAAGGAAAGGGCAATCAAACCCTAAAGTTGACAACTTTACGAAAATGAATTTGTCAGCCCAACCGCGATCCGATTTCGACACATCAAAGATTATATCTGACATGCTTCTCAAGGTTTTAAAGGTGAAACAATGAGACCCTCCTTTTGAAAGTCCATAGGTGTAAAAGAGGTCTGCGACTTTGATGGGAATGTTGTGAGAAGAGCATAAAAGATCAACCAACAAGAGAATCCTCCAAGCTTGAGGGAGTAATTGACCAGGAGTTACGTCTAGTGTTTCTAAAAATTCAGTCACGAGAGGGGAAAAAGGGAAACGATGGCTTATACGGAACATATATTCATATAGACATACCCAATCCTCGTTAAAAGAGTAAGCCCATTCATAGGTGTGTATACTTAAAACGACGCAGGAAACCAACCGACCAAGCAAAAGAAGCATTGTCACAAGTGGAACTTTCTTTATGCTAAGAAGGGGAAGAACCCTAGCAGATTTAAGGAGTGGGGGTTCTTTCGGCTCGCAACAACAAGAGAAAGGTTTAGAAGAGGACTCAGTATCAATCATGGCGGAAGAAAACCATGGAAATAAAAGGAAGAAACGGTGAAGAAAGACGTACATGGGAAAGAGAAGTCGGGGTGAAGATGATGACGGTTTTGATGGCAATAAACAGAAGAGGCGATGGGACGTCTAATACTTTGCGAGTTTCCAAGACTAGAATTCAAAAGCCCTTGAAAAAAATTGGAGGGAATTATCAGCGGGTTTTTCAGGGGTATTGTTGGGCCGGACAATTTTTGGTCATAGAAACAAAGATCAAATCCCACTATCCTAGGCGCAATCTGGTCGAGCATTAACTGCAGGTGAGAAACATACCATCAATGGCTCGCTCATTAAATTTTTAGTGAGATCTCCGTGTTGGTGAGGCATGGGGCGTAGCGTCTCACTAGCTGAGCACGATAAAATGACAGTGAGAAGATTGAAGTAAGGACACATTCAATACATAAAATCATTCTGAAGCTCTCAATCAATCCGATTACTCAAAATACCTTGTCAATCTCGAATTATTTTCATAGTTCTCATTTGTGTTTATTGACTCAAGCTATATCGTCCTCGTTTGAGAATACATACCTTTGAATTACAATATTACATTCTTGTTCTTATCTTTTTCGTCTTCGTGCTTCTTCATTTAATTGATTTTGCTAACGTGTTAATGTGTTTAGATAATTGTTAACTAAAGATCCCGCATTATAGCAGATAATACGTTTACGTGTTAATTCTGCGCTAAGCAGAGAACTTGCTAAGAAGATGATTGAGGTAGGAATTCACACTGCTTTTCACTTGGTGTATCGTCTTAACAAGTTGGTTTTAGTGTTACCATTTCTGACTATCATTGTGGAAAGGGCCTTCTCTCCTATCAACATTATCAAGACAGATTTGCATAACAAAAAGGGAGACGACTTTATTACTGATTATTTGGTGTGCTATATTGGTGTTTTTAGAAGCCTTGTAATGAAGTTATTATTCAACACTTGCAGAATATGAAAACTCATAGGCTAGATTTACCTCCTTTACACTAAAGTTATTAGATTTCATGACTAGTTATTACTAAAAAATTTGTATCGAACTCTTTTATAATTATTTTTTATTTTAAATTAATATAATATAATTCATTTTTCGCCCCCTTTCATTATATGTGGCCGCATCACTACTCGTTGACATTATTTGTCTGTTTTGTCATTTAACCTCTCCCTTTTGTTCGATATAACACAAAACCACACTCACAATATCTTGATTCATACAAGAGGATTTTCTTGATTGTTACATGGATTTAAGAGATCGGAGTTTCGTTCATATAATCATTCATCTATGGTGATTTGTGAACCAACCAACGTGTCCATGTCGAAAGCTACAAGTATCCATTTTCCCTCGACAAATTTACAAATTATAGAAATTATTCAGAGGAAATTCCTCAGATGAAAACATTGTAATCCATAATTAAGAAAGATTGGACGATTGAAGCAAAAGGAAGATGGAGACCGGAGTTCTCTCAAATTTTCATCATCTTCCATGAGTGTGAACTCTCTCTCTCTCTAGGACAACGCCCAACCTGCCACTACGTAGCTACCACTTCACCAAAAATCTCGGTCATAGAGGACTTCTCAATCCCATCACGACGACCTATAAACCATAGTGGAGAAAGAGAGTCCAGGCATTTCTCTACAACATGGTCTAGAGACATCATCATCCCTAGAAAGTCTGATAAGTTAGGGGTGGAAGAACGATTCAAAGAAGTTTCTTTTGTTGGAGTAGAAGACGGCTTGGGAGGGAGCAAGACTGCAAAAGTTGTATCGCCCATTGAAGCTTTCTCGATCTTCCTCTTCTTCCTTGATTCAACGCGCTCCACGATGGACAGAGCTACAATGCCTGAACGAGTAGTACTTGAGGTTTAACAAGAAAAGTGTAAGGAAGAGGAAAGTCAAGACGAAAGCCAAAAACGTGGAGTAAACAAGAATTTTTTTTCCTTACATGAAATTTTAGATTCTTAGGGAGCGACGTTGCAAAGCTTGACGATTTCAAGGTATAGACTTTCGGGTGAAGGTAATGCCTCGATGCAAGCAGTGATTTGAGATGAGATATTCTGAGCCTCTAAAGTTGAGACGTCCACTGTATGAAACAAAGTGATCAAAAGTTAATATCTTTAAAGAAGATGCAAAAGAAAAAAGAAACAAAACTTTACATGAAGCACACCAACATGGTTTAAGGAAAGGGCAATCAAACCCTAAAGTTGACAACTTTACGAAAAAGAATTTATCATCCCAACCTCGATCCTATTTCAACCTATCAAAGATCATATCTGACTTGCTTCTTAAGGTTTTAAAGGTGAAACAACCAAACCCTCCTTTTGAAAAGCCATAGGTGTAAAAGAGGTTCGCTTCTTTGAAGGGAATGTTGTGAAAAGAGCATAAAAGATCAACCTACTAGAGAATCCTCCAAGCTTGAGGGAGTAATTGACCAGGAGATACATCTAGTGTAATAACTGTGGTTTTTAAGGATATTTTTGAATTTTTCTCGGATATCCTTTTAACCTCTTTGTCCGTTTTAACGCTTAATCCAATATTTTTTTTGGAGATTAAATCGTAGAAAATTCATGGTGATATCCTAAAATCACAAAGAAATGATTGTATGGATCGGTGTGAATTCTAGGATTTTTCGGTGGAAAAAGAATATTTATTGAATAAGCCGTCTTTTTAATTATGTTCCGGAAGGAATTTAAAATACGAAATAGAAGCGTTAAAATTTGAAGGTAGCAAGATAAAATAATGAAAAAATGGTTTTATTGGTCTACATAATTTACGGGACGTTTTTCGTTTAGTGAGTTTTTCCACCCGAGGTACATAATTTTACCGCTTTAACGCGAGTCCCATTCCGAGATGGATTTTGTTTTAAAACCTATCATTTCTTGCTTAATAACGAAGAAAATTGAGATAGAATTTCACCACGCCTATCTTCTTGCCTCGTCAAAGTCTATCATTTAGTTTCAAACAAAAGGAAAGCGAGAGAGAGGGTTGGACGAACGACGGACTTCGGAGCTTGAACCCTTCACCGCCGGCCACCATCTTCTTCCCCTACCTCCTCCTCCACCTCACCTTCTTCTTCCTCCTTGTTCTAATCTCGGGCTGTTGAACCGAACCAAAGGAGCGGGACGACAACGTTGGATTCGGGACTAAAGAATTCGAACCTTCACCGCCGGCAAATCCTTTTAGCCTCGACGCGCGACGTCGCCGGCGATCGCCAGCTCTTCCGACCACCACTCACTGCGAGGGGAGCCACCGGGCATCACCCCACCACCCTCGAGCTCTTGGTTCGAGCCACTATCGAGTCGAACGAGCCAAAGGCTCAAGTGAAGGTAATTACAATCGAATTAATTAGCGAGGTGGTTACAGAGCCACCGTAAGGACCTTTCGGTTCCGCTTTGCTAATTAAATTTATGGTTTTTATAATCTTGACATTGATACGGTTCCACAGTTTCAAACCGCTCGAGAAACGGACGTTTGGATCGTTACTTATAGCGAATACAAGTTTGGACATCGATTGTGTTGGATCGTAAACGTTAGCAAAGAGCTTGGGAACTGGCAGTTAAGCTGTTCCCAAGGCAGCGGAAGTAAACAATTTGCAAGTAATAAAAACAGTAAAGAACACAGTTCCCTTATAGAGGAACCCCACTACAACCAACTAGTTGTATGGGTAAACCTCTACCTCCGCTTGGAGGATTTTGAATGACTTACTTATATTAATTGCTTTGTTTCTTAGTTACACAGCCGGATTCACACTTCTCTGTTCCTACGAGTTCTTCCTAACTCTAGCAACACTAGTAAATCCTCTCAACTGAGTTCCTAAGCTCACAACAGCAAAACACAAGTAACTCAAACCTTACACCGACTTCTCAGTTCCCTTGCTCCTGGGAACTTCGGCTTCACTGTCGTAGAGATCACACACTCGCCGGTGGGGACTTCTCTTCCTTTTCTTTCTTTTCTCTAGTGTGGGTGTTTGTGAGTTCTGGGAGAAGTACTCAATCCGAGTACTATTCATTTGGCTTTATAGTCTAAGTGAGCTTGGGCAATCGGATCTTTCGTTTGTGTCCAAAATGCCCTTTGCTTGATGCCCAAGTTGTACTTTCTTCACATGTGACTTTGGTTTGAACTAGGTCAACTTCTTGGATCAATCGGACCGTTGGATGAAGCGTGGAAGTCTGATCCTCAGACGGTTCCTTCGGGCTGTCTGAGACAGAATCCCGCGATCTGCGTTGAACGGTCGTTGTCCTCACATGTGAGTTCCCATGTCATGGGAATTGTCTTCTTCAGAGTTCCCTTGATGGAAACTCTTCATCGTTGTAAGCTTGTGTTCTCTTGATTGTTTCTGGGAGTTCCCACTTCATGGGAACTTTCCTCTTCAGAGTTCCCTTGATGGAAACTCTTCATTGTGGCCTGCAGTGGCTTTTGGTCATTCATAGGAGTTCTTGGTTGTACCTGTGTTCCTTAGAAATACTTGAACAAACCACGTTAGTTCCCTATGGTTTTTGTCATTATCAAAATGAAGAGAATTACATCGTTGATCCGTTGTTTAGAACTAGAGGTCCCAACAACGTCCCAACAATTTCCCCCTTTTTGATGATGACAAACCCATCACAAAAATGCAAGTATTTCAATGAATGATATGCTGATGAGTTCCTAAAGGAAGTCACTTTTAGTGAAACACTTAGATTTAGGGAACCACTTCTGATGAGACATATAGTTCTTATTAAGATTTTTATGCAATTGTTCCCCCTTAGCTTATGCGTGGTCTGTGATAACTTAAACTTTTAACTCATCTCGCATTTTTTGTCTTTCCCCCTTTTGACATCATCGAAAACAAGCAAAGCAATAATAGGAGAGAAGGGAACACGCAATCAAAATAAAGACCATTTCATTACTTAAGATAATATATACAATGGGAACCCAAGTACAATTTTGTGGTCATTTTTGGATTAAAGGGGAGAAGAAGGGAGAGATCATGGGTCTTGAGGGAACAGGGCGTCACAAAGGCGCGTAAGGACTTGTGTAAGCTTTTCTTGTCCTCTGGAAAACGCTGCTTGGTCCCTGGCAATCTGGTCGAGGGTGTTGGCAATGCGGAGCAACATTGGAGAGTTCCCTTCTGGTGCACCAGACTCCAGTTGAGCCGCTTCCTCTACGGGCTCAGAGTGCCTCATCTTCTAGACAACTGAGATGTCCAGTTCCCTTCCAAGCTCGATTTTGTCTTTAGAGGCGTCGTAGAGACCCTCTTTTTGTAGGAGCTTCTTGATCAGCCCAGAATAGGGAAAGGAATGGGACTTGGAGGCCATGCACTTCTCCATGTGCCCAAGAATGATTCTGGGAAGGTTGATGGGCTTTTTGAGGAGGAAGTGATAGAGGAGGATGGCATCAGGGATGTTGACGACCAGACGCTTCTCCTGGCGAGGGATCACCACATTGATGATGAATTGGTGAGCAAGCTTGGCGACCAAGGAGAGATGGTGCGTCGAGGGAACTTTGGAGGGAACCCGACCCTCAAAGATGGTGTTGTACACTTCAGCGCTATTGAAGTTCCCCCAGAGTTTGTTGGGCAACTCATTTAGCCCTTGTCCGGGGACCTGGAGCTGAAGGCGTATTGTCGACGTTGTAAAAATAAATTCGTCGCCTTCATGGGAGAGAGTTCCCTGAGTGCAGTCGTTGATGATAGTGAAGTTGTTGTAAAACTGACGCACTTGTGAAGGATCTACGCTCACAGTCTCTTTGCAGAGTCTCTCCCAGCCCTGGGCCTTGATCAGGTCCCACAATTCCCCTAAGTCGTTGTCAACTAACACGTCTTCAGAGATGATGAGCGGAGGAAGGAGCTTCCGGCGTTCATCCACAAGGTGTTTCGTGGAAGAGGTCCCCTTCCCTTTTCTTGTAGTGCTCTTTGACGTGTTCCCCCTAGAGACCGTGTGAGGTCCTTTCTGTTGAGAGGGTGCAGCCGCTTCAAGCATAAGCACGCGGTCCCTTGGCGGTTGGGAACTCGTGGACACCACCATTTGGTGTCCAGGTGTTGGGATCCGTGCTGGGTCCTTAGCAGCTGGAGCTTCTTCTTCTTCTTCTTCAACCTCATCTTGGGAGGTCCCTTCTTCCTCGGAGAAGCTCGATTTTGAGCCCTCCGCGTCATCTTCAGGATGACTTGTTGTTGCCCCAGCGCCTTCAGCTGGTGCGAGGTCCCTTCTCTCCGTGGGCTCTTCAGGAGCCACCTTTTCTGGGGACTTGGTCCCTTGGGAGACTGTGTGCTCAGAGGGGTCCCGGTTGAGCTCATCCTCTATTGCCTTGAGCTGGGCCTCCTCCTCGGCAGTTCCCAAGAAAATGGGAGGAGGCTCCTTGGCTATTTTCCCAATGACCACGGAGATGGGAAAGTCATCGTCGTCTGAGGAAAGAGCGACGGTACCTTTGGATGGTGAGGGAGAGAGGAGTTTGGTGGTGGTGGGGGATGTGGTGGAGGCAGGTAGAGAAGAGGGAAGAGGAGTAGAGAGTTGGGTAGAAGGGGGAGGAATGGATGTGGTGACTTGGGGAGTAGAGATCCCCGAAGTAGAAATGGGAGAGGTAGAGATGTGTTGTGGTGAGAGAGGAGGAGAAGGAGTTTTGTGAGGTGGAGGTGAAGTGGTTAAGGGAACTTCACACTCATCCTTTTGTGGGGCTAGGGAACTCAAAGGGAACCAGACAATTTTCGACTCGATAATGGAAATAGTTTAGCTCATGAGACGCATTTGTCTGGTCCCTAGCTTAGGGTTGGTTATATGATCAACCGTCATAGTGGCTTGTAAAGTGGGATAAAGGGAACTCTGGTTGATCATTTATGGCCGAAAGAAATAAGGTTCCCTTGTACACATTTTTCTCTAGACTAGTAATCATGGCATAGTGAAAGCAATAAATCCAAGTTCCCTATCATGCAATCTTAGATAGACTAGTCAGGCATTGAGAGAGAGACAAATAGGGACTTGTTTAGTTTAGAGTTATCATCCCTAGAAGCATTCGAAAACGCTGGTAGGGACGTCTGTCTAAAGCTTTGGTAAGAATGTCCGCAATTTGCTCTTCAGTTCTACAGTGTTCCATCGAGATGTTCCCACTTTCAACATTGTCACGTAGAAAGTGATGCCTTATATCAATATGCTTAGTTCTAGAGTGATGCACAAGATTTTTGGAAATGTTTATGGCACTAGTGTTATCACAAAGTATGGGAACTGGGCGAAAAGACATACCGTAATCTTGGAGTTGTGACTTAAGCCATAGAACTTGGGAACAGCACGATGCGGCAGCCACATATTCGGCTTCAGCTGTGGAGAGTGCCACTGAGTTTTGCTTTTTAGATCCCCACGAGACTAAGCATGACCCTAGGAACTGGGCCATTCCTGATGTGCTCTTTCTATCAACCAAGTGCCCTGCAAAATCTGCATCTGTGTATGCAATGAGCTCAAGGGAACTGTTCCTTGGATACCATAGGCACAAGTTATCGTTCCCTTTGAGATACCTAAGAATTCTCTTCACCTCTTTCAGGTGTGATTCCTTAGGGTTAGCTTGAAAGCGAGCACAAAGACATACGGAGAACATGATATCAAGTCTACTGGCTGTTAAGTAGAGAAGGGACCCTATCATACCTCGATAGTTCCTTTGGTCCACACTAATACCTGTTTCATCCGCATTGAGCCTTGAATTTGGTGAGATGGGAGTGTCAATGGGCTTGGAGTGTTCCATCCCATACTTCACTAGCATTTCCTTAATGTATTTCTGTTGATGAATCTTTGTTCCCTCCTTGGTTTGGGATATTTGAAGTCCCAAGAAGAACGTGAGTTCCCCAATGAAACTCATTTCAAACTCACTGCTCATGAGGTCCTTAAATTTCTCTACAAGAGTTTCGTTAGTTGCTCCAAACACAATGTCATCAACATATACTTGCACAATCAAAATGTCTTTAGACTCTTTCTTTAAAAACAAAGTCTTGTCTATGGAACTGCGAAGGTACCCATGGGACAAGAGGAATTGAGCAAACCTGTCATACCAAGCTCGGGGAGCTTGTTTGACTCCGTAGAGGGCCCTCTCCAGAAAATAGACATGGTTGGGCAGTTTCTCATCTTCGAATCCTGGAGGTTGGGCCACATACACTTCTTCCTTGAGATGTCCATTGAGGAAGGCTGTTTTCACATCCATTTGATAAAGCTTGAATCCCTTGTGAGCTGCATAGGCGATTAGGAGTCTGATGGCCTCGATCCTGGCAACCGGTGCGAAGGTTTCATCGTAGTCAATTCCTTCCTCTTTCCTGTAGTCTTGTGCCACTAACCTAGCCTTGTTCCTTGCTACAGCCCCAGTATCATCGAGCTTGTTCCTAAAGACCCATCGAGTTCCTATGATGTTCTTGTTTTTGGGCCTAGGAACTAGCTTCCAAACTTTGTTCCTCTCGAATTGGTGGAGTTCTTCTTGCATGGCTTGAATCCAATCTGGGTCCTTCAAGGCTTCTTTGATATTTTTGGGTTCCACCATGGAAACAAACGCGTTAAAAGCACAAAAATTATTGAGAGAAGAACGAGTTTGTACACCTTTATCATAAGGGGAGATGATGTTCTCAATGGGGTGGTCCTTCCTTTGTTGAAAGGTTCTTGTATGAGTGAGTTCCCTTGCATGTGTGTCATCTTCAGTTGGTGTTTCTTTGTCAAGGGAACTCTCATCTTCAGCTTCTTCATTTGATGTTTCTTCAGAGATTTCTGGCAGGTTCCCTCTTTGTTCCCCTTGAATACTTGATTCTGGCAGAGTATTGTCTTGGGGGACAGCAGAGTTGTTTCCTGAAGAGGGAACCTCGAGAGAGTTTGAGGTGTCTTGTAGTTCTTCGGAGGAGGGAGCCTCGAGGGAGGTTTGATCAGTGAGAGTTGGACCTTCGTCGTTGTTCCCTGGTTGTGGAATGTTGCTTGCACTTGGATAGTCTTCATCCCTTTTTCTTGGCTCATCATCGTCATCATCATCGTCTTCATGTCTAACTAGCTTGAACAAAGTTCCCTTCCCTTGGGTCTCGGTTCCCATCTTTACAGACTTTTCGTTGAGGACGACATGAATGCTTTCCTCTATCTTCTTGGTCCTTTTATTGTTGACCATGTAAGCCTTGCTTTGTGATGAGTATCCCAGGAAGATCCCTTCGTCGCTTCTGGGGTCGAATTTGCCAAGATTGTCTTTGCCGTTATTGTGAACAAAGCATGTGCAACCAAATGTTCTCAAGTGTGAGATGTTTGGTTTTCTCCCTTTGATGAGCTCATAGGACGTCTTGTTGATCAGGGGCCTTGTCATGGCTCGGTTTAGGATGTACGTAGCTGTGGAGATGGCTTCAGTCCAGAAGTACTCAGGAACTCCACTTTTAATCATCATGGTTCTAGCCATGTCCTCCAGAGTTCTGTTCTTTCTCTCGACCACTCCATTTTGCTGAGGAGTGCGGGGAGCTGAGAAGTTGTGAGAGATCCCATTTTTCTCACAGAAGTTCAGGAACTCTGAGTTCTGAAATTCAGTTCTGTGATCAGATCTGATTGCTTTCAGTTTTAGCCCCAAGCTTACTTTTGTTCTTTTGATGAAAGGCTCAAATTCTTCAAACGCTTGTGATTTTGCCTTTAAGAAAATAACCTAGGTGAATCTTGAAAAATCGTCAATTAAAACATACATGTACCTTTTTCCACCGTAGCTAGCCGTTCTCATGGGACCACAGAGATCCATGTGAATTAGCTCCAGGGACCTGGTTGTGCTCACCACCTTCTTGGGTTTAAAGGAGTTCCTGGTCTGTTTCCCTCGAACACATGCTTCACACATTTTGACTCCTTCGAGATTGATCCGTGGAAGACCAATGACCAGATCCTATAGATAAAGCTTCAGGATTTGATTTACACCAGCATGTCCTAGTCTTCGATGCCAGAGTTCCGTGTCATCTTGGGAACTCGCAAGGCACAACTTCATTGGTGGTTCAAAGTTGGTATCTACCACATACACATTGTTGTATCTTCTTCCTCTCAGAATTACTTTGTTGGTCTTCTTGTTGATGACGAGACATTCATCTGAGTCGAAAGTGACCATGTTGTTCCCTTGATCACACATCTGGGAGACACTCAACAGATTGTATCCCAGATCCTTTACCAGATTTACGTTGCTAACTTTGATAGATCTATTGAGCAACACTTCTCCTTTTCCAATAACTTCTCCCTTGTTTTTGTTGCCAAATGAGACGTGGCCCCCTTCGGCATGAGTGTGGAGTGAGATGAGGATATCCTTGTTTCATGTCATATGGTTTGAGCATCCGCTATCTATGAACCATGTACTGTTCCCTCTCACTGCCACCTACAAGGAAAAGTTAGTGTTTTGAGACCCAAGCAAGATGACTCTTGCCAGGTCCCTTGCAAGGGAAAACATTTTTATTCAAGATATAGTCAGAAATGTTGATGTCTTTAGAATTTTGAGAGTTGGAGTTCCTTTGGTGATTAGCATGACGTTTTTGTTTGTTTGGGAACTCATGGTTTCTAGGGGTTTGGGCTCTTTTCTTGGGACATGCATCCTTGTAGTGTCCATGAGCACCACAGTGCCAACACGTCTTATAGTATTCTCCCAAGTAGTATTTTGGGTGTGGTCTCTGGATCCGGTTCCTATCCATGGTTTCCTTGTTGTATACACGAGACCCGTTCCCCTTAGCAATTTTGACATAGATTCTATGTCCGGAGTTCCCAGTATAGTAATCTCTCTCACCATTGTTTCCACTCTCTAGGACCCTGATTTTCTCCTCGAGATGAGCATTTTTCTGTTTCTCGCACTGGAGTTCTAAGGCCCTACACTCATGGATTTCATGTTCGCTCAGGGGTGACTTTCCGTTCTTGGAGCACTCACCTTTGTATCCTATGCCATGTCTGGCTGGGACAAACTTAATTTGGGAACTGGAGGCTTCAAGATGTTCGGGAGTCTTACTCAGGTTTTGCAAGAGGGTGTTCTCATCCTTTTCTAGAGTTTTGATTTCTCTTTCTAGATCTACGATGTGAGACACATGGGACTTGAGTTTTTCAAGAAGGGATATGCAGTTGGGACAGGGCTCAAGACCAACTAATTGAGAATTTATGTGTTCCTGTTTTTCCAACTTGTTTTGCAATTTTATGTTATCTTTGACAAGGCTTGAAAGAATTTTCAACAGCTCAGGTTTTTCATAATTATTTAAAGAGTCAAGAACAGTTTCAGTGGTTACCTCACTGGGTTGTTCCCCAGTGGTTTCTCCTATGGTCATGCCACACATATCTAGGAGTGCCCATGACTCGGGATCTTCGTCTTCATCATCGCTCCAGGTAGCGATGTAGGCCTTCTTTCCTTGCTTTCGGCCATCAGTTCCCTGTGGGCACTCCTTCGCAAAGTGTCCTTTCCTGTTGCACTTGTAGCAGGTCACATTTGAGAGATCCTTCTCTGCGGGTTTTCTTTGGGAACTCTGTCCTTTTCCCCAGTTCCCACTGTTCCGTTGAGACTTCCCTTTGTAGAAATTTTGAAGAGCCTTTGTTACGAGAACTAGCTCCTCATCCTCTTCTTCTTCGGAGTCTTCGTGTTGTTCTTGGGTTGATTTGAGCATTTTCTCGATCTTGAGTGCGATCCCTCGATGAGCTCGAGTTTGTTCCTTATCATCGATCTTTCTCTTCTCGTGTCCCACTAGCTTTCCAAACACTTGATGGAGCATGAGTGTTCGATTTTCTAGATTTTCCTTGAACATTGTTCTCTCGTTTGCCCATTCTCCAGTCAATCCGTTGAAGAGCTGTTGGACCTTCATTTTGTGGGTGATTTCTTCTTTGGTGATCCCCAAGACCTCCATTTTGGTGCAAAGTCCTTCAAATCGGGATTGGTGGCTATCGACAGACTCTCCCATCTCCATTTGGAAGTTGTAGAACTCCCTTTTTGCATTCATCTTAAGATCTTCTCTGAGATCTGAGTTCCCAACGTGCATTTGTTGGATGGCTTCCCACATTTCCTTAGCTGTGTCAAGGTTTGCTACCCTGTCACAATCTTGTACGCACATGGACCTCTTTAGGTACTGTTTGGCTTTGTAGTTTGCCTCCACACACTTGTACTCGTTGGGTCCCCACTTTGAGAGGTCGTTAACTATAGCTGGATCGATTTCGAAGTTGCCTCTCTCGATGACACACCAGGCTTGGTAGTCTTGGCCACGCATCCAATCCTTCATGTCGCGTTGCCAGCTTTCAAATCTTCCTGTAATAAGCCTTGGCGGCTTACTAGTGTTGCTCCCCACCTGAGTAAGTTCCTGAGCCATTTGATACCTGCGATGCTAACACAAATCTAGAGCGCTTGCTCTGATACCAATTGTTGGATCGTAAACGTTAGCAAAGAGCTTGGGAACTGGCAGTTAAGCTGTTCCCAAGGCAGCGGAAGTAAACAGTTCGCAAGTAATAAAAACAGTAAAGAACACAGTTCCCTTATAGAGGAACCCCACTACAACCAACTAGTTGTATGGGTAAACCTCTACCTTCGCTTGGAGGATTTTGAATGACTTACTTATACTAATTGCTTTGTTTCTTAGTTACACAGCCGAATTCACACTTCTCTGTTCCTACGAGTTCTTCCTAACTCTAGCAACACTAGTAAATCCTCTCAACTGAGTTCCTAAGCTCACAACAGCAAAACACAAGTAACTCAAACCTTACACCGACTTCTCAGTTCCCTTGCTCCTGGGAACTTCGGCTTCACCGTCGTAGAGATCACACACTCGCCGGCGGTGACTTCTCTTCCTTTTCTTTCTTTTCTCTGGTGTGGGTGTTTGTGAGTTCTGGGAGAAGTACTCAATCCGAGTACTATTCATTTGGCTTTATAGTCCAAGTGAACTTGGGCAATCGCATCTTTCGTTTGTGTCCAAAATGCCCTTTGCTTGATGCCCAAGTTGTACTTTCTTCACATGTGACTTTGGTTTGAACTAGGTCAACTTCTTGGATCAATCGGACCGTTGGATGAAGCGCGGCAGTCTGATCCTCAGACTGTTCCTTCGGACTGTCTGAGACAGAATCCCGCGATCTGCGCTGAACGGTCGTTGTCCTCACATGTGAGTTCCCATGTCATTGGAATTGTCTTCTTCAGAGTTCCCTTGATGGAAACTCTTCATCGTTGTAAGCTTGTGTTCTCTTGATTGTTTCTGGGAGTTCCCACTTCATGGGAACTTTCCTCTTCAGAGTTCCCTTGATGGAAACTCTTCATTGTGGCCTGCAGTGGCTTTTGGTCATTCATAGGAGTTCTTGGTTGTACCTGTGTTCCTTAGAAATACTTGAACAAACCACGTTAGTTCCCTATGGTGTTTGTCATTATCAAAATTGAAGAGAATTACATCGTTGATCTGTTGTTTAGAACTAGAGGTCCCAACAACGTCCCAACAGATTGGCAGGTAAAGGACTTCGGATAATTACTCAGGATTCGTTGTTAATCCGTTTGATCTGAGATTTGGTAACCTTTAAGAACTGTTACTAATGAAAAAAATTTATTTAGAAAATTGTTTCAAAAGTGAAGCGGATAAATAGTTATAATTCCGCCAAGATGGCTCCTTGAAGCATGATAACTAAGGATTATTTATGAATCGATATTCAGAAATCAAATCGTTTATTGATTAGAAAGATGTAGGAGTTGAGAATTCAATTAAGAAGTGTTTCCGTGAGCTCGTTGTTGAGAAATCCTTTTGTTATATTTGGTAGAAGGGTGATAAAGATTACTGTTGGAATTGTTAAGGACGTTGAGCACGCCTTCTAAGACAAGTGGACGGTTCTCTCTTGCATTAATATTATTAAATGAGGAATTGAATCCCATTTAATATTTGTGTTGGGAACAACTTTTGTGATTAATAAAAATATGATAGGTTGTTGTTTTGTTAGAAATAATGACCATGTTGTTATTTATTCAGTTTCGCGCTAGAATTGAATTTAGGTCCATTGTATGTGGCCTTGTGTATTTAGTTGTCTCATGTTAAGACATTATTCTGAAGTAGAGTAGTTCAAGGATAGATGATCAGGGATGAAATAGGCCCTCTGATGTCGGTTGTTGGCCGAGCACATTTAAAGGATCATGGATGAAATAGGCCCTCTGATCTCGGTTGTTGGCCAAATCTCGGTTATTGGTCGAGCATATATAAATGATCATGGATGAAATAGGCCCTTTGATCTCGGTTGTTGGCCGAACTATGTAAAAACTATTAAATGGTGCGAATGCACAATTTGAAAGTAATGAAAGATAAGTGCATTAGGCACATTAATGTACCAAAATGGTTAGTCCATTTGATAACCATTCTTGCTCTCGGTTATGAATGATTCTTAATCAAAGTTTGATTATGTCAATCTGATTAGTCGACGGAGGCTTTTCAAAATGTTATGTGATCAATATGAGTTCCCAACAATGGTTGATGTTTCGTAGAGGAACCACAAGTTGTGGTGTCCTATCTCTTGAATATGCATGCCTCATTCTTATCCTCTATGGGACTGCTAACTGTTGGATCATCGACCAATTGTCATTCGGATTACGATGCCAATATGTTTTGTCACTACCATAAGAACCAGTCATTTTGTTCACTTGCTTAGTCTTTCATTAGACTAACCCGACCACCTTATTCAATTGCATGGTCGGCTAGTGTCTACCGTTATATACGACACATCAGATAATTCTTGGAAGTGGATTTGAGAAGTGGATCAAGAAGTTGAAGAAAAGTTTCTAGAAGTTGTGTTTGAGCGAAGTTTATGGTTGGGCCACTACAAAGCTAATGTTGTTATAAGACTATTTGTATTTATGCTGTAACGTTATCTTAAACTTTGTAAAGATTAAGTTCTATTAAAATATTTTGTGGTCTTCCATTTTCATATTTCTATTTCAAATGAATCTAACTTTCAGATTTTTAGTTTGTTTAGTCAGTTTACAGCCTTGGGTAGCTTTGGTTTAGTCTTAATCGGGGTTACTGGCGGTAATACCTACAGGGTAGGAAGGGGGTGTTACATCTAGGGTTTCTAAAAATTCAGTCACGAGAGGGGAAAAAGGGAAACGATGGCCTATACATAACGAGTATTAATATAGACAAACCCAATCCTCGTTAAAACAATCAGCCCATTCACCCCGATTAGGTGCGTATACTTACTTCTACCGACGCAAGAAAATCGACTGACCAAGCAAAAGAAGAAGGGTCACAAGTGGAACTTTCTTTATGCTGAGAAGGGGAAAGAAACCTAGCAGATTTGAGGAGTGGGAGTTCTTTCGGCTCGCAACAACAACAAAAAGGTTCAAAAGAGGAATCAGTACCACTCATGGCGGAAGAAAACCAGGGAAACAGAAGGAAGAAAAGGTGATCGAAGAAAGACGTACTTGGGAAAGATAAGTCGGGGTGAAGATGATTACGAATTTGATGGCAACAAATAGAAGAGGCGATGGGACGTGTGATACTTTGCGGGTTTCTAAGACAAGAATTCAAAACCCCTTGAAAAAATCAGAGGGAATTTTCAGTGGGCTTTTGGGGGGTTTTGTTGGGCTGAACAGTTTTGGGTCATAGAAACAAAGATCAAAGCCCACTATCCAAGGTGCAATTTGGTCGAGCATTAACTGCAGGCGAGAAACATGCCCTCAATGGCTCGCTCATTAAACTGTTAGCGAGATCTCTGTGATGGAGGCAAGGGGTGTAACGTCTCTCTAGCCGAGCCCTATAAAAAGGACATTGAGAAGATTAAAGTGAGGACACATTCGATACAGCAGAATCATCCTAAAGCTCTCAATCAATCCAATTACTCAAAATACCTTGTTAATCTCGAATTATTTTCATAGTTCTCGATTGGGTTTATCGACTCAAGCTATATCGTCCTCGTTTGAGAATACATACCTATGAATTACAATATTACATTCTTGTTCTTATCTTTTTCGTCTTCGTGCTTCTTCATTCCATTGATTTTGCTTACGTGTTAACGTGTATAGACTGATTGTTGACTAAGGATCCCGCATTATAACAAATAACGCGTTTACGTGTTAATTTTGCCCAAAATGGAGATCTAGCTAAGAAGATGATTGAGGTAGGAATTCACACTGCTTTTCACTTGGTGTATCGTCTTAATAAGTTGGCTTTAGCATTACCAGTCGTGGCTACTACTGTGGAAAGAACCTTCTTTGCTATCAATATTATCAAGACATATTTGCATAACAAAAAGGGTAACAAGTTTCTTAATGATTGTTTGGTGTGCTATATTGAAAAGGATGTTTTTAGAAGCCTTGATAATGAAGTTATTATCCTCCTTTACACTAAGGTTGTTAGATTTCATGACTAGTTATTATTAAAAATTTATATTAAACTCTTTTATAATTATTTATTATTTTAAATTAATATAATATAATTTATTTTTCGCCCCCTTCCATTATGGGGCTCCGCCACTAGTCGTCTAGTCGTTGACGTTATCTATTTGTTTTGTCATTTAACCTCTCCCTTTTGTTCGATACACCACAAAACCACACCCACTATATCTTGATTCATACAAGTGGATTTGCTTGATTGTTACTTGGAGTTAGGAGATCGAAGTTTCGTTTAGATAATCATTAATCTATGGTTATTTGTGAGCCAACCAACGTGTCCATGTCGAAAGCTACAACTATCCATTTGCCCTCAACAAATTTACAAATTAGAGAAATTATTCAGAGTAAATTCCTTAGATGAAAGCAATGCAATCCACAATTAAGAAAAATTGGTCGATTGAAGCAAAAGGAAGATGGAGACCGGAGTTCTCTCAAATTTTCATCATCATCCATAAGCGTCAACTCTCTCTCTAGGACACAGACCCTCGATCCCTCTCTCTTTCTTTTCTTCATCACTCAGAGTCAGAATTCAATTACACACACAATTACTTGGATCCATCCTTATTTTGTGTAGAACTACTTTTTGTGCTGAAAAATGTAATTTTGTGGAGGCAGCTCTGATTATTACACTTCATACTATCAGTTTTTTGCTAGAAAGCTTTCTTTTTCTGTCAATAATTATTAGGGATTGCAATTTAACTACTGAGCAATAATTTGCAAAGTTGACTAAGAGAATTCCAAATGTTGGAATTTATGTATAAATTAGCTTGCAATTATGTTTACTTTGTTTAATCTCCTTCAAATTCAACTTCTTGTGGTTCTTGATTATCTTTTCTTTTGTTTGTCTATGTCTCCTTAACTATGGCAGATGTTGGGTTCTTATGGCTATATGTTGCCTTTGATTATTCCATCATGGCTACTAGCAACACATCCAAAGCCTTTCTTTACGGCCTTATGAATCTCCCATCGACATGTTCTTTACCTGTGTTCAAGAATCTATTGGGGTGGACACATAAGCAGAAAGTACAATCTAGAAATATATGATGGAATTATCATGGAAGAACATGAACAAGATCAGAGAAACCTAAGAGCATGGCATCAGTCTCACATGCAGGAATCTAGAGAGAATGATCAGTAAATGGAAATGACGAGCTAAGAGGTTTAGCAGAGCAACATCCCACACAGAGACGATGTTGGAGAAGAGGATGAGGGAGGCCACTCAGAGAGGAAAAGCAAAATAATTTGTCTACGGTATTGAGATTGTTGGTTGCTGTCTTTCCCCATTTTTATGTTGTTGGCTGATCATCTTCATGATCAATACAATACCAATGAAATTCTATGTAGGTAAATAAAAAAATCATAATATCAATAAATAGAAATAAAACAATTGTTGGATCATGACACGTTAGTAACAAGTCAGGGAACTAGTAATGTTTCCTGGAAAACGGAAATAAACAATAAGAACACAGAATTTAGAGAGGAAAACTTTCTGTCCGACCAATAAGTCACTGAAAGAAAAAACCTCTACCCCTGAAACTCCTTCTCAGAAGATTTTCAATAGAATACTTCTATTAAGTTTCAACGATTACAAGTCAAGTCAAGTTCCTTGGTAATTAAGGCACCAACCAAAGTTCAACCAACTAGACTTCTACAACCATAAACGTAAACCTAAGAGAAAGTAAACTACTGACTTACTGGATTTCCTAGGTAACAACATATTCCCCCTTAGTCAAAGTTCCCTCTGTATTTCTTGGATAGAACGCATCTATGCATTTATCCTAAATTCCCCTTTTTGACATCATCAAAAGGTCAACAATCATCAAGCAAAACGTAGAGCAAATGAACAAATTTAATTGAAACTCAAACCATTCATAAGCAAAAGAAGTTAATATTATAGATAATTATTGCGGGGATCACAACCAGAAAAGAAAAAAACATAAAAAGTCTTAGCATCCAAGAGAAACAACAGAAATTTTTAATGTAGGGAAAGATAGGCTAGGGAACTAGAGAAGGTCCACATCATGGTTCGAAGGAGGTGAATTCAGCAACAGTAGTGTCAGTGTCTCTCTTAACCAGGTAACCAATGACGGTATTCAGTTGAGAGAAAATCTTTTGAAGCTCAGTCAACATCTTGGCAGTAACACCTTCTCTCAGCAAAGAACTCCCAACGTCCATCCGGGCAGTCTTCTTTGCAGTTGTTCCCTTTGAATCACCCTGGAAGTTCATCCTCGAGATATTGCGCATATCCAAGGGTAGTGACTCGGCTAAAATCGCTGTTGCCAAGATCAAAAATAAATAACCCTAAACTACTAACTAGTATAGTAAGCAAGAAAGGGGTCAAACCCAAGAGAATCGGGATTCTGATCAATCAGCAAAGAGCAAAGACAGGGGTTTTTTGGAAGTTCATGCAAACAAACAAACAAGCAAATATTATTAAGGTTTAAATCAATTGAAGAAAAGCAGAGTTCATTCAATCAATTCCACCTTTTTAATCATTCGATCATCAATTCATCCACTTTTCTATTAATTTCCTAGTTAATTCCAATCCTTATAAAAGATTTTCACTTGTCCACGGTACAAGCGAAAAGATGATATGAATAAGAACGCTTAATTCAAATCATGCAAAATATTAAGGATAGAAGGATATTAATTCATGCAATCAAGCTACGAGTCTCATGCATAAAATAATAATCAAACACTCTTTCTCAATTCTAGTCCACGGTCCTAGAAAAGAGTTGTTTCAAGGATAAATAAGATTGCACAGACAACAATCAAACTAATCCAAACAATAGAATATCAATCAAATTCAACAAGTTGTGCACCAAGAGACATCAATTGATAATCATAAAATTAAGCACAAGAGTTTTGATATTAACCAAGGGATAGAAAAGTTACCAGAATCTCACGAATACATAAAAAGGCTTCCTTGATTAAACAAACTCCAAAGGAAAATTAGTTCTCCATAATACTGAAATAAAAACCTAAAAGTAAAAGTATGCTAGAATTGTGTCACCCTAAAGTGAAACTTGAAACAAAGCTTAAATAGTAGAAAATAAGTCTGAATCCCTAAGATATAATAATACTAAAACATAAAATAAAACCGACGAAGGCGGCGCTGAAAATCCTCGATCCGCGAGCGCGAAAATAATCCGCGGGCGCGGATCTGCTCGTCACCTCGGCTGCAGAATCCCTTCGATCTGCGAGCGCGGAAATAATCCGCGGGCGCGGAATTATATGACAGCTTATTGGTGTCAACTTCAGTGGTGGTTTTGACCCACTTAGAGTTGGAATTTGAACTCTCCGTAAATTCAGCTTCATCCGATCATCGTAGCTCCCGAACGATGTGTCACAAGAAAATGGCGTCAAAACAACTCCAAATCAACACTTGTCTTCAAAACTCATGCAATTCTTCAAATCATGTCTTCGGTCTTCATATGACAATTATGCTCAAAACTAACCTAAACACACTCAAATCATACCTAAAATACAAGAGTTAACCCATACTAAATAGAGCGTATCAAATTCCCCCATACTTAAACCTTGCTCGTCCTCGAGCAAGCTCAAAATAAATCTAACAATCAATCATATCAAGGTTTACAGCGTAGTACAAGGGAAGACAAAAATCACTCACCTCATGATGAGGTATTTTCGGTGGTCGTTATACCTATCAAAGAAAACCTTAGCTTAACCAACTCAGTAGAGCGGTAAGTAAGGGTCGATCTCACAGAGACTCGTGTAAATGTGTTATTACTTAAATGCCAAGTAACCAAAGCGGTTTTTTTATGAATGATTATCTAAGCTACTATGCAATTTGAAAAGTAAATATGAATGCAAGAGTTGATTTAAAATATATGAGAGACAAACGTGTTCAACTAGTTAAATCCAGCATGATATTGATTCATTGATTATTGATTCTCTTAATTCTCTTCTCACTTGAATAATATATTGTGGATAATGACCCTACTATGATTAAAACCCAAACTTCAGATTTAGTTGATAGAACTACCAGTCTAACAACCCTAATTATCTAATTACCTAGAAGACCTTCTAGATTCAATTAAATAACAGCATGAAGATTCAAGTTATCAATAGAAACAAACACTTAGAGCAACTAGACATCTATGTGACTTGTGAATTCATTCCCTCCTTTAACCAACTTGTCCAACCGGTACAAAATTGATTAAAGTATACTCTTGATCAAATTAACTCCGACCGGTAATTAATCAGATTCAGTTGTAACTAGAAATTCTATTAGGTAGCTAATCTAATAAAACCCTAATTTAGATTCAATTAAGCTCAGGGAATAATTTCTATTCAAGTTTGTTGAGAATCAATCAAACCTCACAACTACATACAAATCATGACTTCAATAACTAGTCAAACACAAAAGAAATTAGCAATGCATAATTGAAATTAAAATCAAACTTACAAAGGTTCAAAGGTTCTTCCTTGAGAGAAAACCCTAGCCACCAAAAGTATGATCAAAAGTTATCCAAAATTAAACTAACATAAAGTATTTATATGTCTACTAAAAATATCCCTCAAAAGATATATTAAACCATATACTCGGATGACATAAGCCCAAATAACCAAAGACCAAAGCCCAATACCAAATCTCGGCCCAAAACAATGCCCGTGTAAAACCCCGATTGCGCGGCTTCGGGACCAAATTGCGCGGCCGCGCAATGTTGCTACCCCGCACATTTGTCCTTCAGTCAGGATTGCTCGGCCAGATTGCTCGAGGTTGATCCCGAGCTTTCCCTTTGTTCTTGCCTTGGTTTTTCTTGGTTTGGCTCTTCTCCATTTATGCTCCTAGCATTCCTTAGCTCCCTTGGCTCGTCCACCACCGCCATTGTCAATCTGTACTCGCCCCGCTGTTGCTCCTGAACCTAAAAACCTGTAAAACCGAGCTAACCAGCGCATAATACCCGACAACACAAAAACCTAAAAACTACATAAAAACTAACCTAAAACTAACTAAAATATATATATAACATGCATCTAAACTACTCCTATATGCAAGCTATCACCTCACCAACCCAAACCCAAAATAGAGAAATAGTGAGCAAAAACATGAAAGCTCAAATCACACACCTCAATAATACAAGATATAACACTCAAGCTCTAAAAAGTGTAGAGCAAACTAGGATCTACCCAACATCTAAAGTGTAATCCCCAAGCCCCAAAGCAGAATATAATCCTAATCACTCTGATTTTACCACTCATTCTACTTAGGCGCCCTTTCGGGTTTTCACCTAATCACTCTTTTCATTTTTCTTAGGTGTGCTCACAAATACTCACATCTCTCATAAAACCTCTTATTACCCCAGCCTAATGTTGTTCCGGGTTACATGCTTATTACCTGAGCCGCCCTTTCGGGTTTTTAGCTCATCCCAGGATTTTTATGCCTTTTGTATATTTTTATGGCTTGTTTTCATTTTTTTTTATAAATTTCTCTATACAAAACATGGAACAAAAATCCCATAAAAATAACGAAAAATAACTGAAAAGCAACAAACTATGATAGGCGTAGTGAGTACTTCCTCCCCCATACTTAAATCCTTCATTGTCCTCAGTGAAGTAAAGAGAAAGGAAATTAAGCATAGAAGAGGAAAATCAGAAGACTCACATACGAAAGAAGAGATGGAAGAACTCTTCAAAGGCTTGGATGAATAGCTCGGAAATCTCCAGATGATCCGTCGTCAGGAAAAACCGCGGGTGCGGGTGGTGCTCCGATCGTGAAAAAATGGTTAGAGAACACGATCAACAAAACTGAACACGAACTCACAAACGAACTCTGAATCTCGCCTTCAGTATTAATGTAGTACGAGCCTTGAAGAGGAATATTCCCCTATACTTGAAGAATTCCAAGGAACTAGCCATGGAAAGAATTAGAAAAGTGGATTGGTGGGTGATGATAGAATATGGAAGAACACTCTTTTTTTCTCTCTTCTTTTTTTCCTAACTTATCTCGGGGGTTTCACCCAAAAACCTTTTATTTCAGGGGTTTCACCTGAAAGCCTTTTATTTCGGGGGTTTCACCCGAAAGCCTTTTATTTTTATTTATTTTATTTTTTTAATTTTTTTTTATTTTTCTAAACAAAAAGAAAATTAATTTTGTCAGGCCGATCCGCGGGCGCGGAAAAATTCCGAGGGCGTGGATCTGCCGCGGGCGTGGAAAAAATCCGGGGCCGCGGATTGGCCGCGGGCTCGTACTCGCCTCGGACTGGCTTCATTTGATGGGAAAAATTGTACCTGCAAGTTAGCCCGACAAAAACAAAAACTAAAACTAAAACTAAACTAAAAAAATAAAAATAAAAGAAAAAGAAAAACTTTCCTCGGGTTGCCTCCCGAGTAGCACCTTTGTTTAACGTCGTTTGACCCGACGTCCTTATTGTCTCAAGACTCGGACATCATCAAAGCCCGAAGCAATCTGTCAAAATCATGCGAACAACTCTCATGAAGGCAAATATAACACAATGATAACTTGAAACTAGATAATATAGCATTCAGACACCGTTTCAGTATATCAAACCCACTAGAGAAATCAGGATTAGCAGGTTTAGGATAGAACCAGTTGAAAGGACGAGGTAGTTTATCAAAAGTTATGATTTTTATATCAACACTACCACCTTTAGAATTTAAGAAATCACTAGGTAAACTATCATGCTAAGGACCTTTTGCAGAAATATCAGGCAAACAGATATCAATAGAGAGTAAGGAAGAAGAGGGAAGGATACAGGGATCATGATAACAAAAGGCTCCACGGCAGGAGACATAGACATCTCCTCAGGTGGAAGGGCAATCTCCATATCATTATCTAGCTCCTTTTTCGAGTCATCGGGCTCGTCATCATCACTCTAGGAGTCGTCAAACTGAAGGAAATATTCCTCCTCTGTCATCACATGACTATGATCATCCATCTCTTCATCCAATAAAGGGTCTTTGAGTGCCTTTGGAGAGGGTGGAACTGGCTCTGCAGGGAGATTTGTTGGTTCTTCAAGAATTTCCGTCTTGATGGCCAACACCTCCTCTAATTTTCTTTGTTCAGAAATTTGGTTCCCCAATTTCTGCATCTCGATCTCTTGGGCTCGGATATAACAAAAGAAATCCCATCGGTCAATGGGTTTCCAAACGACGTATTGTCCATCGCTCTCGCCGTACATCCTTAGTTGGGACTCAAGAGTCATCCCTATAAAGATGTGATTGCAAGCATCATCAAGCCCTATGTGTAACCCCCAAACAGAGAGATCATGCAAGATTTATTGGCACCTAGTGAAGTACTCATGAAAGGGTTCATCCTGCAACTGAACAAGACTAAACGCAGACATTAGTATATACAAGTGTAGACCGTAAGATAGGTCTACACAGATTCAAGGATTCTCGACGAACCAATCCGCGGGCGCGGAAAAATTCCAAGGGCGCGGGTATACCGCGGGCGCGGAACAAACTCCCCGACAACAGCGCCAAAATTTGACTCGGCTAAAATCGTTGTTGCCAAGATCAAAGATAAATAACCCTAGATTACTAACTAGTATAGTAAGAAAGTAAGGGGTCGAAACCAAGAGAATTGGGATTCTGATCAATCAGCAAAGAGCAAAGACAGAGGTTTTTGGAAGTTCAGGCAAATAAACAAACAAGCAAATATTATTAGGATTAAATCAATTGGAAGAAAGCAGAGTTCATTCAATCAATTCCACCTTTTTAATCATTCGATCATCAATTCATCCACTTCTCTATTAATTCCCTAGTTAATTCCAATCCTTATAAAAGATTTCTGCTTGTCCACGGTCCAAGCGAAACGATGCTATGAATAAGAACGCTTAATTCAAATCATACAAGATATTAAGGATAGAAGGATATTAATTCATGTAATCAAGCTACGAGTCTCATGCATAAAATAATAATCAAATACTCTTTCTCAATTCTAGTCCACGGTTCTAGAAAAGAGTTGTTTCAAGGATAAATAAGATTGCACAGACAACAATCAAACTAATCCAAACAATAGAATATCAATCAAATTCAACAAGTTGTGCACCAAGAGAAATCAATTGATAATCATAAAATTAAGCACAAGAGTTTTGATATTAACCAAGGGATAGAAAAGTTACCATAATCTCACGAATTACATAAAAAGGCTTCCTTGATCAAACAAACTCCAAAGGAAAATTAGTTCTCCATACTACTGAAATAAAAACCTAAAAGTAAAAGTATGCTAGAATTGTGTCACCCTAAAGTGAAACTCGAAACAAAGCTTAAATAGCAGAAAATAAGTCTGAAACCCTATGATATAATAATACTAAAAGATAAAATAAAACAGACGAAGGCAGTGCTGAAAATCCTCGATCCGCGAGGGCGGAAATAATCCGCGGGCGCGGATCTGCTCGTCACCTCGGCCGCAGAATCCCTTCGATCCGCGGGCGCGGATTTATTTGACAGCTTACTTGTGTCAACTTCAGAGGTGGTTTTGACCCACCTAGAGTTGGAATTTGAACTCGCCGTAAAAACATGAATTGTAGCTCTTCGAGTTAGCTTTCCAATGATA
Organism: Fallopia convolvulus; assembly: GCA_964016875.1. NCBI lineage: Eukaryota > Viridiplantae > Streptophyta > Magnoliopsida > Caryophyllales > Polygonaceae > Fallopia > Fallopia convolvulus. The sequence continues at coordinate 14,016,266 of OZ024720.1, forward strand.
CCAAATTCAGCTACATCCGATCATTGTATCTACCGAACGATGCGTCACAAGAAAATGGCGTCAAAACAACTCCAAATCATCACTTGTCTTCAAAACTCTTGCAATTCTTCAAATCGTGTCTTCGGTCTTCATATGACAATTATGCTCAAAACTAACCTAAACACACTCAAATCATACCTAAAATACAAGAGTTAACCCATACTAAATAGAGCGTATCAGGCAGTCCAAAGAACTCCTCACTCGAAGGCTTGTACACCTTCTTCTCCTTCAAAATAGCCTTCACAAACTGCGGGTAAGGCAAACCATGATTCTTTCATGTGCACTTTGCCATTTGCCATTTGCATCATTACGATCGCAGGAAGACTGATGTGTTCTCTTCTCAGAAACTTATCCAGCAAAATCATATCATTGATGGTGAGCGTAGTTCTTTTCTCCAGCCTAGGAACAACAACCTTGATCAGAAACTGATGCGCAATCCTTGCAGTGTAGCCCAGATCATTTGTTGAATAAGGACCAACATCAGACGCCTTTCCCATAACACGCTTAATTAGTTAAGCCTTGTTCCTTGGCCAGTTACTTGACGTATGCAACTCACCATAGCCTTCACTGGGAACCTTCAAGATCTTAGCAACAGACCCTAGAGAGAAACAAATTTCGGAGGTGCCAATAGTGGAGAACCCCAAAGGACCAGTCACAAGATCAACCAGTTGATAGGTTGAAAAGAAAGTGGCAAGGATGGACACATCTACCTTGACTCCTGAAGCATAGATCTTTTCCCAACCTTGAAACCTGAGAAGTTCCCAGAACTCCTCCAAGTCATCCCCTTTCAGAAATTCCTCGCCGATCACCAAAGGAGCGACGACCTTCTTTGAAACCTTCTTAGAACTTCCCTCTGGTTCCATCGACAACTTGTCCTTCGCCTTGGCAGATTTGAGGTCCTTCTCAACCTCTTCTTCCATCTCCTCCTCCTCTTCTTCATCACCATCATCACCAGATTCCACTTTGTCATCAGCCTCGGCCTCTTTAGGATTAGACTCAGCTTCTTCTTCATCTTCCTCGGGATCTTCTTCCTTAGAAGACTCCCGAACCACCGTTTTCTTAGAGGCAGTGGATCAAAGACTATACTTGGTTCCTGTTGGAGCGATCTTCGCCTTTTCAGAAGCAGGGTGATGAGGTATTTTCAGTGGTCGTTAATACCTATCAAAGAAATCTTAGCTTAACCAACTCAGTAGAGCGGCAAGTAAGGGTCGATCCCATAAGGACTTGTGTATTTGTGTTATCACTTGTATGCCAAGTAACCAAAGGGGGGTTTAATGATTGAAAGTCTAATCTAAGTTGTAAAATAAAAGTAAATATAAATGCAAAAGATGATTTAAATTAATAAGAGACAAGTGTGTTCAACTAGTTAATCCATCATAGATATGCTTATTGATCATTGATTCTCTTGACTCTCAATTCACTTAAATAATCTATCATGGATTATTATCCAATACTTTATATTTAGTTGAAAGAGCTAACAGTCTGAACAACCCTAATCATCTAACAACCTAGAACAACGTCTAGATTCAATTAAACGATAGCTTTAAGTTCAAACTATCGATAGAAACAAATACTCGACGCAAACAGCTAATCAAGTTATTTGTGGTTTATCCCCTTGTACAAATGAATAGCCCGAACGGGTCTAAACAATTGTAGTTGGTACTTTATCTAATCAATCCCGAACGGGACTTGATCAGATTAGTTGTAAATTAACCTAGAAATTCTATTAGGTGGCCAATCTAACAAACCCCTAGAATAATTCTGATTCAATTAAGCACGGGGAATAAAACCTATTCAAGTTATCGAGAATCAATCAAACCGCACAATAGTATGCAATCTATGATTTCAATAACTAGCTAAACACAATGAATTTAGCAATGCATAATTAAATTAAAAACAAACTTACAAGAGTTTCAAAGTTGCTCACTTGAGAGAAAAAACCTAGCCTCCAAAGTTCTATAAAAATTATGATAAATTAAACTAACAAGAGCTTAAATATGCCTTAAAACAATCCTCAAAAGCCCTACAAAGAAGCACATCTTCGGACACATAATCAAACAAGCCCAAAAGTCAGCCTAAGTCTCCGCGTGAAATTCCAAATTGCGCGGGTTGTCATTGGATTGCTCGGCCGCGCTTTTAGCATGCTAACCCGCGCAATTGCCTCGGTTCAGCATTCAGGTGACACTTCAGAGGCTGTTTTGACCTACTTAGAGTTGGAATTTGGACTCGGAGTAAAAACATGAATTGTAGCTCTTTGAATTAGCTTTCCATTGATAACAAATTCAGATACATCAGACCCCTATAGCTCCCGAACCAAGCATTGCAAGATAGATATATCGAAACAAGAACTCCAATGCATAGCCCGGATTTAAGCGTTCTTTTCACACAAGCTCTTGGGTCTTGGTTCTTCCAATTTTCACTTGTATCACTCTAAGCTTCCTCAAACTCCACCATAGTCCTCTAATATCCATCCCGCCCATGCTTGTTTACCTAAAGATCTGCAAAACCGAATAAAACAAGCGCAAGACCCGAATTTCCTAGAAAACCTAAAAACCTAAGAACTAGACTAAACTAAGCTAAAACCATGAAAAATAAACATAAATATGCATCCTAAACACTACCTAAATGCAAGCTATCACTGAGGAGGAACCTTCTTCCTGGGCTCTCACTTGCCTTGGCTTGTCGGCTTTACCCATCCTGGTCACTGAGTTACCGGCAAAGCTTCCACCTTTTCTTGAACATCGGCGGTTTCCTTAGGAGGCGAGTTCACCTCTTCCTTTTCTGACTCATCCTGGCCCTCCTTTCCTTCCCCTTTTTCAATAGGCTTTTCAGAGGGATTTTCTGAATGAACCATGGATGGATCCTTTTCAGACTACTCAGGCAGAGTCTCCTTCTCACTAGAGACCTTAGCAGCGGCCTCTGCTCTAATGTTGGCGACAACATCAAAGTGGGATTCAAGCTTTGAAATGGGAGAGGGAGAAGAAAGTTTGGCCTTTTGAGGGATTCGAGTCGAGTTTGAAGAGCTTCGATCTCGGAGGCATTGATGCCATAAATGTTAAGAGCAGGGGTGTTTGAGGAGGACGCCATTGACGCAGGAGAGAAGAAAGTTTGAAGCTTGAAGAAGATTAGAGTTTGGAAGGTAAAAACAGAGATGCGGTGAAAAAGAATGACCGAGAGAAGGGATTATAAAGCACACTTCTTTTCTTGTTGATCAAGATCGTAATCTTCCCAAAATCTTCTATCCAAATCTTAACGGCTAAGAATTTCCATAATGAAGATTTTACACCGCCATTAATTCAAGACGGCTAAGAAGTTCCCTGCAAAAACACTGTGCAACGGCTGGATTTTTTAAACTAGCAGTCACAACGGCTATTACTCTGTGGTTTCTCTGTGCTGATTGACGTCTGTTCCTTTCCAGAAAAATCTTCAATTGTGATCAAAGATGTTCCTTTAAGTTTACACTATTCCCAAACCACTAGTTCCATACCTCGTTACCATGAGTGGATAAAAGGCTTTGTTTGAACAGATAAGGGACAAGAGATGTTCCATTCAAACTTTTTGTGGGCTTGGAATATTTTTGACATCCAAATAATTATTCCCCGTTTAAAGGTAATCAAAAAGGGTTCATAGGGAACGTTTGTTTGGACCAGGCTAAGGGACAACTTATAATTGATGAGGTATTTTCAGTGGTTGTTAATACCTATCAAAGAAACCTTAACTTTACCAACTCAGTAGAGCGGCAAGTAAGGGTCGATCCCACAAGGACTTGTGTATTTGTGTTATTACTTTTATGCCAAGAAACCAAAGGGTTTTTTTTAGAATGATTATCTAAACTACTATGCAAGAATAAAAGTAAATATGAATGCAAATATGATTTAAATATATGAAGGACAAGCGTGTTCAACTAGTTAAATCCATCATGACATTGCTTTGTTGATCATCGACTCTCTTTATTCTCTTCTCACTTGAATAATCTATTGTTAATTATGACCCTACTAAGGATTATGACCCTAACTTCAGATTTAGTTGATAGAACAACAAGTCTAACAACCCTAATTATCTAATAACCTAGAAGACCTTCTAGATTCAATTAAATAACAACATGACGATTCAAGTTATCAATAGAAACAAACACTTAGAGCAACCAGACATCTAACTGACTTGTGAATTTATTCCTTTTTTTAACAAACTAGTCCAACCGGTACTAGATTGATTAAAGTATACTCTTGATCAAATTAACTCCGACCGGTAATTAATCAGATTCAGTTATAACTAGAAATTCAATTAGGTAGCTAATCTAACAAAACCCTAGTTTAGATTCAATTAAGCACATGGAATAAACTCTATTCAAGTTGGTTGAGAATCAATCAAACCTCATAACAATATACAAATCATGATTTCAATAACTAGCCGAACACAAAAGATTTAGCAATGCATAATTAAATTGAAAACAAACTTACAAGAGTTTCAAAGTTGCTATCTTGAGAGAAAAACCCTAGCCTCCAAAAGTATGATCAATGTTCTGAAAAAAGATAAATTAACAAGAACTTAAATATGTCTCCCAAAATAATCCTCAAACCCTCCAATTAAACAAAATTTCGGACAAGATATAACCAAGACCAAAAGTCAAGCCCAAAATGCATCGGCCCATGTCCGCGTGAAAGTCCGGATTGCGCGGGTTGGGTCTATATTGCGTGGCCGCGCTTTTGTCAAACCGCATTTTTGACTTCAGTCGAGATTGCTCGGTTTGCATTGCTCGAGTTGCAACCGACGCTTTTGGCTCCTCTTTTGCTCCTTACTTCTATTCTTCAATGCTCCTTTGTACCACCTTCGAGCTTCCTTTAAGTCATCTACCACCGCCATGGTCAACCAAAACTCGCCCCGCTTTTGCTCATAAACCTAAAAACCTGCAAAACCGAGCAAACAAGCGCAATCTACCCGACAACACAAAAACCTAAAAACTAGATAATAACCAACCTAAAACTAGCTAAAACATAAATAAAACATACATCTAAACTACTCCTATATGCAAGCTATCAATAACCAACCATCATTTCGGCTTGATGTGAGGGATAGAATAGATCAAGTTGATTATTTTGGGCTAAAAGAAAATCTTGAACGTAAACAATTCAGTTTTAGTTCCTTTTAGCATGCAACACTTAACAATTTCTAATATATACAACATCAATGCATAGTGGAATGATATAAGACATTAGAAAACTTGTCAAATGATATGTAGTTCCCTAAGAAGTTACCTTTTTAGTCAGGCACTAGGGGAATAGAGGATCGGGACTTGTTTACTCCAAGGAAATCATTCCTAGTAAGATCCTCAGATGCTCATAGGTTTTTTTGTCCAAAGCCTTGGTAAAAATATCTACCACTTGATTTTCAGTCCTACAATGATCCATCTTGATAAAGCCTTTTTGAACATTATCTCTTAAGAAATGATGTCGAATATCAATTTGTTTGGTTCTAGAGTGATGCACAGGATTTTTGGAGATATTGATTGCACTTGTATTCTCACATAAGATAGGGATAGTTCCAAGATACATACCAAAATCCACAAGTTGTTGTTTTAACCACAAAACCTGGGAACAACAGGCGGCTGCTGCGACATACTCCGCTTCAGCCGTTGAAAGAGAAACTGAATTTTGCTTCTTTGATCCCCCAAGACACCAAGCAAGGACCAAGAAATTGGGCCATGCCTAATGTGCTCTTCCTATCTACCAAGTGACCTGGAAAATTTGTGTCCGAGAATCCGACAAGATGGAACGAGTTATGTCTTGGATACCATAGACACAACCCATCGTTCTCTTTCAAGTAGAGTAGAATTATCTTCACTCCTTTCAGATGTGTTTCTTTAGGATTATCTTGGAATCTAGCACAACGACACACACTGAACATAATATCTGGCCGACTGGTCATTAGGTACAATAGGGAACCAATCATGCCACGGTATATCGTTTGATCAACATCAACACCATTAAGATCAGCATCAAGACGAGTTTTGGGAGAAATAGGAGTATTAAAAGGTTTCGTTGAATCCATATCATACTTCTTCAATAGCTCCTTGATGTACTTTTGTTGATGTACATTACTTCCCTCATCACTTTGTACCACTTGTAGACCAAGAAAGAAAGTGAGTTCTCCGATCATGCTCGTCTCAAACTCACTCCTCGTTAGATTCTTGAAGCTTTCTACAAGATTAGGGTTAGTAGAACCAAATATAATATCATCAACATAAACTTGAACTACTAAAACCTCATTGTCGTGTTCCCTTAGGAAAAATGTCTTGTCAATCACACCACGTCTATATCCATTAGTCAATGAAAACTGCGTGAATCTATCATACCAAGCACGAGGAGCCTGTTTAAGACCATAGAGAGCCTTATCTAGCACGTAGACATGGTTAGGGTGATCAACATCTTCAAATCCTGGAGGCTATAGCACATAAACCTCCTCTTGTAGGTACCCATTCGGGAACGCTGTTTTCACATCCATTTGATATAATTCGAATCCTTTGTGAGCAGCACAGGCGATTAGAAGACGGATAGCTTCTATTCTTGCAACAAGAGCGTACATTTAATCGTAGTCGATCCCTTCTTGTTGATTGTACCCTTTCGCTACAATCCTCGCCTTGTTCCTTGTGACAGCTTTGGCGTCATCAAGTTTGTTCTTGAATACCCACTTTGTTCCTATAGCCATTTTGTGCTTTGGCTTGGGAACTAATCTCCATACTTTGTTTCTCTCAAACTGGTGTAGTTTTTCTTGTATAGCAACTATCCAGTCAGGATCTTTTAATGTTTCCTTCACATCTTTCGGCTTTGCAAGAGAGATAAATGCATTGAAAGCACAAAAATTCTTAATAGAGGAACGAGTAAGCACACCTTTATCGTACGGAGTGATGATGTTATCAACAGGATAAGCCCTCTTTTGATGATAGTTTCTGACTTCAATCTGAGTGGGATCTGTTCTTGACTCCTCTTGTTCTTGTTGATCTGTCGTTCCAAGAGATGTTCCTTCCACTTGATCTTCTACATGATCTTCATCTCCATCCAATTCAGGACTGGGAGGAGTAACTTCTTCATTTGGAACTTGTGTACTTTAATCTAGATCAACTTCATCATCCGAGTCTGAGCTTAAAACCTTCAGTACGTCCGCGTTACTTGATAGGTTCCCTCCATTTTTGGACTCGTCAAGGACAACATGAATGCTTTCTTCAAACTTCTTAGTCCTTTTATTGAACACCTTGTAAGCCTTGTTGTTGGATGCGTACCCCAGAATGATGCCTTCGTCACTCCTTGGATCAAACATGCCTAGCTCGTCTTTTCCGTTGTTGTGAACAAAGCACCTGCATCCAAAGACTTTCAAGTGGGAAATATTTGGCTTTCATCCTCTGATTAGTTCATATGGAGTTTTAGAAAAATTGGAACGTATAGTAGCTCGATTAATGATGTAGCAAGCGGTACCGACTGCCTCAACCCAAAAGGAGCGAGGCAGGTTACTTGCCAACATCATAGTACGAGCCATGTTTTGCAGTGTTCCATTCTTTCTTTCTACTACACCGTTTTGTTGAGGAGTCCTTGGCGCAGAGAAGTTCTGAGACACTCCATGTTCATCACAGTAGCTATGAAACATGGAATTCTTGAACTCTATTCCATTATCCGATCTAATAGCCTTCAATGTTTGTCATGTTGATGCTTCTACCTTTTTAATCCTGCTTTTGAATGCCATGAACGTCTCATCTTTGGAACCTAGAAAAAGAGTCCATGTATATCTAGTAAAATCATCAACAATAACAAAAATGTATCTACTACCTCCATGACTTTTCACCCACATGGGACCACACAAATCCATGTGTACCATCTCAAGTGGATGAGAAGTGTTGATCGACAACTTTGGCTGAAAAGACGATTTGCTTTGTTTTCCTTTCACACATTCTTCACACAAGCTTTCCTTTTCTGCAAGAACTTTAGGAAGTCCTATCACCAAATTTTGTGAGTAGAGTTTGTCAATTCCTTGATGATTTGCGTGACCAAACCTCCTATGCCAAAGATCAGTCTTATCAACAACGGTAACAAAGCATAACTCTTCTTGTGGTTGGAAACTTGGTCTACAAAATAAACATTGTTGCACCTCTTTCCCTTCAGGACCACAAGATTTGAGTTCTTGTTCTTGATCGTACAACCATTTGAGGTAAATGATACCTCGTTGTTCCCTTGGTCACAAAGTTGAGCAATACTTAATAAGTTGTAACCAAGACCCTTCACCAAGCTTACGTATTAAACGCTGGTCTTTTCATTTAGCTTGACTTCACCTGTTCCAATGATTTCTCATTGATTGTTGTTGCAAAAGGAAATGTTTCCTCCACCATTGATCTGAAGTGAGGACGAAAAACTCTTGTTCCCTGTCATATGACATGAACACCGGTTGTCAAGGATCCAGCGGATGTTCCCCCTCACTTCAACCTACAAGAAAGAAATCACGTTTTAACGACCTAGGCCTGCTTAGCCTTCCCGGGTCGGTTAGCAGAGCTCACAGAATGATAAATTTGAGATTGAACTAAAGTAGCTTTCTGTGGACTCTTGGAACTAGAAGCAATATTTGAGGGATCAACATGATTTTTCCCTTTATCAGTCTTTAAATTTTGCTTCTTTTGTGGTTGTTGAGCTGGTTTCTTTTCATCTTGATGAGATTTGTCATACCCTCGATTTTTCTTACCAGCCCACTGTTTCTTGTTGTTCCCTGTATTCTAATTTTGAACCTTCTTGTTAGACACTTCTAATCTAACCTTACAGTCCTTTTGAACATGACCTCCCCCACCATAGTGATAGCACACCCTATAATATTCGCCGAGATAGAGTTTAGGATGTGGTTTCTGGAGGGTTCGTTCCTTCGCACGTTCCTTGGAAGGAACTTTGTGTTGGTTCCCTTTAGACTTTGTAAGATATATCTTATGAGCCGTTTTACCAGAATACCATTCAGAGTTATCATTTAAGCTACTCTCAAGAATCTTGACTCTACCCTCTAGATAAGTAACTATATCTCTAGCAGATTAAAGTTCCCTAGCTTTCCTTTCCATCTTTTCTTCAAAGCTAAGGTCATCAGGAGAATATTCTGATTTATCTTTACCATAACCAATACCACATCTAGCCAGATTAAACACAATGTGAGTTCTTTTATCAAGCTCATTCTCTAATTCCTCTCTTTTGAGTTTAAAGATAAGCAAATCCAATCTAAGTTCATTATTGGTTTCAGTGAGAGTCTTAATGTCTTTTTTTAGATCTTCACACTCTGAACAAGGAACAACACTGGTTACAGTTGACTCTGATAGTTTTTCTTCAAGATTAAGACATTTCTCATCAGCAACTTCTATTTCATCTTGCATTTTCAAGTTATCTACAAAATGCTTTTTAACAAGAATGACAAGATCAGATTGTTTAGCATCTTCTAAACTAGCAAGGAATTTTCAGGAGTTACCTCTTGGTTGACATCTTCAGTCTTCAGAGTCATGGCATAGATCTTTAATTCAGATTCATCATCTGAGTCAAGATCCCATGCAGCGATGTAGGCCTTCTTCTTCTCGTTCCCAGACTCGTTATCTTTGGGACAACTCTTAGCATAGTGATACTTTTCTTGACAATTGTAGCAGGTAACGTGCTTGATCTCCTTCTTCTCAGAATTGACCTTTTCTTTTTCCTTCAAGGCCTCTTGCTTCTTGCCTCTGTTGTAGAATGCCCTCATTGTTTTTGTTATGAGAGCCACATCAGAGTCCTCCTCTGTAGTATACACTCCTCTTCCGGAAGTAATGTTCTCAATGGCCTTCTCAACTTCGAGAGCAATACCCATGTCAGAACTTAAGGTACTACTTTTGATTGTCTCATATCGCACGTAGTCCGTCAGCTTCCCAAAAATTTCATGAAGAGTGCATGTCTTCGTGATTGGATTTTCTCTTAGCAAACCTCTGGTCACAACATACTTGGGACCAATACCATCAACAATCTTAGAGATTTTCTCCAACTGAGTGATGTCCTTTCCGATACCAAGATGGTTGATGTGATTCACCAATGCCTCGAACCGAGATTGGTAGGTGGAAATGGTTTCACCATCCTTCATTTGGAAGTTATAAAACTCCATCTTGGCTTCCTTTTGATGACTTTCCTTCAGATTTGTACTACCGATGTGCATTTGCTCAATAGCCGCCCATGCCTCTTTTGAGATTTTGTAGTTCACCACCCTCAGCAGATCTTCAGCACCCAAGGTATTGTTCAGCAACATTTGTGCCTTGTAGTTCTTCTCCATTCTTGACCATTCAGTTTGTCCCCATTCGGACTTTTTGTTCTTCTTGTTCGCAGGATTGACATAGTCTCCATCGATCCTCAATGAATGTCCAGGCTTGGTAGTCATTGCTTTTGAGCCAAGTAATAAAGAGGATCCTCCAGTGGTCATACTCTCCAGCAACAAGTAGTTGAGACTTGTTGTTTCCAATTCCGACGTTGTGAGTGTTGTTTGAATTCATATTGTATTCCTGCACTAACACACAATCTAGAGCAAACCTGCTCTGATACCAATTATTGGATCGTGATGCGTTAGTAACAAATCAGAGAACTAGTAATGTTCCCTGGGAAGCGGAAATAAACAATAAGAACATAGAATTTAGAGAGAGAAACTTTCTGTCTGACCAACAAGTCGTAGAAAGAAAAAACCTTTACCCTTGAGACTCCTTCTCAGAGGATTTTCAATAGAATACTTTTATTAAGTTTCAACGATTACAAGGCAAATTAAGTTCCCTGGTAACTAAGGCACCAACCAAAGTTCAACCAACTAGACTTCTACAACCCTAAATGTAAACCTAAGAGAAAGTAAACTACTGACTTACTTGTGGATTCTTCACCAGAAAAAGCCACACACTCGTACACTTGAAAAGTTCTCTCTCCAAGTTCGCCGTCTACAACCACACTTAAACCCTAGCTATAACCTAGTTATTTATAAGATATGTCAAGTCTGATCTCATACGTAATTATTGCCTAATTACGCAGATATTCCACTTAACAAATCCCACACAATAAGGAGAAAGTATTGTTTGTGATTTGGATCCTCAACCATGCCGATTCTTACCAAAATCGAATGATCTCGGATTTTTTTAGATAAGATCGTGTGAAGTTTGATCTTATCCTTCCTTTGATCTCCTCAAGCAACCGCCTACAACTGTCGTATCTTCGTAGAAGATTGCTCGCAGAAGATTTGGTAACTTGCAATTAATAGAAAGTCGTTTTCCTTTCGAGACGTGCTTCCTAAATCTGCCACTCGTTCCCTCCATCGTTCCTCACAATGTTCCGTCAATCGTGACTATGTACCTGTTTTCCTGAAACACTTACATGTAGATGCAAGCTATACCAACTATGTTTGTTATCATCAAAACTAAGAGAAACCATGGAACAACCATTGTTACGTTCCAACAACAACGATGACTTGCAAGTAATTAAGAGCAGTTTAGCATATGGCAATATGGCGAGCGGGCTTAAGGATTTAGGAGGCAAGTGAAAGTGACATAGTCAGGAATTTGACTTAGAGGGGGATTAAATTTCTCTCGGACAAATTCCTGGTTACAGAAAAAAAAAAACTCTAAGCTGAATTATATATAATATAATTCATTTTATTTTGTTTTATTTTATTTATTTTTCCTAGTCAATTATATATATTATAAATTTAAAAAGTTATAATATACTCCCTCCGTATAAGTCTACTTGTCTTTTTAGACTTAAAATCTTGCTTAAAAGAACTTGTTCGTTTACATATTTTGGACCCAACTTTCCCACTTTAACCCTTATATTTTGGACCCAACTAGACTTATACAGAGGAAATATGAATTATTAAAGGGTTGAGCATGGATCAATTCAAACCCAAATATTAAACTAAATCGACTAAACAAAACCAAAATCGATATCGGTTTGGTTTTTGGTTTGAATTTTCCAAATTTCAATTTCGGTTCAGTTCGAATTTTCCAAAAAGATAAACTTCTATCCATCTTAAACCAATAAAATTGAACTCAACCGATCCAATCTAAATATACCAAATTCAATTTTTATTTTATTTTTTAAAAATAATTATTTGTTTTTTAAAAATTGAGTTCTTCATATGGACATGGTAGCTGAAACTATCTACATACTTTAATATCCTAAAAAGAAAAACAAGGAAAATGATATTAGTGTGATCAGTGACGGACGTAGGGGTGGGAACGGGTGGGCCTGTGCCCCTCCTTCGGTCGGACTGGTTAATAATATATATGTAAATTTTAGATTTAAATATGTGTAAATTTAAAATAATTTGTTTGAAAAACATGAAAATTAACTAGTTAAAATGATTTATAACTCAATTTTATATGCAATCCACCAAGGTTTAATTCCTTATAGTTTTATTTTAGTGTTTTTCATTCACATTTCAATGCTTTTCTCAATAAAATTAAATTTTATTATTAAATAAGTATAAAATTTTCATATTTAAAAATATTGACTAACTAAACTCGTCGACAATTCTCGAATTATAGTTCTATTTTAGTTTTTTTATTCACATTTAATACTTTACTCCCTAAAATACAATTTTATAATTAAATAAGTATAAAATTTTCATATTTAAGAATATTGACTAACTACACTAATCGATAATTTCTAAATTATTGACTTTATATGAGAAGTCGTGCCCTCCCTTGAAATTTATTCTGCGTCCGTCACTGAGTGTGATAGTGTCCAACGCAAGGATTTTGATTTCATCACTTTACAAACTTGATAATTTGATGCTTACCAACAACAACGAACGAACGAACGAAACAGGAAAAGGGCTCATAATCACACAAGTCTCATAATCTTTATCCGTCACATGCTCTCTAATTAAGAAATCTTCATTTTTAGTTTCATCCTTAAAAATCTTGCTTAAGTTAATGATCGACAGTATCACCCTTGATCTCATCACAACATATCATCAAAATCTCCATTTTGTTCACCAAACATAACATACTCTCCATCTTGCATCTGATCAAAGCAAGCCACCTTCAAACCGCCATAAATCCACCGCAAAACATCAAAAACCTCCTCCACCTGAGGATGCAACGAATCACAATCTGCAAAAACATGAGCAACACCATTAACCTCAATCCGACACGCTCCCCGTGCCCTAGCACGAGAGTCCCTCAGAACCTTTCCAGCCCGTCCAGCCTCATCCCATCGCCCTAGATCAAGAGCAGCATTCGAAAGCAACAGATCGTTCCCACTGTTTTTAGGCTCCAAACAGAATAGATAATCGACTGCTCGAAGTGCCAGCTCAGCATCTCCATAGATCCTTGAAGTAGCCAAAAGCGGGCCCCACACAGCTGCATTAGCCTTGAAAGGCATGCTCCTGGCCAAGTCCTTGGCTTCTTGAAGTTGACCGACTAGACTCAACAAACCCACGAAGCAAGCATAATGCTTTTTATTAGGGTTTATGTTGTATACAGAAATCATCCTTTGGAAGTAATGGCGACCCAATTCGACTAAACCGGCATGGTTGTAAGTAGGGGCGTAGCTAATCTATGCCCAGTGGGGGCTGTAGCCCCCACTGGGATTTTCAAAAAAAAAAAATTTAATTATAGTAAAAAAATTGTAGTAGGTTATTTTATATTCCATTTGTCTAGTTTGATCTATTTATACATTTAAACTTAACTTTTTGTTTAATTTTATTTGTCCTTATACGTATTTTGTCTAAAATTTTCCAATATTACCTTTTGTATTTATCCAATCAAAAGTAAGACACATTAAATGTATCCACTATTCACCTTTTATTAATATAAATTTAATAAGGGGCAATTTAGTAAGAATAGAACATGTCTTAATATATGTGCATTATACTATAAGGACAAATAGAACTAAACGGAGGGAGTAAAAACTAGTTTATTTGGTCAGAAAAAGAATATTATTTTTTTCATATATATAAAATAAATTAAACTGGTTTTTTAGACCGAAAATTACTAAAATTTATGAAAAAATACAAAATTTTGTATATAATTTTTTTATATATATAAAAATACATATTTTTCCTATATTTTACAAGAAAAATTTCTGGCTTCGCCAGGAATTTTTCTATAACAAAAAAATTTAGCCTCCAGTGGTCCAAATTCCTGACTACGCTACTGGTTGCAAGCAGAGAGGAGAACTAAGAAAGTAACACTAACGTCATTAGGCCTCACATTAGCCTGCTCCATTCTGGTGAACATCTCCATAGCCTCCATTGCAAGGCCATGGAAAGCAAGCCCAGATATCATTGTTGTCCAAGTAACAATATTTTTACTCTCAAGTCCTTCAAAAACCTCCAAAGCCTTTCCAAGCTGCCCTTATAGCTTGCCGGGGGCCGCTTCATATGAACATAGCTCGAGATCAAGGTGGTCCAGGCGACAACATTTCTCTCAGGCATTTCGTCAAACACCTTCTGGGCGCTATCCATCCGGCCATCAGACGCGTACATCTGAACCATCTGAACCATTAACCAGGGATCATGGTTAACCATAAGTTCGGTTAGATGAAATCCTTAATTGTAATCTCTCTCTTAATATTAGTTGATCAGAGATCGGTTAACTAATTTTTAGGTTCGGTATTCTCAATTAATCAATAAATTCCTTTTTTTTACGTAATTGTAGTGTTTAGTAACATTAAAACAATAATAAAATTATCCATTTTATACAGAAATATTATCGTGCGGCTAGAATTTCAAAATAAATATTAGTTTTACATGATGGATTATATATGTATAGTATCATACATTTATCCATTTTTTACAGTTAAAATATTTAAAAAGAAGACATAATTAAGTAATTAATGATAATTATAAAAATAATGTTATGAAGAATCGAATATAATATCAAATTGTTAAATAAGCATGCAATTCTATTAAGCTAAAGTATAATTAGTTTTATTTTTTATAAAACAGATAATATATATGGATTTTTCGGTTAACCAAGAATATCAATATGGTGAATTGTAACCGAGTAACCGACCCATAAAATCACAAATAATATCGGTTTGGTTAATCAAATCGAAATTATAAAAATAATTGTTCGGATAACCTAAAAAAATGTCGGTTTCCTCTCCCGGTACAGTTTTTCGATTTCGGTTATTTTTTTATAGCCCTAGGATGTGCGGTGTTGTTTGGGTGAAGTTCCCAATTAACTCCATGGGTGAAGTTGGTTTAATCTCCATTAAATTTCTTTATTAGAATTTTTAAGAAAATAAATTTAAATTAAAGCTAATAAACCATCCGAGATACGCAAGTTTCTATGGCTCCATCGTCTTCTTCCTTACCCCCTTTCCCGCCTACATCTCCGGTAATAAAATGATTTCGTTCGTTCATCTTTGGCTTAGTTTTCCAACCAAAATTTCATTCTTAATTTCACAATTTCATAACCTCTGTTTAATTTTTTCTTTTACTGTACTAGTCATTAAAATTTTCGTTAATGAGCATTGCAAATGGAAATTCACGCTCAAGTCTAAGATTAAATCAAAGCTCCAAAAAATTGGAATCACCAACCAATTAATTGCCATGATTAGAAAAGAAGATACACTTATAAAAGTAAATAGAAAATTTCAAGAATGTCTTGCTCATGTTTAAGTTCTGAATTTTCAACATACAATATATAACTAAATTTTACACGAGATAAGATTTTCAAAGGTTTTGGGTTGAGATGGAATATATAGCAATTATATTAAAAACAAGATCGTGAAAAAAATGGTGATAAAAACACACAGAGAAGTTTGGCGATGGCGAGAACAAAGATAAGTTGATGAGATTTGCCTTATTTTCTTCATATCATTTATTTCCTTAGTAATCATAACTAAAAGATTTAACTCAATCTTTAATTTAATCTAATCCTAGCCATTCAATATAATGAATGGTTGAGATTAGACCAATTTCACCGATGAAGTTAATTGAAAACTTCACCCAAACAGCACCGTAGGACGTGAGGGTGAGAGGATTAAAGAAAGGGAAAGAAAATTCTTTGGGAAATTTAAATTTATGTTGTTTGATTAGAAGAAAATAAGACTGAAGAAAACGTAGAAATGTTGATTCATTGGAAGGAACTGAAACAAAAAAGTGTTTAATTAAATGTAAAATTATATATAAATTCCTTAATTAAAAATCTTATGTGATACGGATCGTTGGACTAGGAGCGGTGCAAGGTAGACCTCAAGCTTGTTTTTGCGCCAAGAGAGGAGATTGGAGGCGCCTTGGCTGAATCTTGGTGGACGAATTGATGATGGAATGGTGGTGATCTTGAGTGGAGACGTGTGATGAAGGGGATATTGATGCACTTGCTCAGATATAACTCACCTCACAAGTACAAACTAAGAGACAACTCAAAGATGTAACTCACTTTGAATTGGATCACGAAAGGGAGATTCGATATGACTCACGAATCAGTTTTGGAACAAAACTAAGAGGCATTACAAGACATAAAACAACAAGACACTTGAGTTTGGTTTTTGACGTGTTTAACAAAGGAGAGCTCGACTCCCTTTAAATGAAAACTTGGCCTCCTAGAAACCTTTCATGTTCTTACTTAATATTTGACTTAGAAGCCATAAACTTTAGGAAAAATCGGCATTTAAGACATGCCATAAAGTCTAGGCTAGACTAGGATCAGCGTAGGTGCTTGACCCGGTGTTGGCGCGCTCGGTAGCCACCAACATGCACACTAGGCCACCATCATAATCGCGTCGACTCTCCTTAGGTCATGAGGCTAGCTTTGAGCTCCACTTGTAAGGCACAATCACGTGTCCGAGTGATCCGACCCAAAAAAGGTGAAGTGCTCGACGCTTGCTTGGCCGCGGCGGTGACATCAGCATCTTCAAGGGGTGACCGACACTCATCCCTTTTTGTAGCATTTTGAGCGGCACTTCTGAGGCCATCTTGTCCCATGGGATGCACCAAGTCTTTTCCCATAATGTGGCTTGGGGAAAAGTGTGAAGAATCGATGGTGGCCTCGTCTAGAGTTGAGGCGCGGTGGTGGCAGGCTGGCATCGACTTGCTCACTTGTTGCCTCGGGAAGGCTTGTGTCTTGGCCTTGATTTCTTTTACCATAGGTCCTTATGCCGATTTTGTGGATTGTGATGTGGTGTAGCAGGAATTAAGAAACGAGTAACTACATCCTCATTAATGATGTTGCAACATGAACCACCATCAATAATCATGCTACATACCTTATCTTGGATCTTGCAATGAGTATGGAAGATAACCTCTCATTGGTTAGGCGTGGTAGTGCTCTCGGTTGTAAAAAGAGTTCGTTGAACCACGAAGCACTCACCTTCCTCATGATGATACCTTATCTTATCTTGGATCACTTATTATTTTTCCTCTTGATGGATTTCCATTATCTAGCCTATCCATCAAAATTACATTTTATGAATCCTTGCATTGGTTTCTTCTTGGTAGTGGATTTAGTCGTCTTCTTTTTCCTTCTTTGACAGCTTCTAGCAACTGTTTCTTCATCCTCGTTCCATTGTATAGATTTCTCCCATTGTTCTAACTGCATCCTAATGTATTGAGGTAAATCATGTATAAAGTCATTCGGTGCTTGTTGGAACACCAGTTTTTTTCTTTGGTGTCATATACACCACCAGGAAATTGCCAATATAATAAATTTTTTTGTCCCTAGAACGTGGTAAAGGATGTTATGTGTATCATATTTTTGTAGAGTTTGCTCAATGTTTGTGTTTATTTTCTTTATATTATTTAGTGTGTGGAGGGCATTAATGAATAATTGTATGGTGTCTTCATTCGTGCAATTGCACATAATACAACCTCAAGAAGTTGGGACGTGATTTTCTCTCAATTTTACTTTAGTAGACATGCCATTGATGTTCATCTTCCATAAAAAAAATTTACCTTTTGATAGTATATCTAATTTTCATATCCAATTAGTTACACTTGGTTGTTGATTTTCTATTGGTGTGATTAAGTTAACGAATGTGTTAAATATATTTATGCAATGACAAACTCCTAAAGCATTTTCAACCAAAACAAAACTCCTAAAGCATTATTCTACCAAAAAAAAAACTCCTAAAGCATTAAAAAGAGAGAGTGTGCGCTTTCATTATTTTTACTAGTTGTCCCCGTCGTGTCATGCACGACTATGACTCGATATTTTTTAGATATACTATAAAAAAAGATATTAATAAACAAAAATATAATATAAAATTTAATGTAATCGTAATATGTATAAAAATTATTTTATTTTTTAAAATCAAATAAATTAAAGTAAATTTATATTATTAAGTTTAAATAATGAGAATAATATATACAATGCTCATAAAGTGTTACGGTAAATTTTCAAATAATGAGAATAATATATACAATGCTTATAAAACGTTATGGTAAATTTTCAAATTGTGAGCTGCAATAAAAGGAAAGTATTTTGACCAAACTTCTCACGAGGAAGTATTTTGATTAAAAAAAAGCATAGATTTATCAAAATATATAGGCCTATAATTATATATTTATATAAAATATTTTTTATAAGGAAAGCATTTTTTATTATTATAGTTAAATATGACATTTAAGTGACGGAGGTGAAAATAATACGATGTGGCATATGACTGTTGAAGGGATTCTTGAACAAATAAATTTATATTCAAGACCCCGCTGAGTATAGCGGAGTCAGGTTCGTCCACGGGAATGAGATTAGGGCCAAAGATTAGTTGATAAACTAAGAAAAACAAGAAAACACAAACAAAGCAAGGGTTCGAGCACAACTTTGGGAGTCGAGATCGAAGCAAAATCACAAGTTTTAAATCAAATATAAAAAGGCAATCCTAGGGCTAGGGCTACCACAACAACAATCATACATGCTTTCAACAAGAATTCACAACTATCATGCAATTATGATTATAGAAAAGTCAACTGTCGCAAACAATTCAAGTTATTCAATCAACTGTCGCAAATTAAACAACTTTCTATCTATCCTTCAACCTAGGAATATCAACTTTCGCAAATAATCCTATTTAAATCTAATCAAGCAATCAACTTTACACTTTCGCTTTTAGGTTAATTGCAAGATATCGCCTCAACTTTCGCAAAGGTATTAAGCACAAAATAGATAGATATGATCTTCAAGCATTCAAGTCATGAATTCAAGTTTAGACATGCATGATTGTGTTGGGTTTTCACCCAACCCTAGAATCTAAGAAGACTACTCACACATTGAAAAGAAAGAAGAAGACATGATCATAAAAATAAAGAGGTCTTACAAATTTCTCCAACTTGTCCTCCAAGTCTTCCTCTTAATATCCAAATAATGTCAAGCTAGAAAAAGAGAGAGTTTAACTAGAAGGTCTAGCCCCCTTTTATAGAGAAAAAGGAGCCCTAATTACACTAGGAAACAAGATAAAACTACTTCCTAAAATAAAAGATAGAATATATCCATAAAGATCTCGGAATAAGGGAATAGTCGGCGCCATGCACGACCCCCCTGGGGTCGGTCCTGAAGCTTGGCTTTTGGTTTGGGTCGATCTTGGCATGTGTAGGCTCGTGCACGACCTTGTTGGGTCGTTCTTGGCTTGCTTTAGCTCGTGCACGAGCTCCTTGGGCTTGATTTTACTCTCTTTCCGGCCTCCTTCCTTAACTTCTCCTCATAGCTCGTCCACCTCTTTGTATGGTACTCCAAATTTTTTACACGTCATTGATATACGCGTAGTTTTCGAATCTTAAGGAAATACGAAAACTAAAGCAAAAAGACTGAAAGACATAAGACTTAAGCACAAAAACCAACTAAATCAAACCTATCTAGACACTAAAAACCTACCTAAAAAGCGGATATCAATGACGTGTAAAAAAATACATGATATGGCTTAAGGAAAAGACGACATGTGGCAAAATCAGATGTGACCTATTCTAGAAGCGACATGTAGACAAAAATAACGTGGCGCAATGTGGTGACTCCAAACCTTATTGCTTTTATATATATAGTAGATTTTATTTTATTTTTGGTACTTTTTTATTCATTTTGTTTTCGTTTTCTATAAATTTTAATATTGATCTACAAAAGAATTGTATTAACGTTTAATACATATTTTATTCATTGTTCTAACTGCTTCTACATGACGTTCCTCGATTATCAAACCGATTTTTTTTTGCTTTATTTTTATTCTTTGCGTTTTTTTAATGACTATACAAGAACATTTACATAACTGCTATACGTAACAGCTTAAATCAATAATAAAGTTCAGTTCAATTTTTTTTTGCAACCAAGTCCTCAGACGAACAAAGCTAAATATTGAACTAGAAATCAACGAGTAAAAGTTGGTCCAATATGTAGTGGAGGTGTATGAAACACCGAATGAACAAAGCAAGCTTTTATAATTTCCCCCTCAAATAACGCCGAGCTAATCTATTCAATCTGCTATGTCCGAGTGGGAAAAATGAAAAGCACGATCTTATATAGCAAGGCTTTTTACGTTTCTCAATCGCCGCGTACGTGTAAAATGAAAACGCTCCATCTCCTTCATCACGATCGTTGTACAGTAGTTCGAACCCTAAATTCACCCCTAACTCGCCTAAATTCTTCAGCAACTTGATTTCGATTCAAATTTATTGTACTTCAATATCAATCATACTTATAAATGTAAGTATAATCATCGATTTTTACTCAGATCTACATAAATTCCGCAACGAACAAACAAAACCCTAAAATCAATTATACAACCAATAGGGTTCAATTTGTAGAATTTCAGGTTGAAAACTAAATAGAGGTAGATGCTGAGTAATAAATGATTCAGAATAGTCCATAAAACGTATTTTACTTGAAGGTTTCAACAAAGTGAAATTGACGACTTCTAATCCCATGAATCGCCCATAGAAGAGAGAGAAAAGTGAGTTTGGTGGGTGAGGGATTAATTTGCAAATAAGATAATTTTGAGGCTTTTTTATTACTTTTAGTGTGTTATGTATAACAAAGGCCATACAAGAAATGATCCAAGATATTTTAATGATATTTCCTCGGCTCTTTGTAGCATGAGCAACATGTATGAACAATTATTATTTTATTCATCATCCAAACTATAGAAATAGCCTAAAGAAGTTTATACAAAATTGTTTAAAGTGGTTTGATGTTTAATTTAAGCCAATGGAAATACAAAATCACTAATATAATTTTATAGATTTAAAATTTTAACCCAAAACCTATAATAAAACACTACACTTTTGACCTTTCTTATCCCTTTTGTAATAAGCACATCTCCTAGAAGATTGTTTGCATGCCTTGCAAACTTTCCAACTTGTTAAATCCCAAACCTTAACGCCAAACCTAGGCATCAAAATCAATTCATCCCTTCCAATCCAAACCATACAAATTCCCCTTCTTATAAGCCCTACCAACCCCCACACAAATCCCCAAATCATCATCAAACAAACCGTTTTTTTCCTAGTCAATCCACTAAATTTACCTACTATTTAAATTTTAGTCATAATTAATTAATTAATTAATTCTCTCATTTAATATCCATTCTCCTACTACTACTATATAATGGTCAAATTCTTCAAAAAGATCGAACGAGAAATTCGCCGTCCCTTCAAAAAACGATATCGGTCACCTCCGCCACCACTACAACGGCCGCCTCCGCCGCCACCACCACCACCACCGGCGATAGAAGATCTATTCCCGGCGCCGGAAGAACCTGTGCCGCCGCCTTCGCCTCCGGCAAAGAAGAAACCGATGTTCCCGTTCTTGTTCCCGGCGGCGGAATCGAAGGTCCTTCCAGACCCTTCGCTCTTCTTCGCCCACAACCTCCTCTCTTCCCCTCTCCCCACTAACTCCTTCTTCCAGAATTTCGTCCTCAAAAATGGCGATCAGCCTGAATACATCCATCCCTACCTTGTCAAACTGTCTTCTTCCTCTCTCTCGCTCTCTTCGCCATCTCGATTCGCCAATTCCTCGTTCATCTACCAGGTCTTCAACCCGGATTTGACCATCACCGGCTCCGGAAACCCGACTCCGAAGTCCCAAAACCGCCACGTCATCTCCGCCTTCACCGATCTGAGCGTCACCGTCGAGCTCCCTTCTTCGAATCTCAAGTTCTTCCTCGTTCGCGGGAGCCCTTACATCACTTGCGAGGTTCTTAGAGGTACGAATTTATCCATCTCCACTATCCACGCGATCATTTCGTTTTGCTCAAACAGCTCCCAAACTAAGTACACAATCAAGTTCAATAACGGCCAGACCTGGCTCATTTACACCTCTTCGCCGATCAATTTGGTCCACGACATCTCCTCGATCAACTCGGATTCGTTTTCAGGCGTGATCCGGATTGCTGTCTTGCCAAGCTCAGATGGCCAATTCGAGCCTGTGCTGGATCGATTTAGCTCTTGCTACCCGGTCTCAGGAGAAGCTTTGTTTAAAAATCCCTTTTCTGTGGAGTATAGGTGGGAGAAGAGAGGATGGGGTGATCTTTTATTGCTTGCTCATCCACTTCACATGAAGCTGTTATCTAGTGAAGATTCTGGTGGTGATGTATCTGTGCTGAATGATTTCCGATATAGGAGCATAGATGGTGATCTCGTAGGAGTTGTTGGGGATTCATGGAGAATGAGAGTTGATCCAGTTTCTGTAACTTGGCATTCAATTAGGGGAATTAGTGAAGACTCATTCCCTGATATCATCTCTGCTCTCTCTAAGGATATAGCGGCTCTTGATTCTACATCAATCTCAACCACTTCATCCTACTACTATGGCAAATTGATCGCTAGGGCGGCAAGGCTGGCCTTGATTGCCGAAGAGGTTTGTTATCCTGACGCAATTCCTCCAGTTAAATTGTTTTTGAAGAATGCAATTGAGCCTTGGTTAGATGGAAGCTTTGCTGCTAATGGATTTATGTATGATTCAACATGGGGAGGGCTTTTGACTAAGCAAGGGGCTATGGATTCGGGTGCTGATTTCGGGTTTGGAGTGTACAATGACCATCATTACCACTTGGGTTATTTTCTCTATGGTATTGCTGTTCTTGCTAAGATTGACCCTGCTTGGGGAAGAAAGTACAGGCCTCAAGCTTATGCTCTAATGGCAGATTTCATGAATTTGGGCAAACGGGCAAATTCTAGCTATACTCGTTTGAGATGTTTTGACTTGTACAAGCTTCATTCTTGGTCAAGCGGGTTAACCGAATTTGCAGATGGGAGGAATCAAGAGAGCACGAGTGAAGCTGTGAACGCTTATTACTCTGCTGCTCTAATGGGATTAGCCTATGGAGATTCCCACCTTGTTTCCATGGGCTCAACACTTGCAGGCCTTGAAGTTCATGCAGCACAAACTTGGTGGCATGTTAGAGCTGGGGAGAACATGTATGAAGACGACTTCAGCAATGCAAACAAAGTTTTGGGTGTTCTATGGGCTAATAAAAGGGACTCTGGGCTTTGGTTTGCTCCTCCTGATTGGAAAGAATGTAGGCTAGGGATTCATGTTCTTCCATTACTTCCTATTACAGAGGTGCTGTTTTCTGATTCTGTGTTTGTGAGAGATCTTGTGAATTGGACTTTGCCGGCATTACAGAGGGAAGGGGTGGGAGAAGGCTGGAAAGGGTTTGTGTATTCTTTAGAAGGGGTGTATGATAAAGGGAGTGCTCTTGAGCATATCAGAAGCTTGAGAGGGTTTGATGATGGAAATTCACTTTCGAATCTCTTGTGGTGGGTCCATAGCCGCGGGGATGAGGAAGATGAGCATATGGGCCGAGGAAAGCATTGCTGGTACGGGCATTATTGCCATTGAAGAAGATGCCTGGTTGAATGTGTTGGATTTGGATGAGTGCTGAGATCCATGAGTTCGTCTAGACAAATTACTATTTGCTGTGTTTACCCATTGTATATATGTTCTACAAGTTTATTGTGTAATGTGTTTTACCATATGTTAATTAAAGATTGTTGCCCTTATCAAATTTAGTAGTTGTTTTGGTAATCCGCATTTGGGTTTAAATTCTTGCAATCAGCTGGCTAAAACGCTAATCTATGACTCTAGAGAATAGTATACAGTTTCTACGCTGGAATTTTATTTGTGTAGGTGAGTTTCTTGGTCATTTTGTTTGATTAACTTCAGCTTTAGTGTTCATAGCAATTAAATCCGGTTTGTCTGAAGAAAGACTCCCATTTTCAGTGCTGCCATAGGCCTCTAGCTGGGAAATGATACTATAACTTTAGGTATCTTGAGTAGTAGGAGTATGATAACTTGGGATCTTCATATAAGGTTTCTTTTAATATGCATGTACTTCCCTCAGAAACACCTAACGGATGTCATAAATTCTTGACGTAAGTAGCAATAATCAGTGATTACAAATATTTTCTTATGTATTCCTTGTCTTTAAGACAACAGAATGTACTTAGGCAAGATCTTTGTATTTGGGTTGATTGGTGGAATAAAAAACCACTTTACGCATTTTATCT
This sequence comes from Fallopia convolvulus, assembly GCA_964016875.1. Taxonomy (NCBI): domain Eukaryota; kingdom Viridiplantae; phylum Streptophyta; class Magnoliopsida; order Caryophyllales; family Polygonaceae; genus Fallopia; species Fallopia convolvulus. Next base: position 14,040,749 of record OZ024720.1, read on the forward strand.
TCATATGATGAAGTTCGACTTGGGTTTCCCTCTCATGATCCTAATTACAAGTGATGCATCAAATGCATGAATCATGACAACAAAAAGAGAATAGACAGTCATACAAACATTGGTGAAGGAATGAATACCTTAATTCATCATAGAATATTTAGATGTTACAAACACACTTGAGCTGTACATACTTCTGCTCATTGACAGGGAGGGAACACAAATGGAAAAAAGCCCAAGCAGCCCAAGATTGAGCGCAATTAGAATACCTCAAGTACTGAAACTCTTCTTAAGAACTAGCAAAAAAAAAAAAAAGAGGACAGAATTTCAACCTCACAACACTAAACTAGGCTCCCCATTTGCTTGATCAGCAAAGAATGAGTCGAAACTCAAGCTTCTTGTGACTTCAAAGAAGTGGGCAACGGCATCTTCTGGCGTTCCTACAAGAACACCGTGGCCAAGATTTAGAATGTGGCCCCTGGGCCCTGCACACTTTACAACCCTGCAAAGGAGGAAATGATCCATTGAAATTAGAGAGTTGAAACCAAATAGCAAGTCTTTGTAAAATACTCCAATTGGATTCATTCAGATCTCAAAGCTAGTCATGCAAATGATGTAAATACTGCTCATATCTAACAGGACTGCAATCGGATGAGTTTCTTGGAGTTAAAACTTAGAAATATTTAACAAGTTTGTCATGAATCACGGTATCTCTTGGATCTGCAAATGTGAACAATTAGAGAAATGCAAACAAACTGATATATTGTACTAGTTACGCCCTGTCATATCGCAGAGAAAATAAAAGTTGAAGCAAGGAAAAGGTAAATGAAGTGCAAACCTCTTAATCTCATCAGTCAATGCAGGAAGAGGAGAAAACAGAAAAGCAGGGTCGACATTTCCCTGCACACTGACTCCACTACCCAAGCGTCTCCTCCCATCTGCCATGTCAACAGTCCAGTCCAGCCCAATTACGTCGACTCCTGTATCTTTGATTCTTTCAAGAAGGCCTCCATTTCCATTTATATAGAGAACAAGTGGAGTATCAGGGCACCTGGCCCTCACTGTCTCTACTATCTGCAAATCCATTAAAAATGAAACACTTTCATTTTCTTTTCAAAGATTACAACGCTTAAAAATCTAGAAGTTCACCAAATTCCCAACAAATCTTGATACAGTTTTCATTAAACTTAATTGCAAAGTTCAGAGTACAATTAGATTTTAAAGGAAACATGGATGAAGTTCCCTTACATGAGTTTCACGCCAAACAATTGGTAAACCAAACCAAATTAAATAAGTTTACATAGCAAGAAAAAATTAGAGAGAAAAGAGCTTTACCTGCTTAATATAAGGTTTAGACCATTGCTCCCACATGTTTGGTGGCAATTGCCCTCCCCATGAATCAAATATTTGTATACAGTGAGCTCCAGATTTCACTTGAAACACAGCATATTCTGCAATTGCCTCTGCCAAATGTGAAAGAAGTTTCCTCAGCACATGGGGTGCTGTATGGCACATACTCTTTATAACAGTGTATGTGCGAGTGGTTCCCCCTTCCACTATGTATGTAGCAATTGTCCAAGGAGCACCAACAAATCCCAATAGTGTAGCCTGCCCATCAACCTAGTTCAAGGATAAAAGGGCAGTTCACTGAGATAGGCCCTTTTCTAAACAATCTGTTGGCTTTTGGAGAAGTTACTTATTTTGTAATATGATCCAATAGAGAAGATAAATGAGATAGTTTATTTCTCCCCCCACCCCCGTCCCCCCTCCACCCCCCAAAAAATAGTTAATATAGCTAGCTTACAGAATGCCAAAGTCCATTGCTTTCCCAAATCTATTTGCCAAAGATTGACACGAGCAAGTGTGGCAGTTATAATTTACTACCTCTGATCCAAATTAACTATTGTTTTAGCACTTGAACTTTTATCAACTCATGTGTCATTTTAGGTTTTCTAGGCATAAATGTAAGTTATGGGAATCGTTATTGAAATTTGTTTATATAGACTAATTTTCTCCCAAACTCTTAATTCATTACAAGAAAAAAATTAGCAATTTGAGGAGCATTTGCGACAAGACATGAATCCTAATTTTAGGTGGTGGACATTTAACAAGTGTTAAGATTGAGGAAACTTCAATAATTGAGTTAAATTAATACTTTCCTTAGTTTTGTGTCAAAAGCTAAAACAACAGTTAATTTAGACCGGAGGCCGGAGGGAATATAATAGAAAGGATAAAGCCTACCTCTTTGCGTAGAAGTTTAAGGGACTCCCCCACGAAATCAAGCTTCTCCAAATCAATAGAATGTAATGATTTTAAAGCATCTTCAGTACGGATTGGAGATTGGATAACAGGACCTCTCACTTCTTCTATGTCAAAGGGAACTCCAAAGGCAGGGAGAGGGGTGAGTATGTCAGAAAAAATGATAACTCCATCAGGACGGAAAGCTTTCCAAGGCTGCAAAGAAATTTCCACAATGAGATCAGTTGTCTCTGACCTTTCTCTGAAGGATGGATGTTTCTCTGCAAGCTTTCTGTAGATAGCCATATACCTTCCTGCCTGACGCATCATCCATGCCGGAGGACGGCTGACAGGTAATCCTTTAGCAGCCTTTACCAAGAGTGGCTCTGAAATCAAATATAATGAAAATGAAACAAGTTTCACGGAAAAAAAGAAGAAGCATGAACAAGTTCAGATGTACCAAATAATTCACCAAGATCTAATATGTATCATTAAGAAGATATTCAACTATACAATAAGGTCATAACCGTTAACAATAATGGCAAGTAATGGCTGAAAACAAAACACCAAATATTTTACATTCGCCTATCAATCTTACAATGTAACAAACAACTGAAAACACAAAGTATTTCCATCTGCCAATCAATCTTATAATGCTGATTTATTCGAGCACAGTTTCTTAAAATCTAATGACAGCTGTATGCTGAAAATGATAACCTACATTACTTGGAAATATTATTGATACAGCAAGAGTGGAAAGTTGAGGATTACAAGACTTCTTAATGGTTCAGGTATCACCTTAAGCACCTTGATTGTAAACTTTCTTGGACTTGTAAACAAATTTCGGATTTCTAAATGCAGAACTAACAATCAGCAACACTGCTCACATTCCAGAAAGATAAATTTTCGAGTATTTTTTTTCCCTCTCATGCAGTAAATTCATTTAGCTAAGAACCCAGATAAAATCTGAAGCAAACAACCATAAAAAATATTGCAAATACAGCATTAATAATAGCACATTAGACAGAAAGCAAAGCATTTTACAATGAGACAGTAACGAGTAACACATTTGACAGAAATTTACCAGAGGAAGCTGCGCAAGCTCGAATTCTAGGTTTAACTTTTGAAGTACAAGAGGGAGAAATGGGAATCCTGATTTGGTCACTGATAAGACTTCCGGTTGCGCCAATTAAGCTGGACGAATTCCATCCTAGAGTGTTACATCCACTGCCAAATTTTCCCCAACAGAAAAAGATCGTTTGGATTCAGCCATGAAAAGGAATTCAGAGGAGCAGATAAAAGGAGAGAAACAGAAATACTAGCCTCGTCAAAGAAGAAGAGCTCATGGTGTTCAAAAACGTTCAAATTTCCGAACTCTTGACTCGATGAAAGATAGCGATGGTGTTGTCCGAGCGGAGACACCACCACCATTAAGGAGACGTGGACCGCAGAAATCAAATCGGCAAATCGCAGAGCTTCTTTCTTTCCGAGTGCTAGGATGAGGAGATGGATAATTGGGCCTTGAACTTGGGCCTGAAAGTTCGTTTGAGCCTTTATTGGGCTTAAAAAACGGTTATCTTTTCTCACTATACAGTACTTGGCGCCATCTAATGATAACTGTCGTGATCCTGCCATCTCTTCGCCTTCTATATTCCCAAAAATAAAGAATTCTCTTCAATAATCACATTCAAATGTATCGTTTCTGCTGGTTTTTCTCCTTTCTACCATTGGAGACTTTCGCTTCTCCCGTTTTCCAGAGTTTATCAGGTTCCTCTTTATTCAATGGGTTGAATTAGGTTAACCAGTGTTGGCATTCACTGCCACTTTGTTATAATTCACCATCTTCTTCTATCTTCCTTAGATTTACTCAGTAAATAGGCAAAGCTCTGGAAAATTGAATTCATGTTAGTTTATTATAATCCTGCTGAACGGCAAAAATCTCTTACTCAAATACTTCAATTTTGAAGGCATTTCTGAATCATATAGTGACTTTACTGTAGATTAAAGAAACAAAAAGCAATTTCTTTTTTTTTTTTTTTTTTTGCTTTGAAAGGGAAATTATAACTAGGTTTTGGCTGTTTATTGTTATTTGTCCTAGTATTTGTGATTCCCAGAGGACAATGTATATTGCAATTTGCCACTGCATTCATATATCCAAGTTTATACAGCAATCATCATAATATGCTGTATTAATAAGGGGTATTTAAAATTGGTAGCATTATTTTCCAAAAGAGTGATTGATTTCTATTCTTTGAATGTTTCAGCTGCAAATCCCTTAGTAGGAGCTACTAAGAGCCTAGGCAAGCCTCTAATTGGAGACAATGGTATCATATTCTCATGTTCTGGGAAGAACATTTACGCGTTCAAAGGAAATGGCACAATTGTTTGGTCAGTTCATCTGAATTACACTTGCAATCTTGGCATTGATCTTGCATATGGAGGCAAAACAACAGTAAGCTTCTTATTTATCATACATTTGACTCTAAGAGTGTGTTTGAATTACATATGAAAATGCTAAGTTTTAAATTATGCTTGCAGATATATCTGGTGGCAGAAAACCGAGTTCTTAAGATCAAATTTTTTAACATTGGAAGTCCTGAACAAGTTGTGGAAACATTCTTGGATCCAAGAAAAGAAAACAATGAAGAGTTTGAGATCATAGCGATCTCATCGAGCATGATAACATCTACTGTCTTTGTGAGCATTAAGAAAAGAGGGCTTTATGCGTACACGTTTAAAGGAAGGCTTAGGTGGCATCTCACACCAGTTCTTCATTCGTTGGGTTATCGTCAAAGCTGTAGGAAAAATGTCACAGACTGTTATTTTACCTCAGGGCCAGTGATTGATCACTGTGAAGCCAGTATTTATGTATGATGATGGTTCACATTCTTTCCTATTCTCCTATTTGATCAGTGTTATTTAGTTTGTTCTGTATGATGGTTCACATTGTTTCCAGCAAAAGAACATTCAATCCTTTGTTTAAAGTATTTGTTTAAAGGACTAGATGGTCTGAAGGCCAATTTTTATTTCTTATGAAACTTTTCTTTTTTGTGTTTGATAAAATGCAGATCTCAAATAACCAAGGAGAACTCTTCTCCTTGTCGATTCATAGTCCTCGGCTGAAGTGGATGCAGGATTTTAGCTCATTTGATGTAGCATTAACAATAACTCCAGGGAACAATGGCCGGTTATACATTACAATACCAGCCAAGGCTATTGTATTTTCTTTGTCTGTGTCAACTGGAGATATTCTATGGCAAAAAAACATTGGGCCGCTAACTTCAATCGACTACAAACCAGTAGTTGATTCAAATGGTACATAAATAAATAACCCATCTCAATCATTTTTTTTTCTTATTCTCTTGTAAGTAAATAAGGCTGATTTGATTTTGGTGTGATCAGGTTGGATATCAATAGGATCATTGGATGGATTCATGTACTCAATCTCACCAACAGGCGACATAAGGAAGTTTACAAAGGGATCTCCATTAAACAATATAGTTCAAGCTAACCCGTTTCTTGATTGCTCTGGATTCGGCATTTACATTTCTCAAGCCGAGATGGAGGGAAAAAGGAGTGTTTTTTATGGTGATTTCACTTTTGTCTCAACATTGAAGCCTAAGAATGTATTCTTCACACTCTTGGTTCCTGCGACAAGTTATGTTCACTGGTCCGAAACATATCCTGGTATGAGCTCCTATCGATATCTCTAGTCCTGTGTTATTATAATCTACTTCATCTGAAAAATTTTGCATTTGGTTATTTTCAGGTGCTATTAGCTATAATCTGTCTGATAGTGATTTGAAGCACTTTGTTCTCAATGAAGCCATTTTTCTTGTCTTTATTGCTGCTTCAAGTGAGTGCTTTTTTTTATCTTTTGCTTTCATAGAAAGATTGTAATTTTTTTTTTGGTCTCTTGTACTGAAACAAGCTTAAATTGCAGATGTTGGGAACCCTCTTCCATGTCGAATCACAAGTATTATTCACAACTCACATTATTCATATCCAGTCTAATGTTATATGATCTTTAAGTTATGAAAAAACAGCTTCAGCACCTTTTATTTGTCTTCAGGCCAGAGGATTGCACCTACATGTTCAGACCCTAAATCAAAAACTCTCCGCGTTTATACAAGTATGATCTTAAAAGCTTCTCTCTTTTTGTATGATCTCAGAAGAAGTACTTGCTTTTATCCAATTTGTCGGTTCTTCCTTTCTATAGGCAATGAAAGATCCATTCTCCTATTCCTCCTGTTCGAAACAATCATGCTGGTTACAATGGCCATTGCTGCAAGGTTCTGCTGCATATTTTGGAGCAAAAGAAAGCTACAAAATCAAGGACTTGGACAGTTTCTTGAAAAAAGAGTGAGCCTAAAACTGATACACTTTTTGATCGTATCAGCTAATTTTTGCCATACTTAGAGATCTGCTTTGCATTTTTCAGCGTTCTCTTCGCATAATGAAGAAGGAATACGATAGATCAATCAAAGAGCTCGAGCACAAAGCTGTTGTAAAAGGAGAAGAGCAAGAGGAAGTGTCAACCACTCCAGAAATCATTGAAAAGCTGAGTGATTTGGTGAGAGAAAGAGAAGGCTTAAAGCGGAAGCTCTCAACGACATATAGCCTAGGCCGTGACTTGCCAAGTGAAGCTACAACTCTACAACGCTCGAATTCTATGTTGCCTTTGTATTATGGGAGAAACACAAGGAGCTATTCATTTCAAAGCGGTAGGAACGAAAATGTGACCATCTTTCATAGGGATGCTCCTAGTAGCGATTGCTCGTGTTCTTCGTATGAAGGAGAGAGCGAGGGCACAGGAGAAGAGATTGAGATTGAGGATGTGAAGGGGAAAGGGATTGTTGAAGAGGTGAGTTTTAGTAGTAGTAGTGAAAGTTTCTATGCAGATTCAGATGGTGAAAGTTACTATGATGGGTGTGGTGGGTCAAAACTTTATGATTGATATGGTGTCAAAATTTAAACTCAGTGTTGGTTAACTCCAATAAATTGAAATGCTTTTAACTAGCTTAAATTAGGTGTTAATCCGAAACTGATTGACAATGAATGAGAATTCATAAGAGGAATCGAGAGATGTATAATACATGGAGATGAAGCAGACTTCTGAACATTGTATTGATTTGCACCCGCGAGAAGAAGCATCAAAGATTCAAAATTATAAAACAAATATAAGAGTTGTAATTTACCGTTTTAGATAATTTTTAATAAATTATTTACTTTTTTAATATTTTCGATTGAGATTTGATAATGTTTTTTAAAAAATTACTATTTTAGAATTTATCAAACTTGATTATGAAATAATTATAGAGAGATCATTTAGTATAATATTCAATAATATATATGCATAGAAACTAGACCTGTCAATCGGGTCTGGTCGGGCGGGTTCGGGTTCGGGTTAAATCGGGTTCGGTTTCATTATGGGTCACGGGTCAATCGGTTCAGGTTGTAGCGGGTTTTCGGTCGGGTCGGGTTGACCAGCGAGTCTAAAATATCCTTTTTTATGATTATTAAAATGAATTTTCAATTAAATAATAATATTTAATTATAATATATTATTTTCATTTATTTTAATAATAAAGTATATTATAATTTTTAAAATAAAATTTAAAAATTCTATAAATATATTAAATCGGTCAACCCAACGGGTTTCAGGTTTCAATCCAACGGGTTTCGGGTTTCAATCCAACGGATTTCGGGTTCTATCGGGTTCGGTTGATTTCGGGTTTCGGGTTCAAATTTTCGGGTCTTGACCCTAAAATTATCGGGTCGTTCAGGTTGGGTTGGCGGGTTCGGTCAGCTTTTGACAGCTCTAATAGAAACTACAAGAGTTTAAATAGAAACCTCAACAATAGAAGGTAAGAAACAAACAATCTTTCTACGAAAAAAAAGAAACAATAATTGTATGCTAATACAGTATATCTTAACACAATAGTATCTAAATATATAAAAGATTGATAACTCTGAAGCATCGATCTTGTAAGCTTTTCCGAGATCCAAACCAGGTGATGTCGAGCGGAACTATGCCGAGACGTTATGTCTTGGCTGAGCAGTTGTGTTTCGGTTGATTGAAAAGAACGAGAGAAAGAGATGTATAAGAAAATAGAGAGCAAGAGAGAAATTACATAAAATGAGAGAGTAAAGGACTAGGGCAAGAGTGATCTCAATTGCCAATAATCCAAAACCAGGTTTTACAAGAGAGTAAGGGGCTTTATATAGAGAAGCTCCATACTAGAAAAACAAAGACTAGTCCCGATATGCAAACCGAGACACACGTCCGCTAATAAAATTAAACATAACAATAATATAAATTATGTCAAGTTATGCAATAAAATAAATAAATACATAGGCGTTGATTAAGGCTCGGCTAGACCAATTAATAATGAACCATCACATAAAGTCACTATCGAGCATATGACGATGTTTGGCTCGACATGCTGAGTGAACTGTAGTCGGGCTCTCAAAATGACTGAAGTGGTAACCCTATCAATGGACTTAGCCCGAGAACGGGTAATAGGCCCATCTGAGCGAACACCCATAGCATCCTCCTCCTGTTGTGCTGAGATAGATGTCGGTGTGGTGTCATCAAATATATTCTCTTGCACAATCATATGAAAAAATCACACATAATGAGATAAGAGCATGCACAATTGCGTTAAGGAAAAATGCACAATCACGTTAATTGAAAATACACAATCATTCGTCATATATTGCACACTCATTACACACTCACATGAAAAAAATCACACACAATGAGATAAGCATGCATAGTCGTGTTAATCGAAAAGGCACAATTGTGTTATGTGAAAAGGTACAGTCATGTTAAGTGAAAAGGCACAACCATTCTCAGATTTTGCAACCTCAGAGGTAAAAACAACTGCACGTGCGCGCGATCTCATCCATAGATATGATATACACACGGTTGAGATTTAATCTCATTTCTCTCTTTATTTTTCATTCTCACATGATCCATTCTTTTTTTATATAATATGGCCTAAGGCACATAATAAGGATAACCAAATACTAAAAAATTTTTTTTTTTTAAATTTAAATAATTTTAAAAATTAAATCTAATCAAATCTTATAATTTTCTCTCAATCTATAAGATTATTTTTATAACCTTGTAAATTACAACTCATAGGTTTTTTATAGGTTCAAACACACCATCCATTTTTATATATGTACAAGGGTTGAAGGTGAGTTTTGGTAGCACTTTTTTATTTTGATGGGTGTAAGTATGAAAATACCCTTGAGTTTTCAAAAAATATGAGAAGAAGCATGCCCCATTATATTTATTAATTTTCCACATCCAATGCACTAGATTTGCATGCATTTTATATACCCTAAGCTTTAAGCCTTTAACCTCATTTGATCCTCACTCTTAGTATCAACATAGAATGTTTTTGACTTCTACAACCTTCTTGGAGGAAGATCGTAGAATCTGTTAGGACAAACTTCATCTTCTTCGCCTTCGTAGTGCAAGAGGACTCTAATGTTTCGATCTTGTTGGATCAACAATGATGACAACGTCATCCTCGTTCTCACCAACTTCTCCAATAACCTTCTTGTCTTTCTCCCTTTCTGAGACATTTGAAGGCCCTCCAACATCCTCTTTAGGATTTTTTTTTGAACTCCTCTTCAAACTTCACCCTCTCTTCATCTTTTTCCAAAGGATCTTATTGGATTACCCTTATATTTCTCGATCTGGATGAAGTTCTTGGCAACAATTATTGGATCATACTTCACCAGAGAAGTCGAGGCATCATCGATCGTCGTCTCACCCTCCTCGTGATCCAAATTGATGAGTTATGTGGCGGCCGATAACTTTGCCTTTTCTACCTCCTCTTTCGCCAAGTGATGCGTCCCTCGTATGGAATGCCTCGGATCGATCGGTGGCTTGAGTAGTAGGTCTCAATTTGGCGTAGCGGAAGGCTGATTTGTTTGAGAAAAGGTACGAACAAGAGGGAGAATTAGAGAGAAATTGCGATTGATTTGAGAATAAAGGGGGCGACGCAAACACAAGGATAGAATTAAGGAGAAACCTCAACTTGAATTAAACCCTAAATGTGCGCTAATCAAAAACATAGGCCTAATCTCTCTTATATAGAGAGGCGGCTGAGTAAAAACTATAGAAACCCTAAAAAGGAGGCGGGTGCGCCTAGGGCTAGCGTGCAAGCTAGAGGCCCAACGGCGCGATCCATATGTGTTCAGCGCAAGGCCCATAATTGAGCTTCTAAATGCATAAAACTAACAATAGTAATGTTCTATAATGAAAAGTATGCAAAAAACTACTAAAAATGGATAGGTCGTCCGTGACTGTGCCGGGAGTGTCACGACACGGCTGTCGCGACGCTGGCGAGGCAGGGTCTCGGCGCTGGCGAGGTCATGGCACGGTACCGGGCGCTGGCGCGGGCACTGGTGAGGGCGCTGGCGAGAGGGTCTCGTGAACCTCAAATGGCGATCTATGGCACGGTGCAAGGCTCGGGTCCGACGGTGGCAAGGGGTTGGAGATTGTCCCCGTTGGCCCGAGTTGAGGTTCCTCGACGCCGAGGATGCACAAGGTTGTGTGCGTCGGCGCGGCGAGGGGCGTGCCGTGGCCTGCGGAGAGGCGCGCCACGAGAGATCGTGTCGCGTCTTGGATTGCTCGAGTCTTGGCACAAGTGATGGGGCCATCCGAGAGAAGTGTGAATGCGTCGTCCTCTTGGTTAGCATCCATGATGGGGGTCGCATCACCCTCCCCCACTTGGTTGGGAAACGTCCCCGTTTCCTCATAAGCGGGTGCAACATAAGGGGAGAGCTCAGCGACATTGAAAGTGGAGTGCACCGAATGCTTGCCTTCGAGGTCGAGCTTGTAGGCGTTGTCCCCGATGCGCTCCAAGACTCAAAAGGGTCCATCGCCACGCTGGTGAAGCTTCGTCTTCCTTGAATCCGGAAACCTGTCCTTCCGAAGATGGAGCCATACGAGATCCCCGTGGTTGAAAATCATGCGTTTCCGACCTTTGTTATGTTGCGCCTCGTACTGAGTGGCTCGGCGCTCCAATTGAGCTCTAGTCCGTTCGTGCAGCTTGCGGATGGCTTCGGCACGGTTGGAGGCGTCGATGTGCTCGCCGTTCTTCAAAGACCGAGGGGTAAGATCCATGGGAGAGTGAGGGTTGAGGCCGTAGACAATCTCGAACGGCGTCATCCGGGTAGCCGAGTGTTTGGACCTGTTGTAAGCAAACTCAACAAATGGTATTAGATCCTCCCACCGGCGTGGGTTATTTTTGAGCACCGTCCGAAGAAGGGTGCCAAGGGTCCGATTGGTGACCTCAATCTGACCACGGTTTGGGGATGATAAGAAGTAGAAAAGAGTAATTGTGTGCCTAGCTTGCCCCAAAGCGTTCTCCAGAAATGGCTACAAAATTTCGTATCTCGATCACTAACAATAGTGCGAGGCACGCCATGTAATTTCACGACATGCTCAAAGAACAAGTTTGCGATTTCAGTCGCATTGTTGTTCCCTTTGCACGGCACGAAGTGAGCCATTTTGGAGAAACGGTCCACAATTACGAAGATCGAATCTTTACCACGCCTAGACATCGGAAGACCCGTGATAAAATCCATAGAGAGATCTTCCCACGGAGTATCCGGAATAGGCAACGGAGTGTAAAGGCCATGAGGTTGGAACCTCGATTTAGTAGTTTGGCACGGCACACAACCCCGGCAATACTTGTGAACGTCCGAAGCCATGTGTGGCCAAAAGAAGTGTTCACGAAGTGCTGCTAGGGTTTTGGCTATGCCAAAGTGGCCTCGGCCATCATGAGCTTCTTTGAGCAATAGATGCCTCACAGACGAGGCCGGAATGCAAAGCTTCCCGGCTCGGTAGAGATATCCATTGTCCAAAAAGAATGTCTCATGGATTCAACTTTGCTCAAGGTTCTCCATGATCGGTTTAAAATATGGATCATGCAAATACAACTTCTTAATCAAGGAGAACCCTAGCAAAGTGGCCTGAAGTTGAGTTAAAAGCACATACCTTCGTGACAGAGCGTCTGCCACGACATTTTCTTTTCCTTTTTTGTGGGCGATAATATACGGAAAAGTTTCCATAAACTCCACCCACCGAGCATGACGCCTGTTTAGAGTCGTTTGACTCCGAAGATAAGCAAGGGCCGCATGGTCCGTGTGAATAACGAACTCACTTGGCCACAAATAGTGTTGCCATGTCTTAAGAACCCGAATTAGTGCGTACAACTCCTTGTCATACGTCGGGTAATTGAGAGTTGCCCCCGTTAATTTCTCACTAAAATATGCAATGGGGCGTCTCTCTTGAAGGAGTACGCCGCCTACGCCATAGTCGGAGGCGTCGCACTCGATCTCAAAGCGCTTAGTGAAGTCTGGCAATTGCAAGACCGGAGCGCTACATAAAGCAGCTTTTAAGGCCTGAAAGGCGGCCTCATGGATCGGCATCCACTTGATTGTGGTTGCCTTCTTGGTAAGATTGTGGAGTGGCCCGACAATGGAACTAAAGTCCTTGACGAATCGCCTATAGAACCCTGCGAGCCCTAAGAAGGAGCGAACCATCGTTGGGGTCGTAGGGGTGGGCCACTCTCGGATGGCGCGGATCTTGTCGTCATCCACTTTCAGCCCATCCTTGGACACGACGAACCCAAGAAAATTCGTCGTGTCCGTGCAAGACGAACACTTGTCCAAATTTACAAACAAAGAATGTTCGCGAAGGCATTCTAACATCAACCTAAGGTGCCTCGAGTGAGAGTCTAAGTATTTAGAAAAAACCAAAATATCGTCAAAATAGACGACAACAAAACGTCCTAGAAATTTTCTAAAAACAAAATTCATAAGCCGCATAAAAGTACTAGGGGCGTTTGTCAAGCCAAAAGGCATGACAAGCCATTCGTACAAACCATGCTTGGTTTTAAATGCGGTCTTCCACTCGTCGCCTTCTTGCATCCGGATTTGGTGGTATCCGCTCCGGAGATCGATCTTGGAGAACAAGGCGGCGCCGTGGAGCTCATCGAGCATATCATCGAGTCTTGGAATTGGATGCCTGTACTTCACCGTGATTTGATTTATGGCTCGGCAATCTATGCACATACGCCACGAACCATCTTTCTTCAGCACGAGGATGACCGGCACCGCGCAAGGGCTCAAGGACTCGCGGACGAACCCCTTGTCCAACAAGTCTTGAACTTGGCGTTGATGCTCCTCAGTTTCCCTCGGTGAAGTCCTATAAGCTGCTCGATTTGGAAGGGAGGTGCCGGGCACGAGGTCGATCTTGTGCTCGATCCCTCGGATCGGCGGCAAGCCCTTCGGAAGCTCATCCGGCATGATATTTTCAAACTCCTTCAAAATAGACACAATAGAAGAGGGGAGTGAAGAATTCTCAGATTTATTAATTGAAAGAAGGGGAACAAGAATGAAACAAGAAAGACTCCCCTGAATGGATTTTTCAATGTCCCGACGCCTGGCTAAGAGTAGACGATCCTGGCATGTGCCTAGCAAGGGTGGCTCGGCGTCGGTGCTCGTCCGATCAGTTTCTGGGGCGAATTTTGGATATTTTGTAGCCGATGGATTTTGAGGAAGATTGCCCCTGGAAACGCCGTGAAACTCGTCCCGTAACTCCTGGAATCCGAGTTTTCGTGCAGCGACAACGTGTTGCGCGACGTTAGGAGGTGTGCTCGGCGGTCCTTTGCTCAAATTGGTATCACCTGGGCGTTTTTTGTTCAGATCTGTTGGAAACTCAATTTTGAGTGGTTTGGAGCTTGGAACGTCGAGTGAAGCATCAGAAATCTGTTTGAGGCCTCTATTGTCGAAATCTGCGGCGTTCGGCGCGTTGCCGATGCCTCTCGACGCAAACTGTCGGCCCGACTCCAACTTCTGTCGGCGTTTTTGATCTTGATCATCAAGGGACTTGTTTTAGAAGAATTGGCACTAGGAACGCCGAGAGAATCTGCGGATGTGCCCTCGGACGCCTCTGGCGTCTTGTTTGGCGCGCCGGTGCCGCTGTCGCTAGCCTTTTGTCGTTGCCTTTCGGCTTCATCCTGTAGAGCTTCACTAGGCGACATAGGTAAGAGAGTCACGCTCTTCCCGTGGTAATTGAACATGTAAGTGTTCAAATACCCGTCGTGAAGCACGCGATGATCGTATTGCCATGGGCGCCCCAACAAGAGGTGTGTGGCGTCCATTGGCGTTACATCACATAAAATTGAATCCGAGTATTGACCAATAGAAAAGGTGAAGATTACCTGCTTGTCGACCCAATCTCCTCCATCATTTGATATCCATTGAAGCTTGAATGGTTGAAGATGTGGCGTGGTCGGCAATTTGAAGTGATCAACAACCTTCTTGGAAAGGAAATTTGCACAACTTCCGGAATCAATTATGACACTCAGTGAGACATTGTTGACCAAACATCGGGTTTGAAAAAGTTGCTCGCGTTGATCCGTGCGTGGTGCTTCGCGGACGCTAAGGGCGCGCCGAGTAACTAAGCCGAGCTTGGCCACGCCGAGAGCATCCGATGGATCACACTCAAGCTCGGCGGCGTCGATCTCATGCGCCTCAACTTCTTCGTCCTCCTCGCTGTCATATGGATCGCCTTGAGTGGTGAATAAAACCTTCTTGTTATTTGGACAGTTCCGTTGCATATGGCCACATCCCCCGCATTTGTGGCACGCCATGTCACGGGCTCGATCGGCGCTAGACTCGGTGGTGCGCGGCGCGGCTGGTGCCTTGGCAGGCGAGGCTTCGGCCTTTTCTTTGGAACCTGTCGAAGGACTTAGCAAAGAAGTAGCAAACCGATTAGTAGATAAACAGGATTGACTAGAGTTAGACACATACCTTGAATTGGACCAACCCGACTTGGTTCGCATCTCTTGTTTGTGGATTTGCATGGCGGTGTGAACCAAGCTGTTGATGTCCTTAATTGGAAGGATCTCCAACCTATCTTGAATGGATTGCCTTAAACCCGAGAGGAAACGTGTCTTCATAACGGAGGGCGACACACTCATGCCCACCTTGAAGAACATGTCTTCGAGCTTTGCAAAGTACTCCTCCGGCGTCATTGTGCCTTGTTTAATGTGCATTATTTCAATGTGCATTTTATCTTTGTAATCGGCCGGAATGTATCTCTTCTTCAAGATATAGACGAGTTGATGCCACTCGCGGATTAGGGGTTTTCCTTTTCGAATCCTTTCGGACTCGAATCGGTTCCACCAAGTCCTAGCGGCACCAACGAAGTGAAGCGTCACAACTTCCACCTTCTCGTCGTCTTCGTAACCTAAATGTCGGAGCGTGTGCTCCGTGCCCTGTAACCACTCCAAAAACACATCAAGATCATAAGAACCGGAAAAGGATTCGAATTTTACCTTCACATCTCGGCGTTGTTGGCATGGATCCCTTGCATCGCGGTGATCTCGATCGCGCCGAGGGCTTGTACGCCGAGGCGAGTAAGCGCGCCTGTCACGCCGATGCCGAGGCTGTCCTCGATGCGGATCGTCATCCCCGTCATCCGGATCGTCTCCATCGTTAGGCCTTCGAGGACGCCGCGCGTCTCGATCCCTGTCGCGCCGTCCATGCGCATCGTGCTTGCGGCCCGAGCCGTAGACTCGATCGTACTCGGTGCGATGCTTAGCAAGGCGTGGCGGCGGGATCCAATCCGAAGGCCGGTTGTCAAGTTCTTCCAGATCCTGCACATTGGGATGCTCAAAAGATGACTCGTTAGAATAATCCGAGAACTCATCGTACTCATTTTCAAACTCCGAGAACGGACTCCGAGCACTTTGATGACCGAGGTCGTCCTCAATCTATATGCGTCGGCGTCGTAATACTTGGCCTCGTGCTTCCGCTTTGGGGTTCCGTATACATACGCCGGCGAGCTATGCTTTTTCTTCCTTTTTGGATCCCCACTCGTGTGTCGACGTCTATACTCCTCGGAGTTGTACTCCTCGTCAGAATATACGTCATACACTTGTGTGTACCGATTATCTCGCGCCATTTGATAGCGATCTGCGGTCCGGGGACCACCATCGTGCCGATCATATTGGAGACTTTCTTTGATCGACTCCATGCATTGCATGGTGCCGAATTGTGATGAAGGTTGGGCGTGCTTCTTTCCCTTTGCGTTGGCACGAGCAACATCGTCCGCGGACATGCCGGGCACGCCGTGGATCTCCGAAGCGAGGACATGCGTCGGCTGCACGGTGTGTTTGGATTGCGTTTGGCTCGCGGCCAAGAGGCGTTCGAGCTCTTCAATGCGCACCACTGCTTCGGGGTTCCAAGCCTCTCGATTCTGGTTAGGGTTTTGGCCGTCGGTGGGGTTGTTGTTCCCTCCGTCTCCCGAGTCCGAAATTGTACCTATAGTGACACCAGTCATCGAAGCAGTAAGAAGTTCACAAGCAACTAAACAATGAGTTATAGTTCGCTTAAGTCAAGCCGACCCTTGTGTTCAAATCACACGTTGAAGGATTGGCAAGGCTAAAGGTCACTCAAACTCGATCAATGAAATGGATCCGAAAATTACAATGCAAGCAAGCAAGACAAAGGCAAGTTCGAAACCAAAATCACAAGAGCAAAATAAGTATTGGTATGAAAGTTGCGAGATTTATGAACAAAAGTGAAGGATCTTGCCTTATTTTGGCTTGTGATCTTCACGAGATTTTTTTTTAAAAATCCAATCGACTACGTTACCTTATTTTGGCTTTTATAGTCGAAGAACAAATTTTCTTTTTTTTTTGTTTTTTGTAACAAAGCAAGTCGGACTAGGTTTTCTCCTCTAGAACCGATTCAAGCAAAGATATAGTCAACACACAATCAATCAAAAGATGCACAAGAGAAATTGGCAAAACAAGTCCTAAGTTCATGCAACTAGCAAGACAAAGCAACAACTTCACTAAAATCAATATATCGATTGAGTTAGGTCACGGTTGATATGGTTTTTTTTTTAACAATTACGAAGCAAAGAAAAAAAATTTGGGACCCTAGATGGCG
Source organism: Fallopia convolvulus (assembly GCA_964016875.1). Lineage (NCBI taxonomy): Eukaryota > Viridiplantae > Streptophyta > Magnoliopsida > Caryophyllales > Polygonaceae > Fallopia > Fallopia convolvulus. The sequence continues at coordinate 14,057,969 of OZ024720.1, forward strand.
GATATGCGAAATGGAGAATGGATTCTATGGTTTCAAGTGGCGGAATTACATGTGAGCATGAACTAGAAGGGTTGAACGAGACTTACTCAAACCTTGGCTCTGATGCCAGTTGATGCGTCCCTCATATGGAATGCCTCGGATCGATCGGTGGCTTGAGTAGTAGGTCTCAATTTGGCGTAGCGGAAGGCTGATTTGATTGAGAAAAGGTACGAACAAGAGGGAGAATTCGAGAGCAATTGCGATTGATTTGAGAATAAAGGGGGCGGCGCAAGCACAAGGATAGAATTAAGGAGAAACCTCAACTTGAATTAAACCCTAAATGTGCGCTAATAAAAAATATAGGCCTAATCTCTCTTTTATAGAGAGCCGGCTGAGTAAAAACTATAGAAACCCTAAAAAGGAGGCGGCGCGCCTAGGGCTAGCTGATCGCCCTCTCGGATGCGAGGGTCAAGAGATACAATTTATAACCCGACCCCATTGTAGTACGTGGTGGGTGTCGAACACTCGGGAAGTCTACTCGATCGATGTGCCTAGGAAACTAGGGAGCTAGAAAGGAGAGCATAAAACGAAGGAAAACAAAGAAAAAACAGTCGGGACCGACACTGAGGTCACGTCGGGCCCGAGGTTGGCGACAAGAGGAAGTCGGGACCGACACTGGGTAAGTCGGGCCCGAGGTAGCTGGGGATGTCGAACTTCAAAGGTAAAAGTAGATCTTGGGCTTTTGGGTTCCTTCCCTAGTAGATTTAGGCTTTTCCACCCCAATTCGAGCAATGAGTGATGATCGGACTAGGATCGAGTGCTTTCGCCCTCGTTCCAACCACATCTACACCTCGATCCATGGGGAAATCCCCTTCGAAGCAAGGTCTTGAGATTGACACATGTTCACTTTCGCTACTTTGCCAATCTCAAGCCTTGATTCCCGACTTTCGCAAGGAATTGTAGCTCTATGTAGAGTGGGTTCCTTAGATCAAACACTCAAGGCTATGGAATTGGGGTTTCTAGCCTAAACCTAGCTAGGGTTTTCCCCCATAACCCAAGATCAAGGAGATCTACTCCATGAGACAAGCAAAGAAAGCAATCAAATCAAAAGGTAAAGCAATCATCATAATCAATCTCAAAACAAAGCAAAGTTTCATTCAAATCCAAAGCAATCCACAAATTCCAATCAAGGGTTTTCAAATCCACAAGATCAAACAAAGCAAAGCTAAACAATCAACCAAACCTCTCAAATCTCCCTCTCTATGGGCCGATTCTCTCTCTCTTCCTTCTCCTCTCCTTCCTCCTTGCTCTCCAAGAATCCTCTTGGCTCCCTTGGAACCCCCCTTTTTGTGTGTGTGTGAGGGACCCCATTCTTAGAAGACAAGAGGGCCTTTTATAGATTAGATGAGGGGTAAAAGTGGAAGTCCACAAATTCGTGCCTTGGAGCCCAAGTAGTCTAGTGACCGACTCGGCCCGACACGGAGGAACCTCGGGCCCGAGGTACTGTGCATCTCGGTCCGGGGTGGAAATCTCCCAAGTCGGGCCCGAGGTTGTTGCAACTCGGTCCTGACCTCGTTCCACCTTCTTCTTTGTTGGCTTCTCTTGTTCTTCTTCATGGCTTGCTTCTCTCTTTCCCGCTTTAGCTCGGCCTTTGCTCCATGTCTCGACCCTCCTTCAAATCGATCCTTGATTCATGCCAAATTACCAACAAAACACATAAAATGTGCGTAGTCTCCGAATCTCATAGAAATACGGGAACTAAGCTAAAAAGGAACAAAACACACAAGAAAAGGGGGAAAAGAAACATATTTACAAAGGAAATCACATATGAAAACACCACCAAATAGAGAGACATCAAAATACCCCATACTTAAACTTGCTTGTCCTCAAGCAATAATAATGTAAGCAAGACCGAAACATAATCTTCAAGTAAAGCCTCGTATGAAAACACATTTTAAGCACAAGTGATCGATATTCAAGCAAGATTACATCATCACACATGATTAAGTGTTCCAAGGAATAAAGTCAATGCAACTAAGCCTCACTTTAGGGATATGTGAATGTGTATCACTCATCATGTGTTTTGGGTTTAGCAATGAACACTCAAGCTCAAAAATCATGCAAGTAAGGACTTTACTATTGAAGCTAATATCACCAATTCCTCCACCTAGAGATGCCTAATGCAAAGTACACCAAGAATTTCGAACTTGGCTCAATGGAGGTCCTCAAAGAGGTTCCATTCGGCCGGGTTGTAATGGGGCTTTTGGTATTTCTCAAGGTGGGAATTATTTGGCCTTGTGGTGCTTACAATGGGGATTGAACAACCTAAACTCTCACCAACTTCACCAAAATTCCACAATTACTTTCACACTCACCCAAAAGACTTAACATTTTTCCTTTCAACCCAAAATTTCACTTAACATTCCACTTCATCTTTGCTCTTATGCTTTTTGTTGGATTTTCAACACTTTCTACATTTGGACCGACTTTCTTATGACATCGGGCCCGATGTTGCTTGTAACTCGGTCGGACCATTTTCTTCACTTAAGCTCTTTACTTTATTCCGCTTTATATTTCCAACATTTTCTTTCTTTCTTTTCTTTTTTTTTTTCATTTTTGTACAACAAAGATGCACTACCCACATGATTCATAACACCATTCTTTTGCCCTTAAACCCAAGAGAATCTCAACTCTTCAAATACAATCCCAACCTTTCTTCTAAAGTCCAATCCCATAAGGGTCAAGTCATATAAGGCTAGGAATAATATTTTTGAGGAGTTTCAAACAAAGGCTTAGGTTAGAACGGGGCTACAAACAAAGGATTATCTTCATGGTAGGATATGGAACATTTATGTGACTAGAAGAATAAAGTTCAAAATCAATGTGACCATGCTAGGACAATTCTCATGACGGTCTTGGAAAATAGATAAACACCGCAATACCAAGTTTTACTAAGCATGAATGAGCTAATCACACAAGAAACATGAGGGATATGCAAATATGATCAAGCATCCCTAAAATGGCCAAAAATCAATCTCACAAGGGTCACTCATACTTAGTTGCATAAAAACTCATCCTAGAACTCACATGTTCAATAAAACAAGCAAGATATCATGATCACATCAAAAGCAACATCATTTTAGAGGCTAAACTATCCAAAAATATGCAAAGGAATTTACATGCTCACATCATCATTAGCTTTTATTTTGGCAATCTAAGATGGGAATTTCTAGTCCAAAACCTACAAAACACAAAATCTTTTTGTTGTTTTCAACACAATTTTTCAAATTTTTATGGATTTTTTTTTTGCAAAAATTTCTCTAAAACCAAAAACTCATCCATTCAAGACCAAATTAATCATCCATGTCTTTCATCAAACCACAAACCAAGAAGCAAACATCCCAAATACAAACTAGAAACACAAACTAAATATCCTCAAAATAACAAACAAACATAAACAAGTGAAATCATGAACACACTTACCCCCACCCCATACTTAAAATTTTGATGTCCCCATCAAACAAGGAAATCAAAACTTAAAAGCAAGAGAGAAGAGTATGAAAAGCTCACAATTTCTTATTCTTCAATGGCATGTTTAGGATCACTCGAAGGGGTTGTCACGTCTACGTCCTCTTTGGAGCCTTGCTTGCCGCTCCCTCTCGTACACTTGCTCTTGGTAGAAGTCTTGTGGTGGTGGTTGGAGTTGAGGCTCCTGGGCGTGTCCATTGGTCCTCACGGGAAGGGAAGTTCCCGCTCATCCACGTGTTGTAGCTATCTTGGACCCGCCACCTTTGGTCTTCCACCTCCCTAAGCTCCTCCACCTCTCGCCTAGTGTAGCCGAGGGCTCGGTTCATCTCTTGTTGGGTAGCTTGGAAAGCACTTTGTTGTTGAAGCAATTGTTGTTGTTGTTGGTACATTTGTTGTTGATGTTGGTACATTTGTTGTTGTTGGAGATTCACTTGATGGACCTCTTGGAGAACATTTTCTTGTTGAAGTTGGAGATGAGCCATTTGGTTGGCTAAGAAGGACATGTCCACCGGTTGTTGTTGCTCGGGGAACACCATTCCCGGACCGTACCATTGGGCATAGCCTTCATAACCGCCACCTTGAGCTTGCTCTCGCCTTGCACCGCTCCCTTCTCCACGTTCATAATGCCTCGGGACCTCACCACCATGGAATGAACTGAACCGACGTTGAGGGAAATCGGGCCCGACTTGGTGTGTACCTCGGTCCTCCAGTGTTGGAGCTTGGTGCGTGGCTCGGAGGTTGGCCATCAAACCTTGGAAGCGCTCATCTTCTTCATTTTGTCCTTGATCGACATCCATGTCCTCCCCAGAAGGTGCAAACACGAAGTTGTCTTGGTCGGAATCCGGTGTAGATGGAGGGGAGGTAAACCGAATGTGTTGAGATTGTTGTCGTCGCCCCTCTCTTGCACCTTCGGGGTCACCAAATGAGTGTGGCTTGCCGGCCCACACTTGGTACCAATTTTGATACCGAGAAAGATCATAGAGGTTGTGCACTAACCGGATCGACACACCATCATAGTTTGAGTGAGGGGCCAAGGAAATCATGTAGAGCTTCTCCTTGATGATGTTGGCCTTCTTGAAATACTTCATGTTCATGAACTCAACACCATTCGGAGCCGGAGAATACTTGTCAAGATCAACTCCTAGACGCATGGCGAGCCTTGCTATCATCCCGCCGAAGTAGATCCAAGAGGAGCTTTGGAAGTCTCGCACCATCTTGACCCACTCCCATGCAAGGTTCATGGGCTTCTCGGTGTTGAAAATCATCTCATGGAGCAACATGATCTCCTCCTTCATCGGCTTGCTCAACTCATGACGAGCATAGATCGCACACCCCAAGACTCGCACCATGACCCGAAAAAGAGGGCTAGCAATCTCGGTTGTGGAGGCGCCCTTTCTCATCTCACTCTTCCCGGCCACATGACGCCATACTTGGTTCACCTTCTCATTGTTGACGCCGGTCTCTTCTCTTGGGCATGGAAACCCGAAGTAGGTAGCCAAATCCCTAAGAGTGAGATTGTGGTCCTCATTGCCCAATCGGAAAGTGATCGCCCCTTCCTCATCCTCCACATTATCATAAGTGCACTCGAATGTGGCCATGAATTCCGAGGTGAGGGCGGGGTAGTGAGTGTTGTCCCACCTTAGCATCCCATTAAGACCGATGTGGGAATAGCATCTTGGAAGGGCTTGATCCATGTCCATCTTCCTCACGGCTTCCCAATCAAGCCACCTCGTGTGGTGCTCAAGCGCCATATATCTTTCATAATTCTCCACTTGCTCATCCTCCTCCAAATAGACATCATCCAACTTCGGCTCTTTCCTTGACTTCTTGGACTTCTTCCTTGGCCTTTCCATATGAGATGATGAAGCTCTTGTCTCCATTGTACCTACACACATCCACCCAAACAAAAGGATCCAAGATAAACTCCATACAACTCAACAAAAGCACTCATCAACACACAACAACATTTCAACACAAAGGGAACCCCATACTTAGTCTCTAGACTCACATGCATCTCAATCCAACATAAATCATCATGGACATCTTCTAACAATAGCTAAGCAAATGATCATTCTACATCATGATTAGGCTATAGCCGACAATTAAACACATGAATCCACATGATATCACAAGAAGAGAGCAAAAACAACTAGGATCGACTTCCACCCTATGTCGGACCCAACTTACTCACCCTCGGTCCGACTTGTTGGACCGACTTCCACAACTCGGGCTCGACTCTCCTGGGCACGTCGATCTCGACCTAGTTCATGCTTCGACTCTAATCTCAAATCAACCCAAATCATTCCATCATGCACTTAAATTTCAAATTCAACCATCAAACATCCCTAATCGAAGTTCTAAATGGATCTAAGCATGCATAAACAACTTTAAAGCTCAATTTCACAAATCATGCAAATCCACCATTGATGCTCAAGCTCAAGCTCTCAATCAAACATGGCATTACTCAATCTACGCAATGAAAGCACAAAATTTTCAAAGAAATAAGTAGAGATCGAGTAACACATACCGGATTCGAAGAGTATTGAACTTTTAAACAAATAAGCAACTTAGAACTCAAATTTCCTCAATCTAGATCTAGATGGGGGACGAAGGACTATATTGAACTCGAGATTTCTACTTGGAATCGGGTTAGGTAGGCCTTTTTGTGGTTGGAACGAGATGAAGTAGGGAGGGTGTGGATCGAGTATGGTGAGGGTAGGGGCGGCCGACTTTGAGAGTTTTTGAGGGAGAGGGGTTGTATTGTGGGAATGGTGGTTGATATGAAGACAATAGGTAGGTGGGGAATAATATTTAATGGGGGAAAGGGACAAATTAGGGCAAAATTGGCATTCCAACTAGTCGAATCAAGTTGGACCGACTTCATGGACCGATGTCCCTATGTCGGGCCCGACTTACCTGGGCTCGATGTGGGAGTATTCGGGTCGCCAATTTTACTCCATCCTCATGCAACTTCTTTCCCATATTTCCATTTAAATATTTCACCTCAAATCCTACACAACTTTGAAGGATGCACAACACCATAAATCCACAAAACACTAGATAGAGATTGGTTAGGGAAAAACTAAGCTAAACTAAGAAAATCAAACTAAAATTACGAAAAGAAAGCTACTAGCTCGGGTTGCCTCCCGAGAAGCGCTCGTTTAGAGTCACTAGCTTGACTTCCTAACCTCAACCTTATGGCGGGTGAAACACGGTGAATTGCTCGCCATTGTTATGCCCATTCCCATTGCCTTCATACCCATAAAACCACCAACGATGGTCTATATAGGCATGGCTCTCCGATCTCGGGCCTATTTCATCATACTCTTCCAACGGATGAGATTTCTCCTCCGTGCTTGCTCCATCATGTTTTTATTTTCCTACACCATAGTCATCCAAAGTATTCCTAGGAGATTCTACCCATTCACCTTTTAAATCACTAAGGCAAATGTAGGAGTCTCCTAAGTCATCGTTCAAATCACTCAAGCAAATGTAGGAATCAAAATTTTGGGGAGAATTGTGATCTTCACCAACATTAAAAGGATATGAGTAAGGATACTCTTCTTCTCTTCTTGAGCTAGCATTGATCCTTGACTCATTTGGATCCTTGAATTGCTCCAACAACTCCCTTACTTGTATTTGTTCATTGAAGCTTTCATCACCCCTTAATGCAACAACCTCCCTAGCAACTTCCACTTCTTCACTTTCTCTCTTGGCACTCTCTTCAAGTTTAAGAATGGCCAAGGCGTCCGGCTCATTCAAAGCTTTGTTGAAGTGAAAATCAACCTTCTCTTCCCCAATCTCAAAGGAAACCTTGCCGTTCTTGACATCAAACCTTGCCCCCGCCGTAGCTAAGAATGGTCTCCCTAAGATTATTGGAACCAAGGGATCCTCATGCATGTCCAAGATCACGAAATCATCGGGGACAAAGTACTTTCCAACCCGCACTGGAACGTCATCCAATATTCCTTTAGCCTTGATGATGGAACCGTCGGCCATAGTTAGGGACATATCGGCCGGCTCCATTTCACCCAAATTTGCTCTTCTCCAAATGCTAGCGAGCATCACCGAAACACTTGCCCCAAGGTCACATAAGGCTTGGAAGTTTTGAGACCCCACACCAATGGTTATAGCAAAACGACCGGGATCTCCTAGCTTTTGTGGTAACTCCAAGGTCTTGACCTCATCTTGCATTTCAACTATAGACCTCTTCTTGCTCAAAATTTTCTTTAAAAACTTGGCATAAGATGGCATCTCGCTCAATGCATCGGTGAACGGGATAGAGATGTTCAAGCCTTGCAAGAGTTTGAGAAACCTCTTGAACTTGTTCTCAACAACATCTTTTGGCTTCTTCGAGGGATATGGAAGAATTGTTGCACCTTGAATCTTGCTTGGATCAACCTCTTTGGACTTCCCTACTTCACTTGCAACGTTTTCTGAATGGACCGACTTGGGCACCACGTCGGGCCCGATGTTGTGAATCTCGGTCCTAGACAAAGGAGTCGGATCGAGGTCTGTGTATGTCGGTCCCGAGTCGCTCTCGACCTCGGTCCGTGGTGAAGGAGTCGATCTTCTTGCTGGGTCGACTTCGGGGAACGTCGGACCCGACTTGCTGGGTAAGTTGGTCTGACTCTCTTCATTCTTCTTAGGCATGTGTGGCTCGGGTAGTTTTCGGCCACTTCTCAATCCAATTGCCCGGACTTCATTTTGATTGTTTTGAGCTCGAGGATTCTCCTCGGGTCGGCCCGGAAGTCTCCCATTCTCTCTCGGGGTTTGAGTCACAATTTGAGCAAATTGATTGTCGACTTGCCTCCTCCATGCACCAAACTCATTGAATTGGGTCCTCATCTCCTTGAACCCATCTCTCATCTCTTGAGCGAATGATTGTAGCTCATTGAATCCCGGTGGTCTATATGGTGGGTGTGGAGCCCTTGGCTCGTTTTGGTTGAAGTTGTTGTTGTAGCCTTGAGCTTGACCGTTGTTCCACCGGCCATTGCCACCATTGTTGAAATTGCTTCTTCCACCGAAATTTCCTCGCACATAGTTTGCCTCCTCAATTCGCTCGGCCAAGCGCACTTGGCTCTCATTCGGACAAACTTGTGTAGCATGTGCAAAGGATCCACACTCCTCACAAGCACTAGCATTTTGCTTGTAGTAGTGGACTTGCCTCTTAAGCTTGCTCACTTCACCTTTAAGGAATTGGAGCTTCACATCCCTATCGATGTCTTCTCCCTTTGGATCATATAACTTCCTTGCACCTTCACCTTGAACTTTCACCTCTTTGCTAGCTTGACTCACCCCATACATAGCCTCATAATCGGATAGCTTGTCAAGTAGCTCCCAAGCTTGATCCGGTGTCAAGTCTATGAACCCACAATCGGTGTGGAGATTGAGCTTGTCCTTCGTTACCGGATTGATGCCTTGGAAAAAGATGTCTTGAAGCACATATGGTTGTTGGCCATGAGTAGGACATTGACGCAACATCTCCTTGAAACGGTCCCATGCTTCGAAGAGAGGCTCATTTGGACCTTGTTGAAAGCTTGCAATCTTCCTTCTTAACTCGGTTGTCTTCGAGGGCGGGAAGAACTTCATCAAGAAAGCATCATAGAGTGTCTTCCAAGTTGTGATTGACCTAGGAGCTTGGCTCTCGAGCCAATGTGTGGCCTTGCCCCCAAGTGACCATTTGAACGCCTTTAGAAGCACATACTCCAATGTCTCCTCGTCGGTGGAGATCGTCTCACACATATCCACAAAGCGTTTAACATGCTCTATGGGACACTCATGTGGACGGCCCTCGAATTGATCGTTGTAGTACGTGGTGGGTGTCGAACACTCGGGAAGTCTACTCGATCGATGTGCCTAAGAAACTAGGGAGCTAGAAAGGAGAGCATAAAACGAAGGAAAACAAAGAAAACAGTCGGGACCGACACTGAGGTCACGTCGGGCCCGAGGTTGGCGACAAGAGGAAGTCGGGACCGACACTGGGTAAGTCGGGCCCGAGGTAGTTGGGGATGTCGAACTTCAAAGGTAAAAGTAGATCTTGGGCTTTTGGGTTCCTTCCCTAGTAGATTTAGGCTTTTCCACCCCAATTCGAGCAATGAGTGATGATCGGACTAGGATCGAGTGCTTTCGCCCTCGTTCCAACCACATCTACACCTCGATCCATGGGGAAATCCCCTTCGAAGCAAGGTCTTGAGATTGACACATGTTCACTTTCGCTACTTTGCCAATCTCAAGCCTTGATTCCCGACTTTCGCAAGGAATTGTAGCTCTATGTAGAGTGGGTTCCTTAGATCAAACACTCAAGGCTATGGAATTGGGGTTTCTAGCCTAAACCTAGCTAGGGTTTTCCCCCATAACCCAAGATCAAGGAGATCTACTCCATGAGACAAGCAAAGAAAGCAATCAAATCAAAAGGTAAAGCAATCATCATAATCAATCTCAAAACAAAGCAAAGTTTCATTCAAATCCAAAGCAATCCACAAATTCCAATCAAGGGTTTTCAAATCCACAAGATCAAACAAAGCAAAGCTAAACAATCAACCAAACCTCTCAAATCTCCCCCTCTATGGGCCGATTCTCTCTCTCTTCCTTCTCCTCTCCTTCCTCCTTGCTCTCCAAGAATCCTCTTGGCTCCCTTGGAACCCCCCTTTTTGTGTGTGTGAGGGACCCCTTTCTTAGAAGACAAGAGGGCCTTTTATAGATTAGATGAGGGGTAAAAGTGGAAGTCCACAAATTCGTGCCTTGGAGCCCAAGTAGTCCAGTGACCGACTCGGCCCGACACGGAGGAACCTCTGGCCCGAGGTACTGTGCATCTCGGTCCGGGGTGGAAATCTCCCAAGTCGGGCCCGAGGTTGTTGCAACTCGGTCCTGACCTCGTTCCACCTTCTTCTTTGTTGGCTTCTCTTGTTCTTCTTCATGGCTTGCTTCTCTCTTTCCCGCTTTAGCTCGGCCTTTGCTCCATGTCTCGACCCTCCTTCAAATCGATCCTTGATTCATGCCAAATTACCTACAAAACACATAAAATGTGCGTAGTCTTCGAATCTCATAGAAATACGGGAACTAAGCTAAAAAGGAACAAAACACGCAAGAAAAGGGGAAAAAGAAACATATTTACAAAGGAAATCACATATGAAAACACCACCAAATAGAGAGACATCACTAGCGTGCAAGCTAGAGGCCCAACGGCGCGATCCATATGTGTTCGGCGCAAGGCCCATAATTGAGCTTCTAAATGCATAAAACTAACAATAGTAATGTTCTATAATGGAAAGTATGCAAAAAACTACTAAAAATGGATAGGTCGTCCGTGACCGTGCCGGGAGTGTCACGACACGGCTGTCGCGACGCTGACGAGGCAGGGTCTCGGCGCTGGCGAGGTCATGGCACGGTACCGGGCGCGGGCGCGGGCGTTGGCGAGGCCGCTGGCGAGGGCGCTGGCGAGAGGGTCTCGTGAACCTCAAATGGCGATCCATGACACGGTGCAAGGCTCGGGTCCGACGGTGGCAAGGGGTTGGAGGTTGTCCCCGTTGGCCCGAGTTGAGGTTCCTCGACGCCGAGGACGCACAAGGCTGTGTGCGTCGGCGCGGCGAGGGGCGCGCCGTGGCCTGCGGAGAGGCGCGCCACGAGAGATCGTGTCGCGTCTTGGATTGCTCGAGTCCTGGCACGAGTGATGGGGCCATCCGAGCGAAGTGTGAATGCGTCGTCCTCTTGGTTAGCATCCATGACGGGGGTCGCATCACCAATTCAACGACATTGTCAAATGACTGGATTGGGATTGTGGAAGGGTTAGGGCTTTTCAAAAGTTTAGGCTTTTCTTGCTGCTTTCTAAGAAGAGATCGCCGCAAACATGACGTCCATCTCCTCTCGGGGAGAGTAGAGAAATCGAATTTTGATGGAGTTACCATTGGAGAATTTTCAGAGAGAAAGATATTAGGGTTTTGAAGGCTTTCTTTTGTGTGCGTGCGTGCGTGCGTGTGTGTGTGTGTGTGAGTGAGAGAGAGAGAGAGAGAGAGAGAGAGAGAGAGAGAGAGAGAGAGAGAGAGAGAGAGAGTGAGAGTGAGAGAGAGAGATTTCTTAATTAGCAAGAAGAGGGCTTGAGAATTCTTCAGAAAGGGGTGAAAGGATTTGGCTTATGGCTTTATATAGGCAAAGGTATACATGAGAACAAAAATACAAGATTTGGTCAAGCTTTTACCTTCCTTCTAACTCTAAAGATCCGTTGAATGCTCCAACAACAATTACTTCTCAACGACTCTAAATTTGACTATTCCTAGACACTGTCAAGTACATTTATTGCTCTGCAAATCCCGTGGTAACAATTTGGTCGTTACTCTTTGCCTGCTCATTGTAATTTCAAATCTCGATCTCTGATTCCTTCGATTCAAACCTCCTTCTTTCTAAAAAACGGATCCCATTACTTACCATAAATCTTCTTTCTTTCTAAGATCTCATAGTCCTTTACTTCGAGTGAAATAAAAATATCTGTTTGGATAGCATTTAGGGTTTAAAGACAATTAAAGCAAGCATATACAAAACATAAAACACACAAGGCAAGGATAATACTAGTGGATAAAGTTAGTCATAACTAAATATCCTGCATCATATTCTATATCTATGAAATAACATGTCACAAATATGGCCTTCAATCTTTAACTATATCAATATACTTTAGAAGCAACATGTTAGGATTACTCAAGCTTGATGAATAACCTATAATGAAAAAGGAATAAAAATTAAACTGTTCTAGAAATAACATGAAACACATAATGAGCAATACAAACTGCAAATACGATTGTTCTCTAGGATCACAAATATTATCATTGTGGTTCATAACAATTATGTTATAAGGTTCATTGAAAATGACAACGCACGTGATTCATGTAGATTAATGCACTAGATGTGTTGAGTCATTTTATCAAACACTTGGTGGACATCAAGCAATGAAAAAAATATACACAAATCTTCATTTTGCAATCTCTATCAATTTTATAGTTCTTTTCACCAAAATCAATGAACAAAGATGAAAAATCATACTTAAAAGCATGAAAATCTATGAACAAAGATTGAAAACCTAAATCAATGAAAAATATAGCGGAATCCATTAATAAGGAAGGGAGTGAAGGTGGATTTGCTTGATAGGAAGATAAATCCAGTAACATGAGGAGTATCGCTTGAAGGAAAAGATTAAATGCAAAACTTGGAGATGCCTGATGCGACCCTAGGGTCACAAGGGGCGAATCTAGGCTCGAAACGTTCGGATCTTCTCCGACAAATAGTAATTGGATAGATTTGAGGCCGAAGCCTAGACTTTGAGATTGAGAGGTGAAGTGAAAGGATTGAGAAGGAGGCCTAGTTTGACGTAGGCCAGGAGAATATGGGGTCGGGAAAAGAATAGGGTGACGCTCGGGCCAAAGGGGAGGAGAAACTCGACTCAAACTTTGGCTTAATTCATATTGGATGTGAAGAATACAATGGGAGTCATGCCTCTTATATAGAAGAAGGCTCATGAAACCCTAGATCTAATATGGGTGGCGGACTAGGGTTAGCAACATGCTAGGCCCAACGTCCAAAGCCCATAATACTAATAATAGTACTAGCTAGAAAGGGAAAGATGCAACAAACCCTAATGGGCCTTATTCTACCTTAATGGGCCGGTCTCTTAAGAATAAGAGAACACACGCCTAAAATAGTAAAGACGAAATATAAATGACGGAAATAGAAATAATATAATAAATACATAAATGAGACTAAATCCTAAGCCAAGGGGGTCTCCAAGGTCTAGGCCGTCTCGGAATGGTAGGAGCTGGGTCCGAGCCTAGGCAGGGTCGCATCATCCTCCCTCCCTTAGATTGGAAGCGTCCTCGCTTTGACGTGGTGGAGACGAGAGAAGAAGGATGCGACCTAATCAAAACCATGCCATCGACGTGGGTCTTTTCGAAGAACAAAGTAAATGTTGTCGACACAGGGGCATATTTGATTATGGGATCGGGGTCGGCGTCGGGCATCAAAGACAAAGGCATGTCGATCAGGGTGTCCGACGACATAGGCTCATCCAAAGGGGGCGCTGACGTAGGTGAGGGCCTGGTGTCAAGATCAGGTGGGCCCTCGACCTCAGGTGTTGGCCCTACTGGTGTGGAGTCCTCGGTATGGACTAGCTCGCTCGGTACGGGTGCCGGTTGCGGCTGTGGTGTCGGGACGGTCTCGATGATGAGCTCGCTCGACTCCGGCACCAATGGCGGAACGAGTGTGGGATGAAAACGTGCCATGTATTCAACCAATTGGCGCTCTAAGGCCGCGAGCCTGTCCTCGAGGCTAGGACTCTCGGCCACGGGAGAGAGCGAGGGTTCAGCCGACAAGGCCGGTCTTGGCACATGGTGTGCCGAGGCAGGCCGTGGCCTAGGTTGGTGTCGTGGGTCCGGCTCGCGAACTCGGGTAGGTGGGCGCCAAGGAGGCGGACTCCAATTCCGCTCGTCATAGGAACGATGCTGGGATCTAGGAGTTTCTCCGTAGTAGCGGGCCCGATTCTCAGGAAGTCGGTATGGTGGGATCCAATCCGGGTGGTCTCTTGGAAGTGGTTTATATGGACGAGATTTGACTCTTCGATGTGTCCGATCCCAAGAATCCGAATCGTCCCATATTTCCGAGCAGGTCCAAGACATGGCTCGGCCCCTCGTTTTTTTTTTTTTACTACTAGAGATCTTCCACAATCCGAAAGATTCTCTTACAATAGGAAAAATATTTAAACTAACCTAGAGAGAAATAACAAGGAGATCTCTTATAAGATAAGATCTCTACAAAAGGAAATAAGATCAAAACAAACAAATAAAAAGATATAGGATCTTTCATGATCAAGATCCTTTACAAAAAAAGTAATAAAAATCGGAAATAAAAGATATGCTCCAAAACTAACACACTCAATCTCGGAAAGAATCCCCAAAATCTAGGGTTTCCGAAAAAGGGGTGGATTGGCACGGAGGTCGCGCGGGGCTGGATCCTTCGGCGCGGTGTGGCGCGCTGTCGTGCTCCTGCTGCAGTGCTGGACTGTGCCAGGATCCGAGTCCTGGCACGCTGGCGGCGAAGTCCCGGCACGCTGGTGCGTCCCGGCGCGATGGCTGGTTGGTATTTCGCCCTTTTGAAGGGGCAAACGATGTCTGTTTTGGGCAAATTTTATATGCTCGGACTCGTATTGAAAAGATCTACAATATTCTGAAAGAAAATTGCAGAAAAAATAATTTTTTGGTCGAGATCTGGACAGAAGTCGAACTTGTTTTTTTTTTGAAAATGGAGAAAGAACCTTGAACCGCCTAAGCTCTGATACCAATTGATGCGACCCTAGGGTCACAAGGGGAGGATCTAGGCTCGAAACGTTCGGATCTTCTCCGACAAATAGTAATTGGATAGATTTGAGGCCGAAGCCTAGACTTTGAGATTGAGAGGTGAAGTGAAAGGATTGAGAAGGAGGCCTAGTTTGACGTAGGCCAGGAGAATATGGGGTCGGGAAAAGAATAGGGTGACGTCCGGGACAAAGAGGAGGAGAAACTCGACTCAAACTCTAGCTTAATTCATTTTGGACGTGAGAATTACATTGGGTGTGATGCCTCTTATATAGAAGAAGGCTCATGAAACCCTAGATCTAATATGGGTGGCGGACTAGGGTTAGCAACATGCTAGGCCCAACGTCCAAAGCCCATAATACTAATAATAGTACTAGCTAGAAAGGGAAAGATGCAACAAACCCTAATGGGCCTTATTCTACCTTAATGGGCCGGTCTCTTAAGCATAAGAGAACACACGCCTAAAATAGTAAAGACGGAATATAAATGACGGAAATAGAAATAATATAATAAATACATAAATGAGACTAAATTCTAAGCCAAGGGGGTCTCCAAGGTCTAGGCCGTCTCGGTATGGTAGGAGCTGGGTCCGAGCCTAGGCAGGGTCGCATCACGCTTGGGAGGGAGATCGGGAGGCGGCGGGAGGAGGAGGAGACGGCGAATACGACATCCGGCTTTACGATTCCGATGATGTGGGCTAGCTCGGGGTCGGAGAGGAGTGGATTGGCGGGGGAGACGACGGCGCCGACGGAGAGGAGGGAGAAGTAGATGATGGGGATTTTGAAAGAGGGAGGGAGGGGAGAGGATTAGGGTGACGTCGCCGATTTTGATTGAAGGGGATTTGTATTTTATGATTTTTTTTGTATTTTTTCTATTTCTCATTATAATTTTAATCCACCTCATTAAAAAGCTTCTAATTTTTGGTTCCTCACTTGCCTTTAGGAGAGTGAAATGCACGCAAATGACCACATCAGCGAACATGTATTTAATAGGTTACAATATGCAAGTTTAAGTATTCAATCCAATATTTTTAAAGGTGAGGTGTCAAAGTGACTAATTGGTCAAAGGTCAGGGGGCGTTTATGTATTCTGCCCTGAATAATGCTGAAATTGAAGAGAAAGGACATAAAAAGGCGATTATACCCCTCAATGTTCAAAACTCATATCAAACACGTGTTCCCTTTATATTACATCTAAACCGTTAATCTAATAAAATTAAAGGCTGAAAATTGACCTCATTTTATAAGTTAGGACTAATTTCATCTAATCTCAATCTTACAAGATTAGTGAGGATTTACATGGTATTAAGTATTAACGATCCGATTCCGACTTCCCGTACAATCTGTTAACAGGTTTAAAAGCCGTTACAATTGGGGCAACATAATGGATACACATGAGGGACAGAGGGAGGCTGCAGTTTCTAAGCCAAGCCATTGGCTAATTGAAATTGGTGAACTTTATTCTTCTCTTGTAGTCAAAGCAAGGAAGGACGGTGGAACAAGGAAGATTGACCCCCCAAAACCCTAACGAATCTCAAATTCAGGATTAATTCAGATTTACTCACATTTCAGCTTCGAATCTCGTCTTTGTTACTGAAGCGCGAATCGCTGATTGAATTCGATTAAATAATCCACGTTTCCACCGCATTTTCTTTCCACGCATTCAAATAGTCAAAACCCCCTTTGTTCACTCTCTCGGAGGAGATGGCGATGCCGGCTGTTAGGTTTCCGATTTTCTCGGCGGTTAGAGTGGTCGGGATCGCCGTCGTAGCTCTCGTCCTCTTCTGGTGCGTGCATTACAGAGGCGGTCTTGCTCTCATCTCCGATAACAAAGACCTGATATTCAATGTAACTCTTTCTTCCTCTCTCTCCGTTTCTCTCTCGCACTCTTGTACTTGGTAGAAGAATTGGTGTAGTTACTGAAGTTCATGTGATTGATTAGAGTCACCGATTCATTGAAATGTTTGGTTAGCGTTTGATATTCGTGTTTTTCGTAATTATCAAAACAAAGTGTAATTGGAGGTCTGTTTTGTCTCGGTCATCAATATTGATGGTTTTTGGAAGCTAATTTAGTTGTACGATGTGAAAATTTTGATAGCTGATTGTCATCCTTTACATTTTGCTAAGAGGCAAGATGATACACAACACATGGTCAAAACGTCCAATAGATTTGCATTTGAGCTCAGCTGAATCAGCTTTGGAATCTTGTCAACTGTTTGATAGTAGATTTAATTTAAATGCTCTGCTGATGAGCTGAGTAGCTGACTACCGAAGCCTGCTTTCGCTGATAATGCCTGGAAGCATGACGAATTATTTCATCATATCTAAGATGGTTAACTTATGATCTAGTAGGCGGTAGCAAAGGAGTTGTTGTTAGAGTTTCCAATCTGCTTTTGTCATCCTTTATGACTTGGATATCAAAAGTAATCTGTATGATTTTGTTTAACTTTGAGCATTCCAGAAATTCCTTTGGTTTATGCTTTCTCCCTTGTTTGTATGTGTATGTGTCTGTGCTTGCTTATGTATTGCAATTTTCTCCCTTATGATCATCTTTATGACAGATGGCCTTTTTCTGCTATTTTGGTATAATCAATTTTAGTAACTTATTTAGCCATAAATGAATCTGGCTATATTCTTCACGAGCCTGCCTCCAAGTTCCATTTCACTATTGGTTCAGAGAAGTTTGGTTTGTTTTGGTTCATGATAATATTTTTCTTCTTGCAGGTTCACCCTGTCTTGATGGTGATCAGCCTTGTTATTTTGAATGGAGAAGGTAATTATATAAACTCTTGAATCTTCTACAGGATTGCATATCATCCTTCTTCTAAAGCTTATATTCCATTGGCGCAGCTATGCTGGCATACAAAACAGTCTCAGGAACCAAAAACTTTAAGAAGCTAACTCACCTTGTACTCCAATTTGTGGCTTTCATTTTGGGTGCAATTGGTTTCTGGGCTGCTCTGAAATTCCACAATGACAAGGGCATTGACAATTTCTACAGCCTTCATTCATGGCTGGGTCTAGCTTGCCTTTTCCTGTTCGCTGTCCAGGTTTTATTCTGCAGACATACAAACTCATTGTAAGATCAACACAAATCCATCTCCTTAATCCTCCTTTCCTCTGCAGTGGGCTTCTGGATTTGCAACCTTTTGGTACCCAGGTGGGTCGAGAAACAGCAGATCATTCCTGCTTCCATGGCACGTGTTCTTCGGAGTATATATATACGCCCTTGCAATTGTGACCACCACCACTGGTATCTTGGAGAAGCTGACGTTCCTCCAGACTAATAAGGTCATATCACGTTACTCGACTGAGGCTATGCTTGTTAACACAATGGGAATCTTGATTGTGGCTCTTGGTGGTTTGGTTATTCTTGCTCTGGTAGCCCCTGTTGATGGCAAAGGTGAGAATCCCAGAGGATTCAAGGAGTAAATCAGTTAGCTCTTACACTTTGTTCATTTATCATCCTTTATTCTTGTTAACTGAATCGAATAATTTCTGGTTATAGTGTGATTTGTGACATGATGGATGTATAACAAAATGGAAGTTTCAGAAAAAAGGTTGACATGTTCAGCAGAGCTTGACCCTTCATTTAGTTTGGAATTAAGAAAAAGGTGTGAGAATGTTTTAATTTCTATTTTGTACCATAATTGGCTAACAATGATGTAAAGTTGGCCGCCGGAGATAAAAATCTTGTGAAGTGGTTTGTCCTTCTTGAAATGTCACTCATTGTCCTTGTTGAAATGTAATCAGACTCAAAAATCAAATTAAACACTCATTGTCCTTGTTGAAATGTTATCAGACTCAAAAATCAAATTAAACTGAAAGATTAATGATGTCTAAATAACGGCATACTTGCAAATTGCAATTGTATCACCCATTAAAATATCTAAAATACATTCTTGTGCTATTTGAAACTTGAGAATGGCATTACAATAAACCAGTTACTCATATCAAGTTTATTTATATGATTCACTAAATTAGGGCCCGTTTGGTTTTAGATGTGGAAAGGAAATGGTTAAGAAAATGTATCTAGACTATTTTTAGTTTATGATTCATTGATACAAGTGGTAACCATTACCCTTTTTTCCCAATTTTCATGTAAAATTTGAGCTAACTCTCCTTATCCTTTTCCTTCATTTTAACGTGGGGTAAGCATATCCTCTATTCTCCTCTAATCATTTCCCTTCTCCCTCTTTCTAGAAAAAAAAAAAAAGAATCCACACCACTCTTCTATATAAATTTGTTTCCTTTCCCTTTCCTTTCCATACTCCTAAACCAAACGGGCCCTTAAAATATTTTGCCTAAATAAATAACAATTCAACCCAAATGATGGATTCCTCATACAAATTGACTCTTCATGTATGATGCTTGTCAACACTCGGGACTAGCTCTATTTTATTATTAGAGCAATACTCAATATGAGAATTATATTTTACCTAGTGAGAATATTTAGATGATGTTTTAAAAACATAAATAATGTAATTTTTTCTTAGATAAGTACAGTTTTTCTGTAAAAAAAAACTAGTCCAAAAGAGGACTGAACCGAATAATTCGGTCTGGTTCTTAGTCCATTATTTTTAAAATTTCGATTTTAATCCGGTCCGGTATGGTACGGTTCTAAACCGATGCCCAGTCCTCCTAGTGAGAGAATGAATGTTTTACACAGAAAACCAAAGTAATTGAAACTTTTAAAAATTAATTTGCAGAAAAAAGCGAACGAAATATAGAGAGAATACAAACCAGTTACAGCCACGAATCTACTGTCATTTTCTAAGATTCCGATTTCCAATCCAGTTCTTAATTAAATACTCCATTCATCAGCACAATTCCGTGTGTTCATTTAAATTCAATACATGGAAAGCGAAAAGTTTAGGCTTCCATCTCGAATCGAAACTGTCACAGAGTAGCTTGAAAATTCAACTGGCATTGGCAAGTGATCTAGTAGTGCACACATCTCCCGTAATTGCCTGCACGTTCTCGGTAAGTCCTCTCTCTCTCAACTTTGATGGATTTATACTTTTTTCTCCTGAAAAAATGGCTGATTGATTGATAGTGTGTGTGTGTGCTGACCTTGGATCTGCGATCAACCTGAATCCTAACAACAATTTCTCAAAGGTCATTCTATTGATTTCTCAAAGCTTTTTTGCTAGTGTGATGTGGAGATTGTGTGCTCTTCAGCTCTCAATTTTACTGTGATGTGGAGATTTTAGTTTATTGTTTTGGTAATGTGGAGATTTGATCCAGATTTCTAGGCCAGTTCACCAAAAAGAAAACCAGCAATGTTGAAATCTGTGTTGCAGAAAGCCACTGCCGATTAATACTGCTCATTTTCTGTTGCTAAAATGCCAATGAAGTTCCTTCTCAACTGCTCTGTACTTCTCTATTTGGACCGAATGCAATCATGCCACTATAAAATATGCTTCTTTCACCTGTCTAACATTGATGTGATGCGTGCACAGAGCATAAATGACGAGTGAAGAAAGATGGTGTGTGGTGACTGGGGGAAGAGGATTTGCTGCCCGCCACTTGGTGGATATGCTTATTCGATATGAAATGTTTTCTGTTCGAATCGCTGATTTGCCCCCATCTATCAAGCTTGATCCTAATGAAGAAGAAGGAACCCTTGGGAAAGCATTGCGTGCTGGCTATGCTCAATATGTATGTGCTGATCTTCGAGACAAGGCTCAAGTTGTTAAAGGTGCTTGTGCTTCCTCTCTTTTTATAGTCTTTTGTACTGTTTAATGTTCAATTAAAATTGTCTTGTCATCGTGATGATTTAATGTGTAACTAATTGTGTAGCATATTGTACTACTTAAAAGTCATAGGTTCCACCTTCCTATTAACCTTGAAATATAAATAGTTCTAGCAAATCATTATTACCATCTCCTGTTCAGATATCCTTTTTCTGGGCATATCTTATCTGCATAACAAGCTGTATAAAAACCATTCGTCCTTGTCTAAAAGTCCTTATGCTCAAGAGACCTTTACCCTTTTTGCCGAGTCTTGTGCCTAACATGTGGATACTTGCTTCATGATATGAAGGAGTATTTGGTCATTCATCTACCTAAAGATTATATTTTGGAATTGCTTCTTCTTTACAGTTCTTATGTTACTACTCTTGCCTTGCAGCATGCCAAGGAGCTGAGGTTGTGTTCCATATGGCTGCTCCTGACTCATCCATTAACAACATCCAGCTACACCGTTCAGTCAATGTTTTAGGTTAGCTCTCTTTTCATAAAATATGTGATGTTTGCATGGCACTTCATCTCTTCAAACAATTGAATGCTTGCATTTTATCCAACCATTTTTTCACAGGGACACAGAATGTGATTGATGCCTGTATCAAACAACAAGTAAAGAGGCTAATTTACACCAGCTCTGCTAGTGTGGTTTTTGATGGGGTTCATGGGATATATAATGGTGATGAATCATTACCTTATCCATCCAAGGTTTGCTTTACCATCTTGCTTGATCTGGCTTGGCTTTAGCAACTTAATAGTGTACTCAAGAAAGAAACTAAACATATTTATGGAAGAAAATAGCACTTCAAAAGGGATTTAATGCTTAAGCTGTCATTAGGAATCTGTCTTTTGGCATTGGAAATCTTGTATAAGTAGGTTGGAACAATGTGAAGCATTGACCTAGTGTACATGGTAAAAAATAATCCATATCAAGGATTCAAGGTAATCATTAAAAAATGTAATATGAATACTTGTCACTTAAGCTCCCTCAAACTGTGGCACATTGAAAAAGTATTTTAAATGTGATAAAAGCCGTTTCTTTAATGTAAATATTGTGTAAAGATACGTAAAATTGGTTATTCTTTGACTTCATGTTGGAACATTGATGGTACCTTGTCTTTAAGAAATTTGGAGAAAGAGAAAACGGGTCTAAGATGTCTTTAAGAAATTTGGAGAAAGAGAAAACGAATAATATTGGTTATTCTTTGACTTCATGTTGGAACATTGATGGTTTATGTACACACTTTTTTTATTCTTTGACGACAACTGTCCTCTCATTGTTTTGATCACCAAACAGGATTGGATTTTTTCTAATCCATTCTAAATGCAACAAGTATGCTTCTTTTCATAGCTTTTTGCACATGGAATTTTTTTGTGTGTAAAAAATCTGCTAAATTGTCTTGAAACAATAATCTAGTGTCTAAGATGTTTATTTCTTCCGACTTAGCACAATGATTCCTATTCGGCCACCAAAGCAGAAGGAGAAGAACTAATAATAAAGGCAAATGGTGTCAACGGACTTCTGACATGCAGCTTACGCCCTAGCAGTATTTTTGGTCCTGGTGATAAGTTGCTTGTTCCTTCATTGGTTAATGCAGCAAGAGCAGGGAAGTCAAAGGTATATATCATGTTCACGCACTTCACCTTCTCACTTGGCAGCAATCTACTACATAAAATTTCTTGTTAAATAGTAGACTAGTAAATTATGACTTCCATTAAAACAATTTCAGTAGCATAACTCCATGTGTTTGGTTAGTGGTACTCTGGTAGAAGTAATAGTACAGCTATTCCATTGTGACTTTGCATTGGAGGCCTTCATTATTTCATTTTCTTAATTGTCGTATAATACTTGTACCTTGACAACATTTCAGTATTTTGTTTTCATGTTTGGTTTTACATGTGAAGTCTATGGTATATAATTGTCGATGGGCCATCTCAATGTGAAGTCTGTGATAATGATTAATTATTTTGAAAATGCAGTTCATTATAGGTGATGGAAATAACATGTATGACTTCACTTACGTTGAGAATGTGGCACATGCTCATATATGTGCAGAACGGGCCCTAGCTTCAAAAGGATTGGTTGCGGAGAAAGCTTCAGGCGAGGTATTTAGTCTCAAGTTTCATACCTTCTAAATTTTCCACATGTATTTCTTTCTCATTCTCCATACTAATTTTTATTTTCCAAAATTTGTCATACGTGGGCATTTAACTTACAGTTCCCTGTTGACAACTTCCCTTTCTTCTGATCTGATTTTCTGATATTGAATGTCTAAAATGACCCTTGCAGGCATACTTCGTGACCAATATGGAGCAAATGAGATTTTGGGAGTTTATGTCACTCATACTTGAAGGTCTAGGATATGAAAGGTACTGTTTTTTTTTTTTTTTCACTGGTCCTTTTTTTCCCATTATCTAACTAGGTCCCTATTTCACTTTTACTGCAAAGAAAACTCTGGTCTTTTGGTTCATGCCATGTCAAATTTTTTCTGAGGCTGCCTTTTTCTGTCTGTCTTTATATTGCTGTCCCCAGCGTGGCCATCTTTTTAACCATTACAAGGAGAAAATGGATACGTGTCAATTTTTAAAAGTTTTTCTGGAATGCATAAACTTAATTGCAAGATGAGTTTCTTGTATTAAGGAGAGTATGTCAACGTCAATAAATATGTTTTACTTATGAATGTCCATTTTCTTATATATATTTTCTCTGTGTAGTGTCTTCTAACGTGTGGAAATTTTCATGGTTGCAGGCCGAGAATAAACATCCCTGCATCTATTATGATGCCAATTGCATACTTGGTTGAGTGGACATATAAACTGTTGGCCCCATATGGTATGAAAGTACCACAGCTGACTCCTTCAAGGATCAGACTGCTTTCACGTGACAGAACATTCAACGCTTCTAAAGCAAAGGATAGACTTGGCTATACACCAATCGTATCACTTCAGGTCATTGATTGGTTCCTTTTGACATCTTTGAATATGTCTGTAGCAAAGCACTTATTATATTTGAAAATGTTTTTTTTTTTGCAATCACTATATAAAACTTGCTTGAAATTATTTCCAATTTTATTGCTTCGTCCTGCTGATGTGGCTGCTCATGAGTGTTAATATAAGCCAGCTTTAGCTGAGATAGTTGAACTACTCTTCCCTTTTCTTTCTCCCTATTTATTGATTATCGACGGTTAAGTCTTGATATTATATTTTTTATGGACAAGTGAAGCCTCCACTAATTATTGACTTCTCAAAGCTACCAATGTTTTTAGATTTTGACAAAGAAACTTATCTTGGTGTTTGCTGCCTCCATATGTTTGGTCGGTGCCTAATGTTTTTGCACTAAAAATATTTCTCTAGTAATGTAAACTAAATGATTGTACTATTCTGTTGTCGTTGTGGATAAAATGATTTCCATGATGTAGGGAAAAAGGAAAAGAACATCATTTCAGTGTATGT
Source organism: Fallopia convolvulus (assembly GCA_964016875.1). NCBI lineage: Eukaryota > Viridiplantae > Streptophyta > Magnoliopsida > Caryophyllales > Polygonaceae > Fallopia > Fallopia convolvulus. The sequence continues at coordinate 14,082,007 of OZ024720.1, forward strand.
GATTGCCTTTACTCTTCTTCCAAACTTCTGCAATGAGTTCTGCTTTATATTTTATTTAGTTTTGTAAATATGTATGTGATGGACGTAGGCATAATATTTTATTTTTTCTTCGTAGCCTCTTGATGTTAATGAGATTTTAAGGGAAAGGCCGATGTATGCCTAACCTCATCCTTTCTTCTTTTCAGGAGGGTTTGGAGAGAACGATAGAGTCATACTCACACTTAAGGGTTGAACATATATCTAAAAGAGATGGCCCATCGAAAGCATATAAATATCTTGGAAGTGGAAGAGGTACTTATCAGTTCTTTCTTGGTTCTAAATTTATCGTTCTACATGTATTGCTTTTAATCTCGGTCATATTCCAATCGTTTTGCGGAAATGCCCAGAAAAGAGTTAGATGTATGGCTAATCACGAGTTTAGTGTTAAGTGGTAAAAGTAATGCATAAAGAAACTTGGTGAAGCTGCACTGAATTTTGCTACGGATCAGGAAGTGTATTTTCACTTTGTGGAAAATAGCTGTTAAATGATATGAGAGAATTTTTTCCCTTCAAGAGCTTAAAAAAGTATGATAAAATTAAAAATATTTAATAATTTGATATCACTACCTAGTTCAAGGGTAAATAAAGGAGGTTGCGCACACTATCTGCTATAATCATGGTACCAAATCTTAGGGCTGCTTCGTACTCGAACTGCATAATTCTCCTAATGAACAATCCTGACCATGATTGAGTATGCATATTAACAAAGCATGTTATTCTTTGTTTGAGAGTCAAAATGGGCATATTTTGCTTGAGATAATTGAATTGCAATCTTAAACTCCAATCTCAACTTTTATCTTTATTTTGTTTGGCTTTCCCTAAAGCATACTTCATGAAGCTGTCCCAAGAGGGTAATGCAGATTAGGGAATGGCCTCATGTTTAATTTCCAGAACCGCACCTTTAATGGCCTTAAAACCTAGATTCGCATTTCTCCTACAAACAATCATGCGATAGCAATTTTACGTACAGTAAAATCGGGATGATTATACTATTGGAAATTTAAAAGAAGTGAAGTATTAACATCAAATAATTGCTCATGGATTTTGATAGGTGATGCTTCAAAATTTTTGAAGTTGGTGATCCGTAGATGTTTCACTTGATTCTTGTATATGGATTATACTGCCTAATTAAGGACATTGATGGATGATTATGGAGATACTTTTTTTTATTGTCCTTGTATTTATTCTTTGTTGTTGATGTTCTTGGAAATGTATACCATGATTCTGGATGCATGAGATGTGATGCCCAGCTAACTTTTATGTGCAATGTGAAGATAATTCTTTCAATTTTGGGAATAAATTGAGTGGTCAAATGACAGATTTTATATTTCAACACTCTGAGCTTCTTAATTAGTGATTGCAGCAGTATGCTTATGGGCTTCTAATAAAAGATATTGATGTGGCCTTAATGCAGTTGCTGATACACTCTTATGGAAGGATAAAAAGCAAACACTTGTTACCATATTAATTTTGGCAGCTTTCTACTACAACTTTATTGCATCTGGCTACACCACCATCTCAGCATTTTCAAAATTCATCCTAGTGGCAGCTATGTTTTTGTTTTTCCATGCCAATTTGCCTCAGAAACTGTAGGTTCTTTTCTCTTCCTCCCTCTGTTTCCTTCTTTTCATTTCTGCAATATTTCCTGTTTCATCTGCTTACACTTATGACTCTTCATTATCTTCTGACTAACTTATGAGATCAATACCTTATCTAAATGCTGGAAAAATGATTAGGCAGCCAAATGTGTTAGTATATATCATATTTACTGTTTTGCTGGTAAATGAAGTTAGTTATGGGGATCGATGCTATTACTAATCAAGATTTGAGCAGACTAGTTATAATGCCGATTGTTTCTCTAATCAAGCTATACGAGGCAGTGATTCCATTTCTCTTGTTCTCAAAGAAGCTTGTACAGTCTCATTTAGGTTTAACAGGAATGAGAAAAATGTGTTCCTGCAGATTTGGGTATACCATTGAGAAAATTCCTGTATCAGTTTTCCATTGCTCAAGGGAGATGTCACATAGACTTGCTGGGTCAGTTGCTTCTTTTTGGAATACCTCAATTAAGATTTTAAAGTCTCTTTGCAGGGGAGATGACTGGATGTTATTCCTTAAGGTAGTTATTTTTTGGCTGCTTTCATTATCTCGTGTGGCATAATACAATATATTGACATCTTTCCGAGTACTAAGCACTTTTTTTTTAATAATTGAGTTTAGGTTGTTGTGGTTCTTCTTCTGATTGGCTTCCTTGGATACATATCACTTCAGACCTTGTTTATAGCAGGTTTGCCTCTTTTTTTGTTTCATGCTCCTTAACTCTGCTGATTCCACTCACGCCAAAATTAACATCTATACTACTTTATCGTTACAGGACTTCCTATTCTGTTCATAGCTTTCTATGTCTATGAAAAGAAAGAGGAGGCTATTGACAATCTCGCCTCAAGAGCCACCTTGCTTGGTGGCAAGTTGAACTCTGAAGTGAACGAAAAACTTGGTGAAAAATCTAGATAACTGTTTCCGGCTTCACATGTTCAAATAGGTTTGTCGATTTCCTGGTTCTGGAAATATTATCACATCATTGAAGGGTCTAATCAATTTTCCTTTATTTCGAGCAAAAAAAAAACAATTTTCCTTTATGATTGTTTTTACCAGGCCAACTAGAGAAACAAAATTGAAGAAGAGGAGAAGAAGAATGAATTGGTTGATCACATGAAGTTACAACGGGTCTCGTAGGCCTTTGTATGCCGGTGTCGGGTATGAGGGAGGCATGTTAGCTTAGTTTTTGCCCTTGTCCTTTTTACTTTCCTTTGTTTTGTTGTGCCATAACCCTTCTAATCTTGTAATGGGTTGGGTACGTTAATCTTGTCAGGCGAATTGCTCCTAAGATTTACACGTCTCTGTTACGCCGGTAAAATTTGCATTCCATGGAAATGTCGGATGGTTTTGTCTTTAAAGCTTGTGCGTTTATCAGCTTTTGCACCCTTTTTAATGAAGAGTGGAGTCATTTGATGGGATTATTGTGGCAAAACGAAAGGGGCAATGAACAAGCTGAATTAGGTCATTTTTGTTTTAGGTCGTTACGAGTTCAACTCATTTCAAGCAAGGAAATAAATTAGGTTAGTGTTGAAATACGTCGACTTATTAAATCAGACTATGCTCATTTTAGTCCACCCGGTGTGGATATTTCAAGTTCTGTTGCGTAGGTACATCATTGCATTTGAAGTTTTAAACGAACATATAAAGCAAATATTTCCCCAGTCAAGTTAGTTATCAGATAGAACCTGGTTTATTGATTTGGATTAATGTACTTTTAACTATTGGATGAAGGGTGTTTCGAATCTGGTTTGCCAAGTCCGTATGAGCTAGAAATGCCGAAACTGGCCAGCCAAATCACAGAAAACTTGATTTACCTTCTTTAGCAGCAGCAGCAACCTCAGTGTTCCAAATCAGGATTTGCCTACTTAAAGTTGAGTTAAAAGTAAAGTTTTTATCTAATTTGCAACTTCTTGTTCTCAATATTGAGAACCAAGGTGATTTCTATAACATAACATCCTTTTTTAAATAAGAAATAAAAATGCTCTTAAAACTGAAAACCATAAACACTCAAAAATGAACGGAACAAGTCCTAAAGCTCTAATCCTTCAACAACTTGCATACAAACCAGAAACACGAGAAACATATCCAGGCACATTATGATTAATTATTCAATTGACAATTGCAGGGATTCGTACTAGTTCAAGACCATAAAGGGTTGAACCAGATTCTACAGAATATTTCAAGCATTGCTCAAATTGACAAAATATCACCACAACATCACCTCTCACACTATTCAATCAGATGAAGGAAGGACAGACGGGTCCTTTTGATAAGCCAAGTCGAACCTCCATTCCGTGGTGCATGTCTGGAGTACGGAAAGTTTCTGAATCTCGTGGATCTGCAAAGCAGAACAAACATGTAAGAAACCAGTACAGATGGTTGAATTAAGCTGCATCATAAAACAGATCCATCCTTCAGTTTTGAGGAGCAGATGCATTACAAACTGTTGCTCGAGTAAATCAGATTATCACTCAAATCCCCATGAAATTCAAATTTATAATGAGATGTTTATCATAAAACTTGATAACCCGCATTAGACCTGGGAGAAGCGGATCTCCAGCTAAAGCCAGAAACTATGAGTTGTAGTTAAAAACCACCACACCAGGATAAACCTCTCAATCTATCATGTGGGTTAATTGCCATGTATATATAACAGATGCATAATTGTGTTGCAGGTTCCAGGTGTAACAATAATATAAGGAAAACCAAAAAAAAATATAGTGTAGATGATTGTATCCCACCATTGAGATAATCTTCAAATCCAATGTCATCCAAGATTCCGCTAACTGCTTCCAACCCTAACATTGAGGAAGGTATTGATCCCGAAGGCCTTTGGAATCTACAAAAGTGTTGAGAAATAGAATAAAATACTTGAGAAATAAGAATAAAAAAGAGTGCTTGCAAGAATTTAACCACAGCTCTAACCAGTATAAAAAAAGTGAAATATATTTTCAAACTAATCTTATCAAAACTCAAAGCACGGTCATGTTCATTTCCTACAAGTGTATGAGACCATAGAAACCTTTGGGCTTCAGTTAGAGTTTTGGAATGAAGCCTTAAAAACTCATATCAGAGTTGAAAGCTTTTGAATTTTGGGTGTTCTTAAACTCGTAACAAAGTTCTTTGCAAACTAATTTGTTCGATTTATTGATTCTTTATTTATGTAACAACAGCAGCTAGTGAAAAATAACCCTGCATGCAGAGAAGGCCAGGCAGATATATACAACACACAAGACAAACAACAGAAGGGCGTTCCACAGAGATCTGAACCCGAAACAATACCACATTCATGTTCATGTAAGTTCATAAATTTCACAATGAAGAAACGGTCAACTTTTAAGAAACACAAGACTGGGAAGGTTCCATTAAAAGGTCACTCCATTGCACTTTGCTAATTACAAAAGACAAACGTATTTTTCTATCATAACTCAACTACAAGTCTACAACATAAGAGAAGTGATATTAATTCTCAGACTAAAAGCAGACTTCATAAATCTTGCTCACTATACACCATTTCTCCAATTCATTATATTTTCCATCGACTGTAGCCATGTGAGGTGTTTTTCAGTCAAGAAGAGCAGAATACACAAACACTACAGACCAAGTCTGGAAATAACTCATTTGGATACAGAATCAATTGGCTCCCCCAATTACTAAAAATCAAAACGGAAAAACCGAACAAACAACCCCCATTTTCAAACTGAATTTCAAATTAGGTAAGGAAAGAATCTTGTAGGAATATGAAATACAATGCAAATTACCTAGAAAGAATTTGCCTGTCGAGGTCCATCTTGAGAGGAAAAGCCGATCCATAAGTGTTCGCAAGAACTTTCCGCTTCATCTCATCCTCGATCTCCTTGGCCTACAAACATTTTTTCTGAATAAAATTAAAAAAAAATGAAGCAGAATCTTCAGCCAAAGCAACCGCTGAGATAGTGATTTACAGATTTGTAAGCCGATTGCAGAGGGTGTGAATCAATGATGTTGCTCTTAACGCCATGGAGTCCGAAGCGAAGTGCATCGTTTTGGATTCCTCCGATCTCGTGTTGTATCGTTTTGGGCGCTTCCATTTCCAATTTCTTCTTCTTCTTTCCACTTCTCTGAACCTCCGACGATCTCAATTGAGAGTGAAAAGAATGCACAAACTTTCTTCGAAAAATAGTCGTGTCTTTGAGAACAAGACAGAGATTATTGGGCTTTCAGCCCAACATCTAAGTCGGCCCATAGTCATAAAACGCTTTTGGCCCAACAACAAATGGGCTTATCATGTACAAGGAGGCCTCATAATGCCATTTTCCTTGTTTTTCCAAGGGAAAATATTTTGGAGAATGTCATTTTCTTCGTTAATTAAACCAAATTACATTTTTGTCTTTCTTTTTTAATTTTATTTATAATAAATAAAAGAATTTAGGAATAAATTGAGTTTGAAATGTCATTATCATTGGATTTAGTATACATCTCAACCTTTTGATTCTCAATTCGACGTCCATCAACTTAGACACGATCAACTCTAAGAGACGCTCAAAGTCGTCAGAATCAGATCCAAAACTCATGATCTTTGCATCGGTGAAGTTGTGGTTTTTTTTCGCCATTGGATAGAGGGAAGGAATTATTATGGAGGAAATTAGTTCAAGGTTATCGGCATATTTGAACATGAAAGTGTCAATTATGATTTTTCTTTTATTTATTTATTATAAATAAAATTTAAACAGAAAGGAAAAAACGTAATTTACTTTACTTAACGGAGAAAATGACGTTTTTCGTTAAAATGGGTGTTTAAAGCACATAATTACAAATAAGGGGTGGTTAAGTGTAGAAAAAATATAAAAGATGGTTAATTGTAACAAGTGTAAAATAAAAGATGGTTAAATGTAATTTTTTTCTTTTTTTAAATACCCAATGGCATCAGTTGGTCCAATTAAGACGGGTCCGTTTGGATCCCAAGTTTATAATTTATAAACTTTTATTTATGCATTATAATAAGCACTGTGAAAAAAGTGTGTTTGGATGTGCACCCTTTTATTTTTTTGTGTCAAAAACCCTCTTTTACAATGCCTCGAACTCCATCGGCGCTGCTAGCTTTCACCGGAAACAATGGCCACTGCATCTCCAACCACCGCTCCCCCTAGCAGCAGCCCTCCGTCTCCGTTGACCCACAAACATTCAACGCATTTGGCTACCTCCTCTGCCCCTCCCTCTTTCGCCCAGATCCGACTACTACGAGGTACCACTAGGTTCTTATCTACCTCCAACCCTAACCCTCGTCTTCACTAACGAGATTTCAAAGCCACTTCGTTCATGGAAACCAGATTTTGAACATACAAATTTACCAAATTTCATTGTTGGGTGATGTAATTTGAGAAATTATGGGCAATAGGAGTTCTAGAGAGAAATTGCGGTAAGATGGGTGTAATTTTTAGGGGCGGTGGCGGCGTGGTGGTACTCAAGGCTTGGTAGTCGGAGCGGTGGCGAAGGGCAGCCGACGGTGGGTGGATTTGTACTGGATCCCAAAATCAGGAGGGGGAGAGAGTTGTGGCCTGGGGGAACCGACAAAGAAAATTAGATTTTTATGTACAGTGTATATTATAAAAAGTACTTAATGCATAAACAATCATAAAGCATAATGAGTTTATAAACTGGAGATCCAAACGGACCGACATGACATGTGTGGACTAGGCATCATGTCACGGAATAATAAACAAAAATATTTTGGAGTGAAAAAAAATGAAAAGGACGGAAACTTGCAAAAAGTTAAAAAGAATTTTTTTTTGTCAGAACGCTAAAAAGAATTTTATCCAAATAAGAATATGCCAAAGCCATATCCTCGAATAAAAAGGAGGAAAATAGTAAATAAAAAACAAAATATGTATTAAGTGGAGTACGAATATTCTTATTTTTTTGGGAGTTAGAATATTAAAGTGATTTCGTATAAGAATTAAATAAGAATATCCTTTCTCTTAAACTTGTACGTTAAATTCTGTTGTATTTCACAAAGTCAATAAATGGTTTCTAAAAATACTCACCCTTCTTAATGATACATACATACTATAAATATTTAAAAAAAAATTGATGATATGTTCTTTACAAAAAAAAATGATGATATGAAGTACTCCAAAATGATATATCATAATTTTGTTTAAAAGGGACATAAAATAAAAGTGATAATTTGAGAAAATATTTTAAAATAATTTTCTAAATTAAAATTAATAAATCCTTTTAAAAAAATCAAAACTAACAAACAATATTCAGATTTACTAAAATTAACATTATTATTGTGTGATCATGCACACACATTAAAAAAATCCTTTAAATAATAATTCTCCATCCATAAAAATAGGGTCCGACTGAAAAAAATATAAAAATAAAATATTAATGCACTCTCAAAATGAAAATAAAAATAAACATGAAGTGTTAATTGAAAAATTTTAAATTATGTATCGGTTTTTTTTACAAATGCTTTATTATGAACGAAAAAAATGTGAAAATGTATGCAGTCAAGCTTTCTACTCGAACTCCCCAAATATCTCTCCGCAATCCCCACCACCGGTGACGCCACCGCTCAGCCGCTGCCACCACCACCGTATTCTTTAAGAATCCGGTGCCGATTTCTAAAATTCATCTTCTACACAGTTGCCAATCTACGATTTCGTTCAAACACCATCTTTTTTGCACATCGACTCTTTATCATCTCTTCCGACCGTAAATCTCTTATCCTTCTTCTTGCAAACGCTTTCTTTCTGTGATTGATCGAGTAACTTAGCTTTAATCCATCAAACAAGGAAAATACTTGTTCTTCAAGGTCTCCATCGAAAGGTACCCTTTTAAATTTCTTATCTTATTCTCCTTTCTTGCAATTATATTCTTTAGCTCTGTTTTTATTGATTTTTTTTCGGCTTTGAGCTGTTTTTGTTGAATAATTGCGAACTGAGTTTTCTTGTGAATTAGCCAAATTGCCCAAGTTTCTAGTTTTGATTCATTTGGCGAATCATAGACAGCTTCTTCTTTCTCCGAATTTATGGGGGCTTTTTGTCCTGAATCACTATCTCTAGATTTTTCATTAGACTTGTCCGGGGATTTCAAATATTGTAAATTTAATTGTAAATATTAGCTTTAATTAGCCACTATCTGAAAAAAATGATACATTAGAAAGTGTAATTGAAAAAACAAATGACTAGTTAATTTCTTCATTAAGAAGATATGTGTTTATCTTTAATTTCAGTTGCAAAAGCTACAATAAGGGTTTTCAATGGGACAAAAATTCGACCTGTGTTAGTGTGTCTGATTAAAAAAGTTGGTTCTTGATTCTTGATGGGTCTTCTGGTGGCGTGTGTGGATGGATGCTGATCTTGTTCTTCAACAATAAAGACATTTCATGTGTTCGAAAATTGAATTTGCTACTTGAAATGGAATTTTCATTGCTTAATATTTCAGCTATGAAATTCGATGGTTTACATTCAACACACACATGGCATAGAGAATAATAAGTAATGGTGAGGAATAATCCTACAAATTTCAAGAGTTATTGAGAATAAGAGTAGAGTGCTGATGATGTAATATTATAATTATTTAGCTTTTTTTTGTTGGTGTTATAATTGTATACCTAATTAAGAGTGATTTGTTATGCTCTATTTGCCTAATTTGTACTAGCCTGCTAGATAGGCTGTCATATTGGTTCGGAGTGTCTTTGCTTTGTCGAGTTCTATCTTGATTCGTCAACTGAGCTTTGTGTGAACTTTGTTGTTGTAGACAAAGAGTTAAGGTTGGAGTAGCCTTTTCGCTTTCAAGTTATCATGGCTAAAGCTGATTGTGGTGATAATTTTTCCGATGAGGAAAATGGTTGTGAGATTCTAGCTTCTGAAGGAGTTGAGTTCCTTGTATCTTCTGAAGGGAAGGTATTTTTCAGTTTCCACCTCTAATTACTATTGTTGCTGTAAATAAAATTTGCATAGCTTTGTATTGAGCCAAAAAAAAATCTCGCACAGCTTATTCAATTCCCACCATTGAGATTCTGAGAAAGATGTATTTCACATTTCTCCATGAACAACTTTTGGTTTCTTTGGATGAATTTTTCATGGTGCTCTTCTGGTTTAGACTTTTCGAGTATTGTCCAACATTTTTTGTAAATCAATTTGTGTTCCTGTACCTGACACATGGTACTCCATCTTATATTTTGTCATCATATTCTGATTATACTCATGGTACTCCATCTTATATTTTGCCATCATATTCTGATTATACTCATGGTTCAGCAATCATATTTTCTCATTTTTACTTGTAGCTGCTCTATCTCATAGAATTATCAAATTGCCTTAAAATTATGATTTCAACCAACTTGTTAGTATTGAATCCTTTCTATGGAGGGGCACCGAATGGATTAAAAAAAAAAAATCAAAATACAAGAGCACATACTGAATTTCCTGTTTCTAACTTGTTTCTGTTGATGTTTCTAGCAAATGCATCTTGATTGTACGAAAATTACATTTTTTTGTCAAGACTAAGAACTGATATTCTCTATAGATGATGCCCTTGCCTTCAAGTTATGGGAAAAGAGTCTGCCTATATTTTGCCGCCAATTGGTGCAGACCTTGTAAAGCTATTACTTCCAAGCTAGCGGAAATTTACAAGGCTCAGAATAAAACTGGTGATCAGAAGCTAGAAATAATTTTCATATCCTCTGACCGTGATGAGAACGAGTTCAGAGAACATTTCAAGAGCATGCCATGGCTTGCAATTCCATACAACACAAATTTGAACAGATGGCTGAGTCGTCGGTGCAGTGTGAATCAAATCCCATCATTTGTACCATTGACTCTTGATGGATTCTCAGTAGAAGAAAACGCTGTTGATTTGATTGAAGACTATGGCATTGATGCGTTTCCCTTCACTTGCAAACGACGAGAGGAACTCAAATCTATTGATCACGCTAAGCGTCTTGGAGTTAAAGTAGAAGCGCTTTTGGGACATGATCAAAGGAGCTATCTCATCTCCAGAGACGGCAGGAAGGTAATTAAGCATTTTTATTTTCTGTTAAGGATGTTGTCTTTCTAGTCGCTTGCATCATTTTCTGCAAATGATTTATTACTTATTACAAATATCAGTTATAATAATAGCTAGAATCTAAGTTTCATATTCCTGATAAAAAAATATGATGTGGGTCAATTGCAAATTTGCAATGACACAAAGTAAAATAGTTATTCTTCCTCAAAAAAAAAAAACTAAAATAGTTATGCTGTTTGCTTCTTTGGAAGTTTCTTTCAAAGAACCACTCACATGTGACAAGTCTTTTATGCTTATAAGAGTTTTAAAACTGTTCTTTTTATGCTTATAAGAACATTCAATTGAGATTTTTACTGCTTTATGTGCAGATATCAGTGTCTGATCTAATTGGTAAATCAGTAGGCCTGTTCTTTGGTGCATTCTGGTGTCCTCCTGCTAGAAACTTCACCTTGCAGCTGACCAATGCATACAAAACATTGACCGAGACCAAAAAATTACCATTTGAAGTAGTCTTCATTTCAATGGACAGAGATCATGATGAGTTTGAGTGCAGCTTATCTACAATGCCATGGTTAGCCGTCCCATATGAAGACAAGACTCAACAAGATCTAGGAAGAATCTTCGAGATAAAAAAGATTCCCTCTCTAGTCATCATAGGACCGGATGGGAAAATGATTAGTACGAATGGAAGGGATTTGGTTTCGTTGTATGGTTCCCTAGCATTCCCGTTCACAGAGTCTCGGGTTAAGGAGATTGAGGCGGCGTTGAGAGAGGAGGGAGAGAGATTACCTCAAAAGTTGAAGGATAGAAAACATGAGCATGTATTGAAATTGGATATGGCTAAGGCGTATGTTTGTGACACTTGTAGGAATCAAGGGAAGTTCTGGACTTTCTCTTGTGATGTGTGTGATTATGATCTTCACCCGGGTTGCGTAGAAGAAGAAGAAGAAACCCTGTGAATTTGTTAAGGCTTGAGTATCATGTGGGGGTACAAGACTGATTCTTGAGCTTCTTTAGGTTTCATGTTAAGAGACCTAATTCCTAAGAGCTTATTAGAGTTTCTTTCATATTGGTACAAACAGGGAGGGAAATTATGGGACTTTGTTGTCTGTACATAGAGAACTTGAAACATACTAGTTTTAAGGGAGGACTATAAATATAATTTAGTAGTGTGTATTGATGTTAATTATGTTATTGTAGCTAGGTGTCTTTTTTGTTTGTTTAAAAACATGATGAAGATGTATACTTGCATGATTAATAATAAGTATTAGTTTTTTGTATTTTGAGAGGCATATCTGACGTTGAAACGTTGAATGATTGATCGTTAACCAAGGTTTTGAACCTTTCTGGAGAGATTAATGATTATTGCAGGGGGGATTCCAAACTTGGACAAATTTAGGTTTTGGATGCCCCACGTCTGTTCTTGCGCATAAGCGTGTTATGTGCCTAACACATAAGTCCATAGGGTTCCAATCAAAAACCAATTGATAATAAGAGGAGTAACTCAATAACGCTTATATATATAGTAGACAACTTTTCAATGTGGTATAGTATTCTAACACGTCCCGCAAGTGCAACTAGCTTGGCCCAGTTGAAACTTGGATAAACGAATCAAACGTCTCAATCTCTTTATAGTTAGCTCAAACAACGGGTGGTGACATCTCAATCTCTTTATAGCCAAAAACAACCCAAACAACGAGCGGGTAGCTTAACTGCTAAACCAAGCCCAAACAAGCCAGGAAACGGGCCCAGGACCAGACTGAAAGTTCTGATACCATGTGAAAGTCAGTGGGCCATAACACGGGGTCATGCGTATGTAAGCTCAGTACACAAGGCCAGTGGGGTTCCATCCTAAAACCAATTGGCAATAGGAGGAGTAACTCAAGGGTATATATACTAGACTAGATTTCTTTAGATTTTAGATGTGACATATGTTATTATTCTCAACAGAGCAAAACATTCTGCCCCTGGTTGAATATACACTAATACACTATTCAAGGGGTCATTACAACATTGGGGATAATCTCCAAGTATATCACCATCTACCAGTTTGTGGGAGTAAGTTTAATCAAAAGAAATGGAAGAGGAATCAGGGGCGTCTTAGTCAGACTTGTGGAGCGTCTCGGTTTTTAAAGTGGTGAGTCCTACCGCTTGTACTTATAGTGGTAGGATACATCGCTTATAGCGGTACGATACATTGCTATGGTTGAAGAGTCCAACAAGCAGAGATGGGTCACTAGCTATGATTCAACATCAACCAGATTCCATTACTTGATTTGCATGGGCCGAGTTTCACTTAGATGGAGCGCCAGTCATGTTGGTTTTGGGCCTTATCTTCTACCATTTCCTATTTTAGAAACATGAAATAGTTTGTCTTATTTTAGGGATGAATTTAGTAAGTGATCGGGTAGGATAAAATATTACATGTGGTCTTAGTCAACCTTTGACTTGACCAATCTAAGAGAAGAAAAATATCTATCTTATATTATTATTTATTATTATGTTATGAATGCATGCACACATGTATACAAGTTACCCTTAGTTTTTACCTATTGTTTGTATCCATAGATGATTGAACATGTAGTATTGTATAATGCATGATTGGAGGTAACTTGTACAAGGTGAAATATTCACCTTTTTCACCTCCTTATTTCCATGCATAAATCATGGAGATTCACCTAAGTTTTTACCTCACCTTTGGCCTATAAATATGGCCATCATCCATTGTAAAACTTGCACCAAAGTAGAGTAAGAAATACACTCTCTAAAGTTCTTACTCTCCCTCCCTCTCTTCTAATGATCTAAAAGTTCTCATAAAATTGTTTAAGTGTTCTTTCCAAAAGTAAAAGTAATCTTGCTTTTATAATCTTTTATAACACGTTATCATCACGAGTCTCTAATTACCAATTGAGCTTCACTAATCACCAAGGTACAAACTCTATCTCTTCCTAATCTTAATCATACAAGAAGTTTATTTCCTAAAACCATTTTGAGGAGCATGCTTTGTAGTTGCCCGATTTGGGATCTTCTACATCAGAAACTCGTTTTCTTTCTAGATTTGAAACGATTTCTTACCAAAAATAAATAATGCTTTTGGATATGTACAAGATACAAACAAAACATTAGATTTTCTTACCACTTTTGAAGTTTAAACCGATTTCTCCTTCGAAAATCTTCAACTTCACCACTTGGATTAGAAGTAAGTTTTAACCAAAATGATTAAGAGCATGATGTTTGTAATCACAATAAGAACAAGGCAAATGAAAAGCTCAATAATAAATCTCCTATTACCGGCCCTAAGACGACGCATAATCTCGTCGTCGGCCATGGAGAATGTCGAAAGAAAAATTGGTAAAGGTGGTCGAATATGGAAGTGGAGGAAGGAGATAAGGTCGGAAGTGAAAAGGTGGAAAAAATGGGATGAAGGGAATCGGACTTTAAGGACTTCGGACTTTGGACTTAAAGGACCTCGGACTCTAAGGAATTTAAGGACTTCGGACTCTAATGACTTTAAGAAAGACTTTAAAATTCCCGCTATATATTTTTCTTTCATTTCATATGATCTCTTACTTTTGTCTTACGATATTGTCTATGCTTATATCTATATTGATTACTTCTCTGACTCACGCAATCTTTCTTTATGCATTCCGAATATATCATCTACATGCATATATTTATTGTTTGATATGACATGTCCTTCAATCGTCTCATACACGACCCATGCATTATATTATTGATTATGTTAACCTTTAATTTGCATATCTTTATATGTAGCAACTAATGGCAAACATCGCTAAAAGGGAGTTTGATATCCTTGACCTGTCGGGCCAGAAATACCTCGAATGGAGGGTAGATGACTCACCTCAAGGCAAATGGCCTTGAGGAAACAATTGTGGCAAACAATAATTCCACCCCACAAGAAAAGGCAAAATCCATTGTGTTCCTCCGCCACCACATTCATGAGAGTCTCAAAACTGAGTACTTATTTGTGGAGGATCCTCGAGAATTGTGGGAGAGCCTGAATGAGCGCTATGCTCATCAAAATGAAGTTTTGCTCCCACAGGCAACACATGAGTGGAACACTATAAGGTTCCAGGACTTTAAGTCCATCACTGAGTACAACAGAGCTATCCACAGGATAACTTCTCAGTTGAGATTGTGTGGTCAAGTGATCACTCAGCAAGAAATTTTGGAGAAAACTTTCTCCACTATGCATGCTTCAAACATATTATTGCAACAACAGTATAGAGAAAGAAATTTCAAAAGATATTCTGACTTGATGAAAGTATTGTTGGTTGCTGAAAAGAATAATGAGCTCCTAATAAAAACCACAACCTAAGGCCTACTGGCTCAACAGCTGCCCCAGAAGCAAATGCTATGAACAAAGCGTTCCATGATAGGAACGACAATGAACGTGGGCAACAATCACGCCGTAACAATGGGCGTGGACAAGGTCGTGGTAACTATGGGAGCCGTGGTGGCCGTGGTGGGCGTGGTGGCCATGGGCGTGGCCGAGTCTACAACAGAAGCCACGATAATCACTGTGAGAACCATGGCTACAAGGGGGATGTGAAGCAAAAGGTCCAGACGGGTCACTAGTCAAAGGTATGCCGCATAGCTCCACACCTAGTGAAGCTCTAACAAGCTGAAAAGAATAAAGAAAAGGCTACCGAGACCAACTACATTGATAATAATGATGTGGATAGGTCACCTATGACTAGTCTGGATGTCAATGACTTTCTCAACTTTGAGAATGATGATGGCTATGCCTTAGGGGCTTAAATGAAAAGCACAAGCCTCTAAATATCTCTACTATCTCCCATGTTGTTGTATAATACTTGCAATGTATTTTTATCTCATGTTTTAACTTCTCTCTCGTAGGACTTTGTATAATAGATCTTTGTATAATAGAACTTGTATAATATGTTTATCCTTGTGTAATATATGAAGCTTTTATTAATACCTTAATTCTCCTTTTCTTTATATTTATAGAAAACATGGACTCACCTAAAGTGAAACCCAATGGGAAGGAGCAATGTCTTTTGGACAGTGCAACAACACACACCATCTTGAGGAGTAAAGAACACTTTACCCAATTAAGAGCCTTTGAAGGCAATGTCACTACAATATCCGGTGTGTCAAAACTCATCGAAGGCTCTGGAAGAGCTGTCATTCTACTCCCAAAGGGAACAAAGCTAGTAATAAAGGACGCACTATATTTGAGTAGATCTCGAAGAAATTTACTAAGCTTTAAAGATGTGCGTCTAAATGGGTTTCATATGGAAACCATGAATGAAAATGGGAAAGAATACTTGTGCATCATAAAACATGAATCTGGCCATAAACAGATTCTCGAAAGGATGCCAACGCAAACCTCCAGATTATATCATACAAACATTTATCTGTTTGAGGTCAATGCAATGTTTAACAAATGGTCATATGACCAAGCTGCATTCACATTATGGCATGACCAATTGGGTCATCCAGGAGCATTAATGATGCACAAAATCATAAAGAGCTCACTTGGACAATCATTAAAGAACATTAAGGTTCTTCCGTCCAGTGATTTTAATTGCACTGCTTGCTCACTTGGAAAGCTAATTATCAGACCTTCTAAAAACAAGATTGCAAGTGAGAATCATGCATCTTAGAAAGAATCCAAGGAGATATATGTGGGCCAATTGCTCCACCATGTGGACCACTTCGATACTTTATGGTCCTAATTGATGCATCTACACGTTGGTCACAGGTAAGGCTACTATCAACAAGAAATGTTGCATTTGCTAAACTCCTTGCCCAAATAATTCGATTGAGGGCCCAATTTCTAGATTATACAATAAAGAAAATCCGGCTCGATAATGCAGGAGAATTTACATCTCAAACATTCAATGACTATTGTATGTCAATTGGGCTTGATATAGAGCATCCAGTGGCTCATGTTCACACACAAAATGGTCTCGCTGAATCATTGATAAAGCGATTATAATTAATTGCCAGGCCATTATTGATGAAATCAAAATTACAACCATCGGCATGGGGACATGCAATATTACATGCAGCAACCTTAATTCGATTAAGGCCAAGTGCAAACCATGAACATTCCCCTATGCAACTTGTGTCCGGTAAGGAGCCAAATATTTCACATCTAAAAATATTTAGATGTGCGGTTTATGTCCCTATTGCTCCACCTCAACGCACAAAAATGGGACCTTAAAGGAGATTGGGAATTTATGTTGGTTTTGAGTCTCCCTCGATAATCAAATATCTTAAACCAACAACTGGTGATTTATTTACAACAAGATTTGTTGATTGTCATTTTGATGAAAATACATTCCCAACCTTAGGGGGAGAAAAGAAAAATGGGGACCCACATGTGAAAGAAATCACATGGAACGCAACCGCATTATCCCATCTTGATCCAAGAACAAAAATGTGTGAACAAGAAGTTCAACGGATCATTCATTTGCAAAATGTTGCAAATCAGTTACCAGATGCATTTACTGATATAAAGAAGGTAACTAAATCACATATAACTGCAACAAATGCTCCAACAAGAATTGAAATACCCAATGGATTGCCAGATGCATCCATCGCAAGCGAGTCTGCAACACACCGAAAGCATGATAGGCCGTTAGGTTCAAAAGATTTGAAACCGAGAAAGGCAAGAAGCCAAAAGGGTATAGTGAAAGAAGCCACAATGGATCATGAGAATGATGATAAAGGCAAAGATATGGAAAATGAGAATACCTCAACATAGGGTGATATTCTAGACAAGAATAATGATATTGACAATTTTGATAAGTAATTGTCGATGAAATTGAAAAGAAGTAATTGCCAAAAGGGTGATATTCCACGGGCACACAATGGAATCGAAAAGAAGTAATTGTCGATGACGTATTTTCCTACTCAGTGGCTAGTAATATTGTTATTGAAGATGATGATTTTGAGCCAAAATCAGTCGATGAATTTCGACGAAGAAATGATTGGCCAAAATGGAAAGATGCTATTCAAGCAGAACTAAAATCGCTTGAAAAGCGAGAGGTCTTTGGACCAGTAGTTCATACGTCAAATGGTGTGAAACCAGTCGGCTATAAATGGGTCTTTGTACGCAAACGAAATGATAAAAACGAAATTGTAAGATATAAAGCAAGGCTTCTAGCACAAGGTTTTTCTCAGATCCATGGAATTGATTATGAAGAAACATACTCTCCAGTAGTTGATGCAACTACGTTAAGATTCCTAATTGGCCTGACTGTCTTTGAAAGGTTACAAATGCGCCTCATGGATGTCGTGACCGCATATTTATATGGATCACTTGATACAGACATCTACATGAGAGTCCCAGAAGGACTCAAGATGCCTGAGGCCAATAATTCTGGGCGAATGTGGTACAACCGCCTCAGTGAATACCTCATGAAAGAGGGATACAAGAATTACACCGTTTGTCCATGTGTTTTCATCAAGCGATTCAAAAAGGGATTCGCTATTATCGCAGTTTATGTTGACGATTTAAACATCGTCGGAACTCCAAATGAACTTCAAGAAACTGCAAAATATTTGATGAAATAATTCGAGATGAAAGATCTCGGACAAACAAAGCTTTGTCTTGGCTTACAAATTGAGCACTTAAGGGATGGAATCTTTATCCATCAGTCTAATTACACTGAGAAAGTTCTTAAGAGATTTTACATGGACAAAGCACACCCTTTGAGCTCTCCAATGGAAGTTCGATCCCTCAATGTAGAAAAGGATCAATTTCGTCCTCGAGAAGAGGACAAAGAGGTTCTTGGTCCTGAGGTACCATATTTAAGTGCAATTGGTGCTTTAATGTACTTAACTAACAATACGAGGCCAGATATTGCTTTTGTAGTAAATTTATTGTCCAGGTATAGCAATGCACCCACAAGGAGACATTGGAACGGGATCAAACATGTATTCCGCTATCTCCGAGGAACACATGATCTTGGGTTGTATTATTTTAACCAAAGGGATGCGACCTTAACTAGATATGCAGATGTAGGGTACTTGTCTGACCCACACTGCCATCTCTTGGAGATCAACAAAGCAGACTGTGACTGCCACATCATCAAACCAAGCAGAATTAATTGCTTTATATGAGGCAGGAAGAGAATGCGTGTTCCTTCGAGCAATGATTCAATTCATCCAGAAAGAAAGTGGAATGAATCCAATCACTGATGATCCAACAATATTATATGAGGACAACTCAGCATGCGTTGCTCAGATGAAGAAGGGCTACATCAAAGGAGA
The DNA here is from genome assembly GCA_964016875.1 of Fallopia convolvulus. Classification (NCBI taxonomy): domain Eukaryota; kingdom Viridiplantae; phylum Streptophyta; class Magnoliopsida; order Caryophyllales; family Polygonaceae; genus Fallopia; species Fallopia convolvulus. Next base: position 14,100,910 of record OZ024720.1, read on the forward strand.
CCGCACAAAGCACATATCTCCAAAATTCTTCTACCACTCGTGAATTGGAAGAAGCTGGTGAAGTGGACATCCAACAAATTCGGTCAAATGACATTTTGGCTGACTTGTACACAAAGTCTTTAATCCCCAAGAAATTTGGAGAACTGGTATCCAGAATTGGAATGTGCAGACTTCGAGACATATGTTGAAGTCAGGGGGAGTATCATACGCGCTGCACTCTTTTTCCCTTCGATCAAGTTTTTATCCCACTGGGTTTTGCTTGACAAGGTTTTTAATGAGGCAACATCAAGGTGTACAATGGGAACAATGGTTACACTCTTTTTCCCTTCGTTCAGGTTTTTATCCCACTGGGTTTTTCCTGACAAGGTTTTTAATGAGGCAACGTCTATCCATATCCCACAACATCAAAAGAAGGTGAATATTCAAGGGGAGTGTTATGAATGCATGCACACATGTATACAAGTTACCCTTAGTTTTTACCTATTGTTTGTATCCATAGATGATTGAACATGTAGTATTGTATAATGCATGATTGGAGGTAACTTGTACATGGTGAATTATTCACCTTCTTCACCTCCTTATTTCCATGCATAAATCATGGAGATTCACCTAAGTTCTTACCTCACCTTTGGCCTATAAATATGGCCATCATCCATTGTAAAACTTGCACCAAAGTAGAGTAAGAAATACACTTTCTAAAGTTCTTACTCTCCCTCCTTCTCTTCTAATGATCTAAAAGTTCTCATAAAATTGTTTAAGTGTTCTTTCCAAAAAGTAAAAGTAATCTTGCTTTTATAATCTTTTATACCATATTATTATTATTATTATTATTATTATTATTATTATTATTATTATTATTATTATCATTATTGCCGAATTTTATGAGACAATAAGATATGATTTTTGGCCATAGGCTTATGTTAGTTGGCAGTTTTCTTATCTTATAAGTCTGATAATTACTTATTTAATTTATTTAGATAATGAAACTTAGATAGGAGTTTAAATATTATTATAAGTTATCTTGTGAGGCAAGCAAAAGGACTATTTCACCCTTATAGTGCCGACTCCTCATTGACTTGTTCTCCAAGACAACTCTACCTAATCCTTATAAATAGCTTTGCTTTCATTCAATAAAAATCAGTTTGAGATTAGATAACCCATACATTGAATTTATCTAGTCTTTGGGCCACTAAATACATTCTTTGAGTTCGAGCAATACACATTCATTAGACATCATCATCTTCGAATTCTCTCTCTCGTGTTCTTAATTCAGAAACTGAATTGTTAATTTGATCAATTAGTTTAGTTCTAGTTTGATTATTAAAGATCAACTAGTTCATCAATTGAATTCAGCGTTAGAGCCAATGCAATTGAACTATATCTTTGATTCACTTTAATCATCCAAAATCAGATTTGTTTTCCATCATAATTTTGAGAATTTCGGTTTACTTGTTGTCCAAGGATTTCGAGAATTACGAAGTGAATTTGGTTTGATTGTTCTTACTATTAGGCCCAAAAACCACCAAGCTCATTTGACATAAACGACCCAAAAGACAAGCAAAGAGCCATGAGGGAACGAGAATCAAAGAAATATCAATGGAGACAGACGAAGTCATCCGTCACGAATGAAGGAAGAAAGCTATGGTCATAAGAGTAAGGCACGCACCCGAGATTCAGTAGTTTAAGGTGGTAATTCGTTTCGAGGAACATGGACGATGTCTAGAACATAAAGATAATCCCTAGAAATGTGGGCATCCAGGGGGTAAAGAAATAACCGTCAATCTGATGAGAATATAGGTTAGAGCGATAGAGAAAACCGATTCATTCCATTGTACGCACAATGATACCACAACAAAACTGTCCAAGAGAGAGCACTTGTATTCCAATTTCGTCAATCCGATTACCTCTTAAGTATTCCCTTGTTTTTCGACTCGATCGTTCCCCAATCTAGGGCAAGAGTTTGAAAAGGGTTCATCTTTCCAGATCGAAAAAAATCCAACAGGTCACCATGAGCAACTCCAACAAAGGTAACCAAGAGCAAGACGCCGGTGGTGACGGAGGTGCACGCCAAGACGCATCAGCAGCGCTCCGCCTCGAGTTATCTGAGTTCACCCATAGGCTTCAAGCTCTTGAGAAGGAACTAACAGACCAACGTGCTTGCAACGAGAAGCACAAGACTAGCATCGAGCAATTAACAGCCGATAATGAAGGTTTGTGCTCTCAACTCCGATCTGTTTCTTCCATCAGCCCGCGTGCAAGAATGACGGATGGAGTCCGAAATAGGGGGTGAAGGCTCCTCTGGAAACCCTACCGGTTGGCACGAGAGATCCTCTTGCACGAAGTTCGTTACCCCACCAACAATTGTCCATGCGGTACCGTCTTTCACCCTTGCACTAGGCAACCCTACCTACGAAGAGGTAAGAGCACCCATTCGCCTTCGATCGGCGCGAGAGGTTAGCCCTCAACGCTTTGAAGATGACATCATGGATGACGATGAGGATCGGGACCGCCGTCATCCCCGAGACCTAGAAAACATTGTCCGAAACCAATTCAAGATGTTCACCGAGCAATTGGCGAAGATACCTGGGTTCCCTCGACCCATAGAGAAAGAAGCGGTTGATAGTTACGACGAGTCACCCTTCGCTCCTCATATCACCCAGGTCGAGATACCGAAGAAGTTCTCGGTACCCAACATGAGTCCCTATGACAGCACGGGAGACCCTGACGAGCACGTAGCTATATTCAAGCAGAATATGATGACCAATGTCGTCCCATATCACTCTCGCGAAGCACTGATGTGTAAGGGCTTCGGAGTGGCCCTCGCAAGGTCGGCTTTGAAGTAGTTTTTCAATCTTCCATGATGACGTATCCGTTCCTTTGTTGAGTTAATGGATTCCTTCAGGGGTCCAATTCACCAGCAGCCGAAGGTTCAAGAAACAGTCTAGCGATTTGTACCGGGTTATCCAGACGCCGGAAGAATCCACCCGAGAATACTTAGACAGGTTCAACTAGAAGAAGATCTCCATCCCACACTGTGACGTGTCGACTGCTATGGAGCCTTCCGTTAGGGGGTTAGCCAAGATGGAGATCTCTAAAAAGAACTTACCAGGCATCCTTACCACTGTTTTGAAGATGTTCAAACCAAGGCTTTAGCTCAAATCAGACTTGAAAAAGATCTGAAGATAAGGAAGCCCGTAAGCGTGTGGGAAAGGGTGGAAAAGAAAGCAGCACCAGATCACCGTTGGGAACGCAGCGATCAACCATATCGACGCCCTCACCCCAATGCGGGAAAGGTAAACATCACCGAGGCTAGACCTACCAAGACATTACCACTGAAGTACGACGAGTTCAACCTGGGTATATTCCCCGAGGAACTCGTGAAGAATATAGCTCTGACAATACGGGGCGTTAGGTGGCCAAAGAGAAACAAAAAGCCCTACCCAAACAAAGATATGAGCAAATGGTGTGATTTCCCTGACGATTACGGTCATATAAACAAAGAATGCGTAGCACTGAGAAGAGAGATTGCCTACCTTGTATCTCGAGGAAGGATCACAAAAGTAGTGCCCAACGCACAGGTTCCTCCGGATGTGGTAGAAGCCTCACGCGCGGGAAGGCCAGTGTCGCTGGTACCCGCCAAGGTTGTGAACGTGATAACCTGGGGATCAAGCGTATGCGGCCTCACATATTCGGCAACCAAGAGGAACGCACGAGAAAATGCTTTCCATTTCCCCATGCAGACGAAGAAAGACGTCATCAATCTCGCGATACACTTTGATGAGGATGACGTCAACGGTCTCGAAGGACCTCACCATGATGGTCTTGTGATTTCTCTCCTAATAGGGAATGTCTTGGTGAAACGGGTCCTCGTTGATACTGGAAGTTCGACCAACCTCATGACGCTAGGAGCACTGAAAAAAATGGGATTGAGCGAGAAAGACGTAGAGAAGAACCTGACCGCGTTCGTGGGATTCAGCGGAGAAGTGAAGCACATAGTAGGAGACATCATCCTTCCCACATACGCGAAGGGCGTGAATATCCAGATTAGATACTCTCATGGATTGTCCTTCTTGTTATAATGTAATAATGGGGAGGCCATGGCTCCATGACATGAGGGTTGTTCCCTCCACCTAACACTAGACAATAAATTTCCCAACGTCTTGGGGGGTTCAAGAGATTCGAGGAGACCAAAGAACGTCCAGGGAGTGTTACAAGTCGACATTAAAACCGACCGCCAATCAGAAGTCGGCATAGCAATTAAAGGAAGCCACTGATTCTACCATTCCAAAAGAAAAAGAAAAGAAAGATGAACATATAGAAGAAGTGGTCCTAGACCAATCAGACCTTAGTCGGTTTGTAAAGATTGGAAGAGATTTGGAGTTACCCATGAGAAATGAGCTGGTAGACTTCTTAAGTAATAACGCAGAATGCTTTGCATGGTCCCACGAGGAAATGCTGGAATCGATCCGGAGATCATCACACACAAGTTCAACGTGGACCCCAGTCACCCACCGGTGAAATAGAAACGAAGGAAATTCACCGCTGAAAGAAACAAGATAGTAGATGAAGAAGTAGGAAAGCTAATGGAGAATGGGAAGATTAAAGAAGTCAAGTATCTAGAATGGTTAGCTAATGTAGTCGTTGTACCCAAGAAAAATGGAAAATGGAGGATGTGTGTAGACTTCACGGATTTGAACAAGGCTTGTCCCAGTGATTCATTTTTGCTGCCTCACATAGATTCCTTGGTAGATGCTAAGGCGGGCAATGAATTGTTTGACTTTGATGGACGCCTTCAGTGGTTACAACCAGATATAGATGGAAGAAAGCGACCAAGAGAAACATTTTTCACAACTAGCAAAAGAACCTACTGTTACAAAGTGATGCCTTTTGGACTACGGAACGCCGGAGCCACATACCAAAGGCTAGTGAATAAAATGTTCCAAAGCAAAATTGGGGAGACTATGGAGGTATATATAGACGACATGCTCGTCAAATCAAAGAAACATGTAGACCACCGACGTCACCTAGAAGAGGCTTTCGAGATCCTGAAGCGATATAACATGAAGCTGAATCCGCAGAAGTGTACTTTTGGTGTAAAGTCTGGGAAATTCCTAGGGTATTTGGTCACCCAAAGAGGGAAGCAAGCCCAAAACAAGTTCACTTCGTAGTATTGCTGAAATTGCCGAGATGCGTGAAAGATGTTCAAAAGCTCACCGGGAAAACTGCTGCTTTGAATAGATTCATCTCCAAATCAGGGGACCGCTACCGTCTATTCTACGAAGTACTTAGAAACAACAAGTGCTTATGGACCACCAAACATGAGGAAACTTTCCAAGAATTGAAGAGGTACTGCTATGATCCTCTAATCTTAGCGAAGCCGGAAGAAGGAGAAACTTTACCCTTGTACATGGTTGTCACCAAGAAAGCCATCAGTGGAGTGCTGGTCCGCGAATAGGACGGGCAGCAACATCAGTACACTACGTAAGTAGAACTCTCTTGCCAGCTGAAACCCATTATTCTTCCTTGGAAAAATTGGTGTTAGCATTGGTCATGTTCTCCAGTAAACTCCGCCCATACTTTGAGGCACACACGATCGTGGTGAGAACCACGCACCCCTTGAAGACGGTCATGCACAGACCCGAAGTTACGGGAAGAATGGCCAAGTGGGCGATCCATTTGAGTGGATTTGACATCCAGTATGATCCTAGAACCGCACTAAAATCCCAAGCACTGGCTGACTTTGTGGTAGATTTTAGCCTTACCACAGAAGAAAGAACGGAACCAACAAAATTGATGAAACTAGAAGCTAAGTCTCCATTCAAATGGACGCTTCATACAAATGGCGCCTCCAACGCTGGGGGAATAGGGATAGGAGTTGTCCTAAAATCAACACATGGGATAGGGTGGCACAATATGTGAGATGCACTTTCGAAGCCACGAATAATGAAGTTGAGTACATGGCTCTAATCTTCGGTCTGACTCTTGCCAAAGACTTAGCCATACAACAGATTGAGATTAATTGTGATTCATTGTTGATAATCAACTAGATTCTAGGGTTGTATGAAGCCAGGGATGAAAGAATGGTGGATTATCTAGACGTGATGAAAGGTCTAACCCCTTAGTTTGAGAAGATATCCGTCACACAGTTCCCGAGAGAGCAGAACGCTCAAGCGGATTCCCTCTCTCGCCTAGCTTCGGCCATCGATCTTGATGAATATCTCGTGATCCCAATGATTCATATAATGGTTCCCGCCATTGGAAGAACCCGTGCCAATGGCGTTGAAAAGTCTCTTAGCCTCACCAAAAACGTCTCCCCTCTCGGGTCCATACCCTGTGAAGACAACCTCATGAGCAGTGATGACATTGATGCTAGGAGCTTCCGAAATGACCTTGACCCAGACCTATCTCTGGACGGTCCGAGTCATGAAGAAAATTCCATTGTCCCCTCCGAAGTTAGTGAAGAACCCTAGACCCAATCGTACCTTGATTGGTTGGTCGAAGGGAAGCTTCCGGAAGATAAAACCGACACTAAGTTGTTGAAGATTAAAGCTACGCGATTCACAGTCGAGAATGGGATGCTTTTCCACGGACAACGTTGCTTAACCAAGGGAGGCGTTCAGAAACTTCTCGAGGAGCTTCTTGAAGGAGATTGTGGGAACCATGCAGGAGGAAGAAGTCTATCCAACAAAGCTCTTCGTCAGGGGTGGTACTGGCCTACCATGAGAAAAGATGATGTAGACTTCTGCCGTAAATGCGACGCCTGCCAGAGACACACACAAACGGCTCGCCAACCTCCCGAACCACTCTACCCCACACTCACGCTATGGCCATTCATGCATTGGGGAATGGACTTAGTCGGTAAGCTACCCCCTTTCTCTAGACAAAGAGTGTTTTTCCTCTCCATGACTGATTACTTCTCCAAGTGGATTGAAGTTGAGGCTTATCAAGAGATCAGAGATGAACAAGTGATTTCCTTTATCATTAGAAACATGATTTATCGTTTCGAGGTGCCTTCGGACATTATATGCGACAATGGGTCTCAGTTCATAAGTCAAAGAACCAGAGGCTTCTAAAGTTGCTAAGATATCAATCTAGTCACTTTGACACCTCACTACCCCCAGTCTAATGGACAAGCCGAAGCTAGCAACAAGGTGATTATAAATAACCTGAAGAAGCATCTCGCGAAGGCCAAGGGAAACTGGGCCAATGAGCTATCCTACGTCCTCTAGGCCGATCGAATGATGCCTAAAGTAGAAAGCGTTCAATCTCCCTTCTCATTGACGCACGGATGTGAAGCGATCATTCCCGCCGAGATTCTCATCTCCACATCTCGTGCTAGCTTCTTGAATGAAGAATATAATCATTTGGAATTGTCGGATGACCTGGATACTTTTGACGAGCTTCGCGACCAAGCCCGATTACGTCTAGCTAGACACCAGCAATAGGTCGTCCGAAGCTACAACCATAACGTCAAGATTCAGACTTTTCGAGTTGGCGACTGGGTACTACGAAAAGTCTTTCAAAATACCCATGAAACCAAATCGGGCAAGCTAGACCCAGCGTGGGAAAGGCCGTATAAGATAACCAGGGTCGTCGGTCAAGGCGCGTACCAACTCGATTCCAAAACTGGTGACGTTGTCCCACGGAGGTGGAACACAATACATCTGAAGAAGTATCACTTCTAAAAGAAGTCTTCCCTACTCAAAACGCAAACTTCTTAAGCATTCCTAGCAGAAGGCCTCCACACGTGATACACAAGACTCTTGACGTCATCTATCCCTAGCTGATAGTTTACTTTCAGTCCAGTTCATCCCTTTCGTAATTTGCTTGTGATCAACTTGACTATGTGAAAACTACTTGTTGTGTGATTTCCATGTTGTGGTGTTTTATCTAAAGAATGGCATTTTCTTATGTTATTACTTGCTCGTCCTTATTTCTCTTCGTGCATAAGTAAGAGTAGCAAATCAAGCATATTTTATCCACATCATTATCATATAGAGTACATCACTTAAGTAAAACAATTGAGCAAAGGCTCAAATGATAGAGGTAATAAATCCTAGACTTTAGACGTCTTCGATCAACAGAGCATCCCGAGCGCACGCTTCGCAGCGACATCCGTCACTCGTTTGGAAACACCCTTCTGTAAGCGCAACTACCTCCAGTAACGCACGACTTCTGCAAGAGTCTTCCTCCAAAAGCCTTCGGTCTGAAGCACCTAACCGTCCCAAACACCTACACACAAAGGTAGGACACAACCAAGCAAAGAAACGCAAGAAATACAATGCATGCATGCACACAAAGTAAAATAAAACCCATCCCAGCGAGATTATGCTCTCGGAATGGGGTAGAAGTGTCTTTCTGTCCAAAACTTGGCCACAACAGTCATATAAACAAAAAGAAAAGAGAGATTGTGCAAAATATTTGTTCGAGCACATCCAAGAAAGTGAAAGAAATTACAAGGGCACACGACCCTAATCTTCTTCATCATCAATAGTGTCCTCCAGCTAGTCTTGTCCGCTCACCAAGAGATCGACATGTCCTTTATCCACCTCGGGAGAAAATCAGGTATCTGTCCCACAATCACCGCCGTCTTCCTTAGCTCCAGGATCCTTAATCGCCACCTCTTCTTTCAGTAGGCCTAGAGAAGCAAAGATCTCGTCACTAGGAGATGGCCTATTTGGAGGATAGAATTCATGGAAGGTCGCAATCTATGCATCCAGATCCCAACCCAAATGCTGACCTGCCATAAACTGCTTAATCGTTTCTACTCGTGACATCATCGAGAAATAAGCACTAATCTCGCTGGCCTCCTTGACGGTCCTCTTGTTCACAGCTTCAAGCTCGACAATTTTGGAGCGATCCAAAGCAGCCTGTGAAGAATGACGTTTGACTGCTTTTGTAAGTTTGGCAATCTTGCCGGCATCCACTTTTTATCGTTCATCAGTGACCTGATGAGGTATTTTCAGTGGTCATTAATGTCGATCAAAGAAACCTTATCTTTACCAACTCAGTAGAGCGGCAAATAAGGGTCGAACCCACAAGGACTCGTGTATTAATGTTATTACTTATGTGCCAAGTAACCAAAGGAGGGTTTTTGAATGAAAATCTAATCTAATATGCAAACTAAGAACTAACTATGAATGAAAAGTTTGGTTGTAAAAAAATGAGAGAAATATGTTCAAATAGTTACATCCATCATAGATATGCTTATTGATCATTGATTATCTTGATTCTCAATTCCCTTGAATAACCAACTGTGGATTATTATCCAAAACTTTTATATTTAGTTGAAAGAGCTAACAGTCTGAACAACCCTAATCATCTAACAACCTAGGACAACGTCTAGATTCAATTAAACAACTTTAAGTTTAAAGTATCGATAGAAACAAATACCTAACGTAAGCAGCTAATCAAGTTATCTGTGGTTTATTCCCTTCTACAACTGAAAATCCCGAACGAGTCCAAACAATTATAGTTGCTACTTTATCTAATCAATCCCGAATGGGATTTGATCAGATTAGTTGTAAATTAACCTAGAAATTCTATTAGGTGGCCAATCTAACAACACCCTAGAATAATTCTGATTCAATTAAGCACAAGGAACAAAACCTATTCAAGTTGTTGAGAATCAATCAAACGTCACAATATTATGCAATCTATGATTTCAATAATTATTCAAACACAAGGAATTTAGCAATGCATGATTAAATTGAAAACAAACTTACAAGAGTTTCAAAGTTACTCTCTTGAGAGAAAAACCTAGCCTCCATTGTTTGATCAAAAGTTATGAGAAAATTAAACAAACAAAGGCTTAAATATGTCTTCTAAAATAACCCTCAAGAATTATATCTTTAAGCATAAACTCGACCAAGATATAGCCAAACCCAAGATCAAAGCCCAATCCTTCGGCCCAATTACACCCGCGTAAAATCTCCGATTACGCGGGTTGTCCGTCCAATGCGCTGCCGCGCAATCTGCAAGTCGCGTAATTGGCCTCAGTCACGAATGCTCGGGTTCTTTGCTCGAATTGCATCCCGTGCTTTCCTCTCTTGTTTTGGCTCTTCATGTGCACTTATCCAATCTTCATTGTACCACTTCCTAGCTTCCTTTAGCTCGTCTACCACCACCATGATCCGCTAAGACTCGTCCCGCTGTTGCTCATAAACCTAAAAACCTGCAAAACTGAGCAAACAAGCGCAAACTACCCGACAACACAAAAACCTAAAAACTACATAAAATCCAACCTAAAACTATCTAAAACATATGTAAAACATGCATCTAAACTACTCCTACATGCAAGCTATCAAATTCCCCTATGCTTAACCCTTGCTTGTCCTCAAGCAAGACATAAATCCAAGTCACACAATAGAAATGCAATCATACATCCATCTCAAATCAAACAAGCATTTGACATATAATCAAAAATCCGACCAAGACTTCCTAGCATGCATTATAATAAGAAAAAAGTAAAGACCATTCATCCATTCTAGACCTCACCAAGGTAAATTGTGTTTGTACTCAAACTCTCAAGTGTTTAAGGGTATGTGTTTCACTCAAAATCAAACATGAAAACTAGACTACCATATGCTTGCATCAGAGTTCTAAATCTCCACCGTTGGGGATCAAACACATAACAAAAATCAAGAGGTCTTTTTAAGGGCTGTAATGGGGCCAAGGTAAAGAGAAATTTTGAAGGGATAATTTTTGGCATGTGGTGCTAAATCCGGGATAAAGAACTAATCCTAAACCCAAACTTTTACAGACATTCTTTCTCAACTTTCCCAAACTCTCTTTTCCAACTCCATTTACACATTTAAAAACTTTGTTTCTTTTTGCACATTTTTTTTTCTTTGCCTCTTCTTCAAATCTTTTCTTTTCACTTATGAAGATTAGTAACAATTGTACTCAACTTTTTTTTTTCTTTTGCTTTGCACAAACTTTACATCTTCATTTTTTTTACTTTACACACACTTTAGAGTTGCATTCCTCTTTTCCACCTTTTTCCTTCAACATCCCCCATACCTTTACCAAACTCATACAAAACAAAAACACAACCTAAAGTCCTACATCCCGGATGGGTCAAGCTTATTAGGCTAGGGAAATTTTGTGGAGCTAATAAAAATAAGCTTAAAGCTCAAAGAAATAGGGGTGTGAAGAACATGGATCTTGTAAGGTAGGAAGGGAAATAGTAGGCTTATAAAAACATTGCCTCAATCATTTTAATGTCATGCATTCAATCATATAAAGCATCCTTGAAAAAGAATCATAACGCAAGTTCTAGAGCTAGATAATCATGGTGATACACTCAAGAATGTAGAGAACAAATAATATCATGAAAGGCCAAAAATCTCACAAGGCTAATTTTTGTCTAGAACTTCAGAATGAATCAAATACTCAAGCTAAATACATGCGCAGTCCTATAATCAAGGTAATCAATCAATGGTCGTGCTCATATCGTATCAACTTCAGCATATCATGCAAACCATGGGTTAGAACTTATACTTAACTTAGAAAAACAAGAGAAATCAAAAAATGGGAAAATAAGAACCTAAATGCAATATTTTTGTATGTTTTCAAAATTTTCAATTGTTTTTCATTTTTTAGAACTTTAATCAATGCATGCAAAAATATAAATATGACCTATTCTAATGCAACTATATGCAAGGCAAACAAGTAATTCCCTTCCCCCATGCTTAAAACATACTTTGTCCCCAAAGTATAGTAAAAAGTAAAGAGAAGAGAAAAACTCACAAAACTCTAACTGTCTGGGTAATGCGGTGGGTAGTCATGTGGTGGTGGTGGCAGAAACTCAAAAGGAGGTGGCATGTACGGTGGAAACTGAGGATATGGCGGGTCCGAGAAAGCATACTGAGGATATGACTGATGTGGAGGATAGCCCGCGTAACTCCATCCATCTAATCTAGCATTTGAGCAGTCTGAACTGCTCATCCTGGCGGGCTTGATATGCAGCAAGCTGTTGATCCTGATGAGTTTGATAAGAGGAGAACCTCTCATCCACATATCCCCTCATGCTCTGAAATCTCTAATCAATGTGAGACGTCATATCATTGTAACACTGTGTGTAGTCCAGCTGCATCTGTCTCATCATGTCCATCATCTGACTGAACTGAGTATCAAAATAGTGGGGACCACCTCCAGAAGGCAGGGATGAATCAAACTGTTGCTGCTGGTCTTCTTCCTCAGACTCATCCTCCTCATCCCCCTCCTTAGATTCTTCACCTTCATCAGATTCTTCTTCTCCTTTAGCCATAACAAAGTCCTCATCGTTGTTCTCTTCTTCATCAGACTCCTCTTGAATTGCAACTGGAATCTTCTTCTTATCCATAGCAGGGCCCTTGACATCACTCAACTCTAGATCTCCAGGTCGGACTTCAATAAACCAGTTGGCTGGGTTGTTTCCAATCTTCACTCTGGCTCCATCAGGAAGCTCCATCACTCTCTTTGAATCCCCAATCACCCAGAAGTAAGAGTTCTTGTACTTGTATAGAGCACCCATCCGTATCAACATGGTGAAGTCCATAGCCAAAGGCGGGATATCAACAACAAGCCTGTCAAGATCAACTCCAAAATTCTTGGCTAGATGGGTCACAGTCCCTCCAATACAGATGGCTCCACCCACCTTGTTTCCGACATGAGCCAAATGGTGCATCAGCATTGCACCCAAATTCAGCTTCTTCCTCTTCAGACAAGCGCCCAACACAGTGACATCCTTCTTTGGGCAATTGTTCCCACCATCACCCCGCCCATTCAAAGTGCAAGCTATGAATCTCTGAAAGACTCGAATAACAGGGTGAGTAATGGGAGAAGCCTTTTCCCTGGTAGGCTCATAGGTGGGTCTCCCTGTGATGGACCTCTAGAAATGTTTATCAACCCATGTAGCACCATTTTTATTCAGCACAACATCATTGCCTGGAAAATTACAAAATCCAAACACATTGTTGACCTCCCTAAAGGTGATCTTCCTCCTTATACCTCCCAGCAAAAATTTAAACTCCCCTTCACCTCTAAAGTCTGTCGCCAAAGAGCTAAAAAACTCAAGTGTTAACCCCTTGAAAGTGGGTTCACACAACTGTAAGAATTGCCCCATATGAAGATATGCCTCCATTTCCCATAAAAGATGCGATAGACCAAGCTCATTCATCAAATTCCAATCTATAAACCTAGTAGCTTTCCACTCTCGGTCATTCAGCATATCAAATCTGGCTATGTGGCTAAGCTTGGTCAGATTAAACCCAAAGGTCTCTGGAGTGCTCTCTCCCTCCAATGTAGGAGGAACCAGATGAACACCCTGACTAGCAGCGTGGGATGAAGATGCACCATCTGTTCTATCCCATTTTCGACCCATAATTTCAGAAATTTAAGAACTCCTGCACAAGCATCACCAAACACAAAGCAAACACAATTTCGTTGTCCCGGCAAGGACAACCACAACAATATATATAGAATTTAAGCAAAAAATCAATCAATCACTCTCTTCCCCCACTACCTAGAATAATAAAATAAATTAAACCTTAATTCTAGGTTAATCTCGGATTTTTGACAAAACATCAAATAAAACACAAATCTAGACTAGAACCATGCAGTAAACGAACTTTACAAAAGGAACTAAGCCCAAATCCAAGCCTAAATGGAGAAATTTGAGATTTTTAAACTAAAACCTAGATCTGGATTTAGTAATAAACCCAAAATATAGAAGAGATTTGAGAGAACTTACTTGAATCCCGCTTGATTTGAGGTTCCTTGCTTGATTCGGGTTGAAAATCCGGCTTGAATGGCTTGAATGGAGCTTGAATGGTTGAAGGGGCTTCAATGGAGTTTAGAGAGGAGTAGGAGGCGTCGTGGTAGAATGAGGGGGGAAGAAGAGGGCTCGGGTTTTATGTAATTGGGTTCGCTGATTTATTGTTAAAAGCGCGGGTTGCACCTGAATTGCGCGACCACGCAATTGTCAACCCGCGTAATCACCCCTCAGTTGGAATTGCACGGTTTAGGTGCCAGATTGCGCAGCCGTGCTTTTAGCAGTCAACCCGCGCAATCTTCCCTGAACTTGGATTGCTCGGGTTGGCAGCTAGATTACTTGGCCACGCAATTTTAGTCCCTAATCCGAGCTTTTAGCTACTATAAAAAAAATACTTGGGTGCGTTTTCCACTTCTTGCCCGGGGATTCTAGACGAACCAATCCGCGGGCGCAGAATAAATCCGAGAGTGCGGTTTCGTCAGAAACGACGATTAAACAGAAAATTAAAAACCGATTCCCCGGCAACGGCGCCAAAATTTGACTCGGCTAAAATCGTTGTTGCCAAGATCAAAGATAAATAACCCTAAACTACTAACTAGTATAGTAAGCAAGCAAGGGGTCGAACCCAAGAGAATCGGAATTCTGATCAATTAGCAAAAGCAAAGACAAGGGTTTTTGGAAGTTCAGGCAAACAAACAAAGCAAACAAATATTATTGGGGATTTAATCAATTGGAAGAAAGCAGAGTTCATTCAATCAATTCCACCTTTTTAATCATTCGATTATTGATTCATCCACTTTTCTATTAATTCCCTAGTTAATTCCAATCCTTATAAAAGATTTCCGCTTGTCCACGGTCCAAGCGAAATTATGATATGAACAAGAACGCTTAATTCAAATCATGCAAAGTATTAAGGATAGAAGGATATTAAATCATGCAATCAAGCTACGAGTCTCATGCATAAAATAACAATCAAACACTCTTTCTCAATTCTAGTCCACGATCCTAGAAAAGAGTTGTTTCAAAGATAAATATGATTGCACAGACAACAATCAAACCTAATCCAAACAGTAGATCTAAGTCAATCAAACAAGTTGATCAGGCTTATCAAATCAAACATAGATCATATAAATAAAAACAAGAGTTTTGATATCAACCAAGGGATAGGAAAGTTACCAGAATCTCACGAATTACATAAAAAGGCTTCCTTGATCAAACAAACTCCAAAGGAAATTAGTTCTCCATAAGAGAGAAAATACTAAAATCTGGAATAATTGAAAACTAGATCTAAGAGAGAATTCAAAACAAAGCTCCAAAACTAGGTCTAAATAGTCTCGAACTAAGCATACGAAATAAAATAATATCGAAAATAAGATAAAATAGATAGATAGAAAGATCAGTCGTCGCCTCGGAAATATGCTGACGTGGACCTCCGCGGGCGCGGTGAACAACCTCCGCGATCGCGGACCTGATCGTGACAGAATTCCAGTGCTGTTTTCAGAAGATGTTTTGACCACCTTAGATTTGGAATTTCGACTCGGAGTAAAATATGAATTGTAGCTCTTCGAGTCAGCTTTCCAATGATACCAAATTCGTCTTCATCCGATCACTGTAGCTCCCGAAATAAGCGTTACAAGAAAGTGGTGTCAAAACAACTCCAAATCAACACTTGTCTTCAAAACTCTTGCAATTCTTCAAATCGTGTCTTCGGTCTTCATATGACAATTATGATAAAAACTAACCTAAACACACTCAAAGCATACCTAAAATACAAGAGTAATATATGCTAAACTAGAGCATATGAGTTGTTTTGAGGCAGTTGGCATAAAAACTCGGGGAAGGTCAAAGCGCAAAGAACTCGTTTTAAAAGGAGGAGGAACTGAGCTTTGGTATAAGAACTTGGGGAAGTTCAAAGTGCAAAGAAATAGGTTGAAGCTTGTGGATGAGCCTGATCCAATCAAGGTGGGTACCAAAGACCCTCCTGACCCGACCACTTGAAAGAAGATGGGAGGTCAAGCTAACGACCTTAAACAAGCACTAATTGGGAGGCAACCCAAGGTTAGTGTTTTCTTATCTCTCTCTTTTTTATTTATACATTGGGGACAATGTATGGTTTAAGCATGGGGGAGGGAAACACTTACATGTTAGTTAGAAGCATATAGTTGCATGTTAGATTGCATTTGCATATAAAACAAAAAACAAAAAAATCAGAAAAATGTCAAAAAAAAATCATGCATTTTAGGTGTTGTTGAAATCCCTTTTTATGAAAAGCCCCTTGTCCTTTAATTCTTGAATGAAATCCTATCCTGTAGACTTGCTTGAAAGGTTTGAAGTTTTGGTGATGTCTAGCTATGTTTATGAACATGTTTGATAATTGAATGAGCATGAATATTCTTCGAGATTTTAGTTGACATTGAAGTTCTAAACAAAAGCCATGTGAGATTCTTGACCTTTCTAGGACTATTTGCTATTAAGAGTCCTCTCTTTTCATGTGTGATTCTCGCTTTTGATTGCTTCCTCTAGAACTTGCATTAGACTCTTTTTCAAGACCGCTTTATGACTTTTGTATGCAACTTTAAAGTGATTGAGGCATTGTTTCTATGAGCCTATTATTCCCTATCCACCCTTATACATGATCCTCTTTTTGATAGCTCATGTTAGCCTTTATTGCCTATTTATTTGGAAAGCTCCACAAGATAGTTCCGAGCCTAATGTAAGACTTATCCATCCGAGAAATAAGTATTGTAGTGGATTATAAGTCTGGGTTTGAGCCAATCTTGGGGATTCAAAAAGGGTTTATGGTAATCGTCAAAAGTGTGGATGAAGTTGTTTAATTTGCGACAGTTGATTGAATAACTTGAATTGTTTGCGACAGTTGACTTTTCTATGATCATAATTGCATGATGGTTGTGAATTCTTGGTGAAAGCATGTATGGTTGATGTTGTGGTAGCCCTAGTCCTAGGATTGCCTTTTTATATTTGATTAAAACTCGTTAATTTGCATCGATCTTGACTTACCCTAGGTCGTGCTCGAGCCCCATAGTCCGTTTGTGTTCGTTGTGATTTTGTGTGTCCAAGATCGACCCCCATAGGGTCGTGCACGACCCTAGTCAGCTCGGTCCTAGCCTTGTTTTGTTCGTGTTTGCTTTGTTTTTCGTAGTTTGTCAACTAATCTTTAGCCCTATTCTCATTCCCGTGGACGAACCTGACTCCCTGTACTCAGCGGGGTCTTGATATAAATTTATTTGTTCAAGAAACCCTTCAACAAATTGGCGTTGTTGCCGTGGATTGAGTAATAGTGCCTTGTTTAGTTGATATTACGGTTTGGGACTAACCCTTACCCTTTTATTTTTTTTGATTTTGTTTCTTTTGTCTTTATTCGTAGTGTATGCCATCTAGTTCTTCCCGGAGAACTTTTGGGATTAACTACGACAACGAACCCGAGAGGTCCTTCCATCGACGTTTGAGGGAACAACGAGCAATGGGCGACACTGAGACTCTTGCTCAACAAATGGAGGAACTCTACGCTGAGATGCAACGCATACGAATGGACCGAGATGCTCAGGCTGAAAATGCGCGGCGAGCTCAGGCGCAACTGGACGTTATCCCGATGAATGCCAAGCAATACATGCACCCAGAACTGAGGATGCCTGAATCGGCAATAGTGCTACCGGAGATTGACCGCACTTTTGAGATTAAATCTCATTTCATATCCTTAATCAAGCGTTCTCAATTTGAGGGAAAACCCACTGAATGCCCCATGGAGCATATAAAGAATTATATTGATTTATGTGACACTATTGCTGCTGACGGTGTCACACTTGAATATGTTCTCTTGAAGGTTTTTAAGTGGTCTCTTGCAGGAAAAGCTTTGAGTTGGTTGGAGAGCTTGCCACCAAGATCTATCACGACGTGGAAGGCTTTACATGATTTATTCATGACCAAGTTCTTTCCACCGACAAAAACAATGGAGCTTAGGAAGCGCATCACCTCCTACCATCAACTTCCAAACGAGACGCTTGTGGAAACTTGGGAGCGGTTTAAGGAACTTCTTCAGCAATGTCCTACTCATGGACAACCACCCTATGTGCTTCAAGAGATTTTCTTTCAGGGGATTAATGCAGCTAGAAAGGACAGAATCAACCTCCACACCGATTGTGGGTTCATTGAGATGGATCCCGATCAAGCTTGGGCTTTGTTGGACAAGCTAACCAACTATGACACCATGTACGGAACCCAACAAGCTAAGCCGACAAAGAGGAAGCTGTATGAGCCACAATCTGATGTGGTAGATCGGGATGTGAAGTTCCAATTCATGCAAGATGAGATCAACCGTTTGAAAAAGCAAGTAAGTTACTTTAAATCTTCTCAATCTTGTCAAGAATGCGGGTCTTCCGCCCATACTACTTCCAATTGCACTAACTTGCAGCAAGTATGAGCCGCCGAGGCTTATGAGGAGGCAAACTACATGAGAGGTTCCTATAGGAACCAAAACAATTATGCAGGGAGGAGCAATGCTCAACCATCTTGGGGCAATTCCAATTATGACCAATACAAGCAACCCCCTCAACAAGAGCAACGTCCCCCTCCCTACCGTCCTCCGGGCTATCAAGAGCCACCATCATGGGTGCAAGGGCTGCAAGAAGGAATCAATGGCGTCAGAACCGAGATCAACGGAGTCCAAGCTGAGGTCCACACCGAGATAAATGGAGTACGAGCTGAGTTGAAAGGTGTTCATGCACGGTTGGGAGAATTTGAATCATGGAGAAAAAACGTCGATTCCCAACTTGGACAACTAGCTACTCAGATCCCGAGACCTCATGGACAACTCCCGAGCTGCCCTGAGGAGAATCCTAGAGGCCGAGCAAGTGATGGTGAAATCCAAGCCATGCACTTAAGGAGTGGCAAAGCTTTGCCCGAGTCATCCAAGAATAAGGAGAAAGAAGAAGCCTTGGGACTGACCTTGTCAGGGTCTAGCATGACCCCAGCAGAAGTTGGACCTCTCAGGACCGACCCTGCCATGACTCCAGTAGGGTCGATCACGACCCCATCTAGGTCGAGCGCGACCCCTTTAAGTTCGAACACGACCCCCTCAGGGGTCGATCCGGAGGGTACTAATAACAAAGAAGAAGAGGTGATCGACCCTCCAAGGGACGAACTCGATCATCCTTCGCCAGGTAAGTCTTCTAACCCTTCTCTTTCCATTCACTCTCCATCTAAAGTACTTCCTTTCCCTTCTAAGAAATCCAAAGACTCCACGGAAGGTAAGTTCAAGCACTTTGTTAAGTTGCTTCAAGGTTTAAATCTTTCCATTCCTTTCACTGAGGCTTTGAATGAAATGCCTGCTTATACTAAATTCTTGAAGGAGATGTTATCTAAGAAGCGATCCATGTCGGAATTGACAGATGAAGTGAGATCGTTGGAGCTTCCCGAGAAGCTAGGCGACCCAAGTAAGTTTGCTATTACAATTGGTATTGGAGTTTACCGTTTCAAAGCTTTGTGTGATCTAGGTGCTAGTACGAGTTTGCTTCCACTTTCAATTTGGTCCAAGACCAACATGGCGCCTTTAGTACCGGTGAACTGATAGCTTGCATTTAGGTAGTATTTAGGATGCATATTTATGTTTATTTTGCATAAGTTTTAGTTAGTTTTAGTTGGTTTTAGTTTAGATTCTAGGATCTTGTGTTTTCGGGTAGTTGCACTTGTTTTGTTCGGTTTTGCAGATCTTTAGGTAAACAAGCATGGATGGGATGGATCTTAGATGATTGTGGTGGATTTTGATGAAACTTAGAGTGATATAAGTGAATATTAGAAGAGTTAACGCCCAAGAGCTTGTGTGAAAAGAACGCTTAAACCCGGGCTATTGGAGTTCTTGTTTCGACACCTCTATCTTACAATGCTTGGTTTGGGATCTATAGTGCTCGGATGAGGCGCAATTTGGTATCAATGGAAAGCTAATTCAAAGAGCTACAATTCATGTTCTTACTCCGAGTCCAAATTCCAACTCTAAGTGGGTCAAAACAACCTCTGAAGTGACGCTTGAATGCTGAACCGAGACAATTGCGCGGGATAACAATTGCTCGGCCGCGCAATTCAGAGGCTAAGCCGCGCAATTCCAACTGAGGGATGATTGCGCGGGATGACAATTGCTCGGACGCACAATCCTTATGCAAACCGAGCAATCGGTGTTTTTCACGCGGACAACATTTAGGCTTGACTTTTGGGCCTAGGGTTATATCATATCCGAGTATAGCTTAAAGATAGATCTTTTTTAGGATTATTTGGAAGACATATTTAAACCTTATGTTAGTTTTATTTTTAAAAACTTTTGTCATACTTTTGGAGGCTAGGGTTTTTCTCTCAAGGAAGACTTTGAAACCTTTGTAAGTTTGATTTCAATTTCAATTATGCATTGCTAATTTTCCTTTGTGGTTGGCTAATTAGTGAAGTTATGATTTGTGTATGATTGTGAGGTTTAATTGATTCTCAATGAACTTGAATAGAAATTATTCCATGTGCTTAATTGAATCAGAATTATTCTAGGGTTTTATTGGATTAGCTACCTAATAGAATTTCTAGGTTAATTTACAACTGAATCTGATTAATTACCGGTCGGAGTTAATCTGATCAAGAGTAGACTTTAATTAAATTAGTACCGGTTGGACAAGCTGATTAAAGTAGGGAATAAATTCACAAGTCACTTAGATGTCTGGTTGCTCTAAGTGTTTGTTTCTATTGATAACATGAATCTTCATGCTGTTATTTAATTGAATCTAGAAGGTCTTCTAGGTTATTAGATAATTAGGTTAGAACTGGTTGGTCTATCAACTAAATCTGAAGTTTGGGTTTTAGTCCTTAGTAGGATCATTATCCACAATAGATTATTCAAGTGAGGAGAGATTCAAGAGAATCGATGATCAATAAAGCAATATCATGATGGATCTAATTAGTTGAACACACTTTTCTCATATTTGTTAAACTCAATCATATTTGCATTCATAGTTAGTTTCAATTTGCATAGTAGTTTAGATTTTCAATCAATAAACCCCCCCATATTAGTTACTTGGCACTTAAGAAATAACGCATTTACACGAGTCTCTGTGGGATCGACCCTTACTTACCGCTCTACTGAGTTTGGTAAAGTTAAGGATTCTTTGATAGGTATAACGACCACCGAAAATTTCAAGACCATGTGTTTGAACTTGGTGCTTGGGGATTACGATACAGTGATAGAGAGGTGAACATGGGAGTTATCCATGGTATGAATCTTGAGACAAGGAGATTGGCTGATTACATGAGCAATGGGAGGCTTTTATATATGGGACCTGAGGAATGCTGGGATTTATCTGTTTCATGAGTCATCAAAGCTTTTTAGTCGAGTCATCTTCACAACCATCCCAGCCGGTTGATAAGTCTCTTGAGGATATAATCAGGGATATCTCAAAAGGGGCGGATGCTATAATCATGGAGCACTGTGAGTCATGTTCTTCATGTTTTCATTCCACAATCTCATGTCCTTTTGAGTTGTGTGAAAGGAGTGGTGAAATCACATTGGAGTCAAACGATCATGAGTCAGACACTCAGATTCAAGTTGAGGAGCAATCTACTACACTTGATGTGAGTTATGAGGATGAATTTGATGTCCAATATGAAGTCACACATATAAGACAAGTTGAGCAGATCATCACAGAGCCAAAGGAAGTTTGTGCTGGCATAGAGATTCTTACATAGCCTAGGGAGCCTGAGTCATCTTCACTCACGTGGAGTAAATTGCTTGAGGGTTTTACGGTTTTCGAAGAAGACTCGTTTGTTGACCATGATGACTTCTTTGCTGATGAAGTAGACAACCATGAGGGAGAAAATCAACATGATACATCTGTTAAGGCTCCCGTTGTCATGGTGCGCCCTATGTTAGGCCTTGACATCCCATGCTTCAATTTCCCCACCTTCTCACATCAAGAGCTTATGGAGTTCCAAGATGAGGAGCCAAGCCTACAACACAAGGTGGAAGATGGAGAATATCTGGAGTTCATCCTGGATAAAAGTGGTATTGCTGACAAGTGCTTTGATTCATACTGCAAGTATTTTCTAAAGCCACCACTTCTGTTGAATTTATTTGAACAAACGTCATCTCATGAAAATTGGGCACACGAGTTTGATAAATTAAAACGGTCTTTGAAAGTTATATTATGCATTTTTAATTTATCATTGTGTTACTTATGCTTTTCTGAGATGTGTGCACAGGACTTTGACAGGTTATTAAGGGCATTGACAATGTCTAATCTTATCAAATTATGCTAAGAGTCAAGCTAATGACATTAAACAAGCGCTTCTTGGGAGGCAACCCAAGGTTTAGAGTAGGTTTATTTTTCAGTTATAATCTTTTGCTTTTTAGGTAGTTTTGTGTGTGTGTTAGATATCCTAGGTTTGAAGATTGATAATCCGAAGAAGCCTTCACCACCACCGTCGCATTTCCCGCCGCATTACCCGGATAGCTAGTTTCTTTGTGAGTTTTTCTCTTTTCTTTTCTTTTTACTATACTTTGGGGACAAAGTATGTTTTAAGCATGGGGGAAGGGGATTACTTGTGCATTGTATATAGTTGCATTAGATTAGGTCATGTTTAAAATTTTTGCATGCATTGATTAAAATCCTAAAAAATGAGAAGAAAAATCAGAAAAAATTGAAAAAAATACAAAAATATTGCATTTAGGTTCTTATTTCCCCATTGTTTGATTCCTCTTGTTTTTCTAAGTTAAATATAAGTTCTAACCCATGCTTTGCATGATTTACTGAAGTGGATATGATATAAGCATGATCATTGATTAAATGACTTGATTATAGGATGGAGCATGTATTTAGCTTGAGTATTTGATTCATTATGAAGTTCTAGACAACAATTAGCCTTGTGAGATTTGATTTTTGGCCTTTCATGATATATTTATTCTTTACATTCTTGAGTGTATCACCATGATTATCTAGCTCTAGAACTTGCGTTAATACTCTATTTTGAGGTTGCTTTATATGATTGAATGTATGACATTAAAATGATTGAGACAATGTTTCTTATTAGCCTATTATTTCCCTTCCTACCCTACAAGATCCATGTTTTTGACACCCCGTTCTTTTAAGCTTTAAGCCTATTTTTGATAGCTCCACAAAATTTTCCTAACCTAATAAGCTTGACCCAGGATCCGGGATTTAGGACTTTAGGTTGTGTTTTTGGTTTTGTGTGAGTTATGTATAAGTATGGAGGAGTTGGATGAAAAGTGGGAGAAAAGAGGAAATAAAGCTCTTGGTTTCAAAGCGAAAAAAAATGAAGATGAAGTTCGTTGCAAAATAAGCAAAAGAAAAAAGTGCTTAAATGTTATTAGTCTTCATTAGCAAAGCAAGAAAGAGTTGAAAAGAGGCAAAAGAAAGAAAAAAAAAAGAAGCAAAGTGCTTTAATGTAAATGTAATGAGTTGGTAGAAAGAAGTTTGGAAGAAATAAGAAGAAGTGTTGAGTTGGGTTTAGGATTAGTTCTTTATCCCGGATTTAGCACCACATGCCAAATATTATCCCTTCAAAATGTCTCTTTACCTGGGCCCCATTACAAGCCGGAGAAAGACCTCATGATTTTTGTTATGTATTTGATCCCCAGCGGTGGAGATTTAGAACTCTGATGCAAGCATATGGTAGTCTAGTTTTCATGGGTGATTTTTGAGTGAAACACGTCCTTTATACACTTGAGAGTTGAGTGCAAACACAATTTCCTTGGTGAGGTCTAGAATGGATGAATGGTCTTGACTTGTTGCTTACCATAATGCATGTTAGGAAGTCTTAGTCGAGTTCTTGATTATATGTGAAATGCTTGTTTGATTTGAGATGGATGTATGATTGCATTTCTATGGTGTGATTTGGATTTATGTTTTGCTTGAGGACAAGCAAGGGTTAAGCATGGGGGAATTTGATAGCTTGCATTTAGGTAGTATTTAGGATGCATATTTATGTTTATTTTGCATAAGTTTTAGTTAGTTTTAGTTGGTTTTAGTTTAGATTCTAGGATCTTGTGTTTTCGGGTAGTTGCAATTGTTTTGTTCGGTTTTGCAGATCTTTAGGTAAACAAGCATGGATGGGATGGATCTTAGATGATTGTGGTGGAGTTTGATGAAACTTAGAGTGATATAAGTGAAGATTATAAGAGTTAACGCCCAAGAGCTTGTGTGAGAAGAACGCTTAAACCCGGGCTATGCATTGGAGTTCTTGTTTCGATACCTCTATATTACAATGCTTGGTTTGGTAGCTATAGTGCTTGGATGAGGCTCAATTTTGTATCAATGGAAAGCTAATTCAAAGAGCTACAATTCATGTTTTTACTCCGAGTCCAAATTCCAACTCTAAGTGGGTCAAAACAACCTCTGAAGTGACGCCTGAATGCTGAACCGAGGCAATTGCGCGGGATGACAATTGCTCGGCCGCGCAATTCAGAGGCTAAGCCGCGCAATTCCAACTGAGGGATGATTGCGCGGGATGACAATTGCTCGGCCGCGCAATCCTCATGCAAACCGAGCAATCGGTGTTTTTCACGCGGACGACATTTAGGCTTGACTTTTGGGCCTAGGGTTATATCATATCCGAGTATAGCTTAAAGATAGATCTTTTTGAGGATTATTTGGAAGACATATTTAAACCTTATGTTAGTTTTATTTTTAAAAACTTTTGTCATACTTTTGGAGGTTAGGGTTTCTCTCTCAAGGAAGACTTTGAAACCTTTGTAAGTTTGATTTCAATTTCAATTATGCATTGCTAATTTTCCTTTGTGTTTGGCTAATTAGTGAAGTTATGATTTGTGTATGATTGTGAGGTTTAATTGATTCTCAATGAACTTGAATAGAAATTATTCCATGTGCTTAATTGAATCAGAATTATTCTAGGGTTTTATTGAATTAGCTACCTAATAGAATTTCTAGGCTAATTTACAACTGAATCTGATTAATTACCGGTCGGAGTTAATCTGATCAAGAGTAGACTTTAATTAAATTAGTACCGGTTGGACAAGCTGATTAAAGTAGGGAATAAATTCACAAGTCACTTAGATGTCTGGTTGCTCTAAGTGTTTGTTTCTATTGATAACATGAATCTTCATGCTGTTATTTAATTGAATCTAGAAGGTCTTCTAGGTTATTAGATAATTAGGTTAGAACTGGTTGGTCTATCAACTAAATCTGAAGTTTGGGTTTTAGTCCTTAGTAGGATCATTATCCACAATAGATTATTCAAGTGAGGAGAGATTCAAGAGAATCGATGATCAATAAAGCAATATCATGATGGATCTAATTAGTTGAACACACTTTTCTCATATTTGTTAAACTCAATCATATTTGCATTCATAGTTAGTTTCAATTTGCATAGTAGTTTAGATTTTCAATCAATAAACCCCCCATATTAGTTACTTGGCACTTAAGAAATAACGCATTTACACGAGTCTCTGTGGGATCGACCCTTACTTACCGCTCTACTGAGTTTGGTAAAGTCAAGGATTCTTTGATAGTTATAACGACCACCGAAAATACCTCATCATGAACATGAGGCTATACATGGCGGATGGGTCGTGTGTCAAGCCAAGGGGAGTGGTAGATGATTTCCCGGTTCAAGTTGGGAAGTTCTTTGTGCCCAATGATTTCATAGTGATGGAGATGCCTGAAGATCCCGTGGTACCCATTATTCTCGGACGGCCATTCTTAGCCACATCTGGAGCCATCATAGATGTGAAGAACTGTCTTCTCACCTTCAACATTGGAGAAGAGGTGGTTGAATTCCGGTTCAACCCAACAATGAAGGAGTAAAATCAGGAGGAGGTCAGATGCTATACACACGCTCTGACTACATTGAGTGCAAAAACCCAACGGAAAAATTATTGGCTTGGGATCCTCTACCACACGTTTTTGGGGTCTCAGGACCGACCCTCCAAGGGTCGTGCACGACCCTCCTGGATGAGAGTGAGGAGCAATGTCTTGTCTTGGATGTACTCAAAGCAGAGCTTGAGGAGGAAGTTAGCCTGCCCGAGCCTACTCCCGAGCTGAAGGAGCTCCCCGACTCCTTGAGGTACGCTTTTCTTGGTCCTAATTCTACTTTTCCCGTTATTATTAATGCTAAATTGAGTGTGGAGGAAGAGAATAAATTGCTTGATGTGCTTCGGACCCATAGGAAAGCCATAGGGTATTCATTGGAGGAACTTAGTGGTATTTCACCCTCATTGTGCATGCATAGAATTTATATGGAGGATGATCATAAACCCACTATTGAACATCAACGTAGGCTAAACCCTAACATGAAAGAGGTAGTGAAAAAGGAAATTCTTAGGATGCTAGATGCCGGTATCATATTTCCTATTTCCGATACTAAATGGGTTAGCCCCGTACATGTAGTTCCTAAAAAAAGGGGGAATGACGGTTGTTGAAAATAAAAAAGGGGAGTTGATTCCAACTAGGAACACCACTAAGTGGAGAATGTGCATAGACTATAGGAAACTTAATAGTGCCACTAGGAAGGATCACTTTCCACTCCCCTTTTGTAACATCTCCGACCAAAGTGCATACGTCATTTTGCATTCATATAATATTAGAAGCATATGCATAGCATATTGGTATGATATATAGTGCATTTTTAAAAGTAAAATTTATTTTCTAATTAAGTTTATTATATTTTAAAAAGTTTTTAACTAAAAATTAATTAATAATTATTTCAGGGTAAAATTTGTAGTAAACGAGATTTCAGGGTAAAAAGTGTAGTTTTGAAAAAATGTTTGCCGACTCTTCTGCCGAATTTTGGTTTGATATATATAAAGTGTAGATATGAGAAGTTCTAATATGTACGTAAAAGAAACAAAAAAAAAGTGAGAGTACAGAGAGTTTGAAGTTGGAGAATTGATAAAAGTGGAGGCGTGATTTTGATTATTTTTGCTGGATCTGGTCCAAGGTCACTTCTATCGGGTTTTAATCCTGAAGTACAAACGTGGTTAGGTAAGTTTTTAATTAGTTAATGGTTTATCTGGATTTTTCTAATTTTTTCAAATCTAGATCTACAGTTGATTTTGATTTGAAAATCAGTTGATTTATAGTTCCCAAAGGGTGTTTTCGATATCGGATTTATATTCGGTAAAAGATTTTAGAGCAATTTTAGGGTTTTGCTTTGTAATGATATTAGGGAGCCCTTTGATCAAGTTTTTCATAAAGGTTTGAACTAGAAAAATGTTCTTTTATATATATAGTTTATTGTTGTCAAGTTTTAAAGGATTTGGAATTATGCACAAAAAGTTATAATGCATTCTGGCATTTTATTGCATTTGGGGTTAGGATTTGTAAGAGTAAATAGTCTAATTTGTATTGGGTTATATAGAGGAGCACAAGTCATAGATCGTGGTCAAAGAGAAAGGGAAGAGATATAGTAATTGTCTCGAACATGTGAGTATAGACCGGAGATTCAACCCTATGTGCTATATGTGCTTTATGAATATATGTGTTATATGAGCTATATGGATATATGTGGTATATGGATTATGAATATATGTTTTTATATTATAGCTCTGAAATTTCCAGAGTTGTTTGTACAGAAAATATGATAGCAAATGGCATATGATATATGAATACATGATGCATTTGATTGCATAGCATACATATTGCAATGAGATTAAAAGGACCTGTGACTGTCTTGCCCTAAACTGTAATTCAGGAAATCTACGGATTTCTTTGTTAAAGCGACCTACGGGTCATACAGGATCTACGGATCATACAAGACCTACGGGTCAATGAGGAGATCTTCGAATTTCTTTCTTAAAGGGGCTATAAGAGCCAATATTCAGGAGATCTTCGGATTTCTTTTCTAAAGGGACCATAAGAGTCCATATACAGTAAACCCGGGGCAGATTCAGGCTTGAACAGTTCACATAATAATAAATCGGATACATCTGCATTTGCATATGCATAGTAAATTCTTATATATGACATATATAATGTGTATGTATATATACATGGACTAATTGTTTGACTCTATGTGAAATAATTGATGATGGTTTATATTCACTGAGTATGCGACTCATGTAAATCGCAAAACAATTTTTCAGGTTCAGCTAGAACTTTTTGACGTGTGTCCGTTTAGAGGTCACATTCATACAGGTCGGCCGGCTAAAGCTCTAAGCAACCTTCTCCTCCTCATTTTGCAACTTAGACATATGAGTTGTAATATAAGTTAAGAGTGACAGAATGTTTGTGCAACCTTTTATGGTTGTTAATTTCGCTTTGTGCTTATATGGATAATTGCTATATGTGAATTATTTCTTTATATAAGAGATAAGTATTACTAATTATACGTCATAGGGTAAAAGGTTGTCACACCTTCATTGACCAAGTCCTAGAACGCTTAGCACAACACGATTACTTTTGCTATTTGGATGGCTATAGTGGTTTCTGGCAGATTCCCATTCACCCCGATGATCAGGAGAAGACGACATTTACTTGTCTATATGGGACGTTTGCCTATAGGAGGATGCCTTCTGGGTTGTGCAACGCCCCGACTACCTTTTAGCGATGCATGATGGCCATCTTCTCCGAAATGATTGAAGAAATAGTGGAGGTATTTATGGATGATTTCTCAGTTTATGGTTCCACTTTTGATTCAGGAGAAGACGACATTTACTTGTCCATATGGGACGTTTGCCTATAGGAGGATGCCTTTTGGGCTGTGCAACGCCCCGGCCACCTTTTAGCGATGCATGATGGCCATCTTCTCCGAAATGATTGAAGAAATAGTAGAGGTATTTATGGATGATTTCTCAGTTTATGGTTCCACTTTTGATTCATGTCTTGCCAATCTCTCTAGAGTCCTTAAGAGATGTGAGGAGACTAACCTTGTGCTTAATTGGGAAAAGTGTCATTTCATGGTTAGAGAGGGTATTGTCTTAGGACATCTAGTGTCTAAACGCGGGATTGAGGTGGACAAGGCAAAAATTGAGCTTATTGAGAAATTGCCCCCTTCATCCTCCGTTAAAGACGTTAGGAGCTTTTTAGGCCATGCGGATTTTTATAGACGCTTTATTCAGGAATTTTATAAGATTTCTAAACCATTGACTAACCTACTAATGAAAGATGTAGTGTTTAACATGTCTCCAGAATGTCTTGAAGCGTTTTACAGGTTAAGGAAAGCTCTTGTGACGGCCCCCATTATGCAATCACCGGATTGGTCACTTCCCTTCGAAATCATGTGTGATGCTAGTGACTATGCCATAGGAGCGGTTCTTGGGCAAAGGAAGAACAAAAAGCTTCATGCCATCTACTATGCAAGTAAGACGCTTGATGAAGCCCAGAGTAAGTACACTACAACCGAGAAAGAGTTTCTTGTTGTGGTGTTTGCTTTTGAGAAATTTCTTTCTTACTTAGTAGGTTCTAAGGTGATCGTTTATACTGACCATGTTGTGGTTAGATTTCTAATGGCGAAAAAAGATGTCAAGCCTAGGTTGCTTCTTTGGATGCTTTTATTGCAGGAATTCGATCACGAAATCCGAGACAAGAAAGGTGCAGAGAACTTAGTGGCGGATCACCTATCACGACTGCCCCTTGAGCATATCCAGGAGTCCAGCGGATCAATCCCCATAATGATACACGCCCCGATGAGACTCTTTTGCAAGGCGACAAAGAGCCCTATGGAGACAAGAGTTGTGGAGAAATCAAGCTCTCGAAACCGACCCCGCCAGGCTCGTGCACGACCCCATTGGAGTTTGGCCCTCTCAGGACCGACCCAGTCAGGGTCGACATAAGGTCGTGCACGATCCCAAAAGTTTCGAGCACGACCCAAATGGCTCGTGCACGACCCTCACCTTGGGTCGCGCAGGTAAGTTTTCTTTGCCCTTTTTGGTTCTTTCGAGTTCCAATGATCTCCCATCTTTATCTTCTCCCTCTACTTCTATTCTTGCTTTACGTGGGTCAAAGACCCCTTGGTTTGCGGATTTTGCTAACTATATTGTAGGAGGCGAGATTCCGGCGGGTTTAACCCCTCAAGCCAAGAAGAAATTTTTCCACGACGTCAAGCAATATTATTGGGATGATCCTTACTTGTCCAAGCAAGG
Organism: Fallopia convolvulus; assembly: GCA_964016875.1. Classification (NCBI taxonomy): domain Eukaryota; kingdom Viridiplantae; phylum Streptophyta; class Magnoliopsida; order Caryophyllales; family Polygonaceae; genus Fallopia; species Fallopia convolvulus. The sequence continues at coordinate 14,130,765 of OZ024720.1, forward strand.
AAGTGATCACATCTTTTGGCGTTGTATTCCGGATGATGAGATTGAGAGCGTCATTCGCCATTGCCACACTCTACCAACGGGAGGCCATGCTAAGGGATTCAAGACCACAACGAAGATTCTTCAAAGTGGCTTGTATTGGCCAACGCTTTTCAAGGATGTACATGAGTTTGTGACATGGTGTGACGAGTGCCAGCGTTCCGACAACATTACTTGGAGAAATGAGAATCCACTCACCGGTATCTTGGAAGTCGAGCTTTTTGATGTGTGGGGGATAGACTTTATGGGGCCCTTCCCTTCATCTGGTCCTTATAAGTACATCCTTGTAGCGGTTGATTATGTCTCCAAATGGGTGGAGGCCATTGCCACAAAAACAAATGATGCTCGGGTGGTTGCTAAGTTCATGAAATCAAATATCTTCCCTCGTTTTGGTGTCCCCCGAGTTCTTATAAGTGATGGCAGCTCACACTTCATTGAAAGGAGCTTTGAAGCTCTTTTGGCCAAGTATGGGGTCTCTCACAGGGTGGCCACACCATATCATCCTCAAACAAGTGGTCAAGTGGAGGTCTCAAAACGTCAAATAAAGAGAATCTTAGAGAAGACGGTGTCCCGGTCAAGGAAAGATTGGTCTTCAAAGCTTGATGATGCACTATGGGCATACCGCACCGCTTACAAGACGCCACTCCGCACCACTCCTTACAACTTGGTGTATGGCAAGTCATGTCACTTGCCCATCGAGCTTGAACACAAAGCTTTATGGGCTCTCAAGGAGCTCAACATGGATCTCGATGCGGCCGGAGCAAAACGTTTCATGGACTTGCAAGAATTGGAAGAATTGAGGCTTAAAGCCTATGAGAATGTCAAGATCTACAAAGAGAGAACTAAAAAGTGGCATGACAAGAAGCTTGATCCAAAACACTTCAAAGCCGATGACCAAGTACTCCTTTTCAACTCTAGGCTCCGACTTTTTACCGGGAAGCTAAAGACTAGATGGAGTGGACCATTCACGGTTCATCACATTTATTCACATGGGGCGTTCGACCTTATAGATGAGAACGGAGCGATTTTCAAAGTGAACGGGCACCGCTTGAAGAATTACTATGCAAAGGTGGAACTAGATGAAGAAATCCGAGCCACATGGGCTCTCACCACCTCGGACTGAGCTCAGGTAAGTCGTCAAGCTAATGACGTTAAACAAGCGCTTTCGGGAGGCAACCCGGTTTTTAGATTAGTTATATTATTATTTTTTATTTTTTATTTTTTATTTCATTTTTATTTTTAGATTAAAATTTTCTAACCTTCCTTAGACTAGGATAGAATACGTATTTTGGGGAAGGAATTTTGTGGGGTTTTTGAAGGGTCATAAGCTTAAAAGACGGGATCAAAAAGACGGGAAAAGACGAATTTTGTGGTCGTGCACGACTGATGTTCGCATTTTTAGTATAGTTTTTGATAGGTTTTCTTTGCTTATTAGGATTAGTTTTGTCTAGTTTAGGTTTAGTTTTAAGTATTTTTAGATAGTTTTGCATAAATCTATGAAAAGAGTGGAATCTACGCTATTTTGTGTATTTTGCAGGTTTTAGTAAGAAGAGGAGCTAAATGGAGCTAAATTTGGAGCATCTCAGTGAAGGACGGGAAAGTGCAAGATTTAAGAAGTCAAGGCTCGAGAATACGAGAGGAGGTGTTGAAGAAAACAAAACCCCAGGCTCGTTAACGAGGCTGTGAAGGGTCGTTAACGAGGCCACGAAGAAGAAGATTTCGAGTATTATTTTTATTATTCACCGATCCTGAGCGGGAATTTATTTCCGTATCGGTTGAGTATCTTTTTAGAATCTTTATGGGTTATTAGAATATGTATTTTAGGGTTTAATATCTTTTTGGATTTTATTTCTATCTTTTAGAGATTGTTTCTATCTTTTTAGGAAAGTTTTTATCTTTTAGCCTTTTTAGTTTTTTAGGATTTTCTAGTATAAATACCCTTCTATCTAGCATAAAAGAGAAGAGGGGGGGGGGGCTTAATTTTGGAGTTGAATTTTAGAGCTAATTTTGGAGAAGATTTGGAGGAAGGCCGAAGGAGAGAGAACCGGATCGGAAGTCGGTGACGAGGGTCGGTAACGACGGTTTCCGAGGTTCGTTGATCGAGTTTGTTCGGTGATAGTTTTGTTTGGTTTTCCTCTGGATCTCTGTAAGACGATATCTTTGTTATTAATTTAAGTTTGAGTTTTGTTTCAATGTTTGTTTTTATTGAAGTTTTTAGTTTCTTAATCATGAGTAGCGAGTAGTCTATTTTTCTAGGGTCGGGGTTAAGCCCGGCATAGTTGAGCATGTTTGATGAGTAATATTGTGTGTTGAATGCCTTTTATCTTTATTGAGATTGTTTTTTGTGCTTAATACCGAAACGGGAGTTGAGGTAATTTGAGTTTTAACTTGATTGAAAGAGAAAGTTAGTAACTTGAAGGTTGATATTGTTTGAAAACGAAAGTTTCGAGCTTTAGATCCAAAACAAGCAATAGAGTGAATTAGTTTATGAAAATAGATTAATTTACTTGTTAAGTCAATGAAAGTTGATGACTCTATCTATTTAAAGGCATGGTCTTATCTTCTTACGAATTCTTATGCTTGGCTATGTTGTGGTGTCCCTTATCCTAGATTTTTGTTTTTATTGAATTATTTCTGATAAATCTTCGTTGCTGAATACTTGCTTCGGTACTGAGTATTAATTAGAATTTTATTAGGTCATTAATTAGTATTTTTGTGTTCGGTGGTTCGGTAACGATCCTGACAAGGTCGTTAACGAGGCATCTCGTGAGTGTTTTGTTTGATTTTATTTTGATTTTTATTAGATTGATAGACAGACAACCTTGCTTCCTGTGGAACGATCCTGACTCCACTGTACTCAGCGGGGTCATGACTTACAAATTTATTTGTTGGCGGAGAAACCCTTTCAACAAATTGGCGTTGTTGCCGAGGAAGCAACGAGTTGTTAGTTTATCTTTGGGATCGGGACTAGCCCGACCCCGTTTTTGTTTTTAATTTTTGTTTTCTTTGTTTGTTTTCTCAGTGTATGCCGGTAGGACGAAGAAGGCTTCAGTTTGATAGCTCCAGTTATTACTCAGAACCCGAACGTTCCCTGCACCGACGACTCCGAGAAAACCGAGCCATGGCCACAGCTGAATAGATGGCTCGAGAGTTAGAGATCCTCCGGACCCAGATGGAGGCATTGAAAGCCGAGAAGGACGGCGCTGACGCAGACAAGGCTCGATTGCAAGAAGAGCTAAACGCCTATCCAAGGAATGCCAAGCAATACATGCATCCGGAACTGAGGGTGCCAGAATCTCCTATTGTGCTTCCTGCGATAGAGAAACCTTTTGAGATCAAGTCTCAATTTATATCCTTAATTAAACGGGCTCAGTTTGAAGGGAAACCTGTTGAGTGCCCTATGGTCACTAACTGGAAAGTGTCTCGCTAGAATATAATCTGTTAAAAGCTTTTAGATGGTCACTAACTGGAAAGGCCCTGAACTGGTTAGAGAGCCTACCTTCTAAGTCTATCAGGACTGGGAAAGCTTTGTATGATCAATTTCTTACAAAGTTTTTCCCTCCTGCTAAGACAACGGAGTTAAGGAAACGTATCACCTCTTATCACCAGTTGCCTAATGAGACATTTGTTGAAACATGGGAAAGATTTAAAGAGATGCTTAGACAATGCCCTACTCATGGGCAACCTTTATATGTATTGCCAGAAATCTTTTTCCAGGGTATCAACGCGGGGACCAAGAACCGCATCAACACGCATACTGCGTGCGGTTTTATAGAGATGAACCCGACAGAGGCGTGGGAACTGTTGGACAAGCTGGCGAATTACGATGCTCTGTACGGAACCCAGCAGGCTCCACAAACTCAAAAATGTCTCTATGTGCCCAACCGAGATGAAGTTGACCCCGATGTTAAAAATCAATTCTTACAAGATGAGGTCAACCGTTTGAGGAAACAGGTAAGTTTTGTGAAATCCTCTCAATCATGTCAAGAATGTGGTTCTTTTGCGCATAGTACTTCTGCTTGCACTAACATTGAGCAGGTTAGAACCGCTGAGACGATAGCTGAGATGAATTACATGAGAGGACCCTACAGGAACCAGCCTAATTATAATGACAGGTCAAACAACTACCAACCATGGGGCAATCAGAATACAAATCACAATTACACAGGACCCCCACAAGATAGACGACCTGCACCATATCGACCTCCAGGCCATCAGGAGACACCATCATGGGTTCAGAAGATTAAAGAGAGCATCAACAGAGTGAACAACAAGGTTGATGATGTCCAAGCCAAGCTGAACCGGCAAGATAAAAGATGGGGAGAGTTCGATATTTGGAAGAGGAGTGTTGATTCCCAACTAGGAGACCTTGCTGCACGGATTCCAAGACCACAAGGACAACTCCCGGGCCGTCCTGAAGAGAACCCTAGAGGCCAAATAGCAGCGATACACCTCAGAAGCGGGAAGACACTACCGAAGAGAGTTCAAGCTGAAAGGAAGGAGGAAAAAGATCTCGCCAACCAGCTCGTTAACGAGACAGCGAGAGCTAGTACCGAGCCTACAAGCCAGGATGACGATGCTCCGAGGATTCCTGACGATCCCACCCCAGGTAAGTTCTCTAAACCGAGTCTTCCTCTCAATCCCAGAGTAGTTAACGACCCTATCAGGGTCGATAACGACCCGCCGAGGACACCGAACGACCCCAATGTCGACCCGGTACTCTCACCTCTCGAGCCTAACTTGGTTCCGAGAATGGTGAAAACTCTTCCATTTCCAACTAAGAAATCTATGGACTCTACTGAGAGTAAGTTCAAGCGTTTCGTTAAGATTCTTCAAGGCATTAATATTTCCATCCCATTCGCTGAAGCCCTAAGCGAAATGCCGGCTTACACAAAATTCTTGAAAGATATTCTTAGTAGGAAAAGATCTATTACAGAGTTGCAGGACGAGGTCAGATCCATAGCTCTTCCAGAAAAGCTTGGAGATCCTGGGAGGTTTGCAATCACAATCGGCATAGGCAACCACAAGTTCAAGGCTTTATGCGATCTTGGTGCCAGTGCCAGTCTTGTTCCGCTCTCAATATGGTCTAAAGCCAATATGGGAACACTAGAACCAGTAGACATGAATCTGTACATGGCAGATGGGTCAAGTGTCAAGGCCACAAGAGTAGTGGACGATTACCCTATTCAAGTCGGGAAATTCTTTATACCGAATGATTTTATCGTACTTGACATGCCTGAAGACCCTCATGTCCCCATAATTCTCGGACGACCGTTCTTAGCCATAGCAGGAGCAAGAGTTGATGTGCGAAAGGGACTCCTCACTTTTGATATAGGAGAGGAACGGGTGGAATTCAATTTAGATCAAAAAGCCAACGACCCAATTGGAGTGGCACAACTAGAGTTGACTCAACCCGAACTCGACACCACAGTCCCTACCGAGCCACATCTGCCGATCACTGATTCTCACATGCACAAAGGCCCTACTACAGAGGTTACAAAAAAGTCCAAACCACCTTGGCTTTCGGACTACACTAACAATCCAGGGATATCGAGCTTACTGATAGAAGAAGAAGGTCCTAATTTAGCAATTCAAGTACACAGAGGCAGTAAGGCTACAGGCAAGGTATCTCAAGACCCCAACATGGCCATACATGAACCACCATGAGACTAGCAAGAGAGCTCGTCGGGCTAACGACGTTAAACATAGCGCTTACGGGAGGCAACCCGCTTTTTTTTTAGAATAGGTTTAGTTTATTTTATTTTTTTCCTTTTATTTTCTCTTTCTTTTTAGATTATTTCTTAGCTTTCTTTTATTTTTCCTTTTTTAGTTTTAAATAGGATAGAAATAAGATTTTTGAGCTAACAAGATTTCAGGAAAAAAGGGGTCGAAAATTCACTCAAGAAGGCTACGGTGGCTCGTTAACGACCCACCCAAGGTCGTTAACGACCCGGTTCGGATGACCCGATTCGTCACAATACGGGGCAGGTAAGTAATTCTAACCTAGTTAATTTTTCTAACCCTAGCCGCCACCCCCTTTTATCCTTACCCCTCCTATATAAACCCTTCTACCCCTCCCAAATTTTACCACAATCCCTTCAAAATTCACTCTCAAACCCAAAACTCTCTCAATCCCTTTCCCTTCTCTCCCACCGAGTCGGAAATCCCACGCTAACGACCACCGGAGACGCCATCGTTACCGGAGTTCGGAAGCCACCCACCGTCGACGACGAGCTCGTTAACTACCCCTATTTCGACCCTTGTTCTTTTAATTCTCGGTTCTCCGGTATGATTTCTAAACCCTTGCTTGAAATTGCATGATTGATTATCTATAGGGTTAAATTTCATATCTTGAATCATGATTATTAGGGAGATCGATGAGCATGCTTAAATCCGTTCTAAAAATTCTTGATTGTGCTTAGTTAATTAAGTTTTAGGTAAGATTATTCATGTTAGATTAGCTATTGTAACCTTTTAGTTAGGAAAGCATGAATTTTTCTTGTTCTAGATCTAAAAATTTGAACTTTGCATGTCAAAATTCCGGGAAATTTTTAGCATGTTCGGGATGGGTAATTGAGTAAGTATGGGGTGCTTTTACCCTATGGGGGATTCGTGGAGAATAATAGAAGATTGCATGCTTGATTTCTGCTGAATTAGAGGTAGATTTAATCTCGGAAATTTCTGGTTTTGCTCTCGGCGGGTCGTTAACGACCCACCCAGGCTCGTTAATGACCCTGCACTTCATCAATGATCGATCCGAGCCCAGACTCGTGAACAACCCAATTGGGTAGTTTATGAATAATTCCGAGGTTAATTTTGAGACCAAGTATGGGGTCTCATACCTATTATTTTTGAGTGGATCTTATCTTGGAAAATTTTCGATTATTTTGTAGGATCCATGGCTAGTTCAAGCAGACCCGCCACCCGAGCCCAAAAGAAGAGGAGGAACCACAGGTCTCCATCTCCACCTCGTGTGGACGATGTGATTTTGAGCAGTCAAAGCCAAGTACGGCGCTACCGGGATTTCTTGGAGAAGGACCATTACACCCGATGGTTCTCGAAGTCTAGCGCCGTCTCTACGGGCATCTACACGGATGTCAAGGACGCCTTCATCATCCTTAGGGCCACACACTTATTGAAGCAAGAGAGCTTGCCACATTATCCGGCCCTCACATCCGAGTTCTTGGCCACCTTGGAGACCAACTTCTCGTCGAAGATCTCGCCGGGACGCATTCGGTTCCGGCTCGGTAACGAGGACCGCGACTTCACCATGGCGGAGTTCAATGCAATCTTGGAGCTCCCAAACCCGTCTAGAGACTATAGCTTGAAGGACTACCGAGTGACCCGCACTTGGAGCTACATCACCGGAGAGGTTCAATCCTCTACCGCGACGCTATCCGGGGCAACCATAGTCAACCCCATCTTCCGGATTATCTTGAGAGTCCTCGCCGCAACATTTTGGCCGAAGAAAGAGTTGAACCGGTCTACAAGGACGGAGGTCGCTTGCTTCCGCACCATCCTCTTCGAGGAGCTCGGCCCCTTGAATTTGGGGTACGAATGGCTCTACCATGTCGAGAAGTCCCACAAGTCCAAGGAGGTGTGGTGTGGCAATTTGGTTAGCCTCTTGGCTAAGAATCTTGGAGTGGATCTCACTCGCTACACACCGGCCCACGCTCAACTCCTCAACAAGAACTATTGGTATAGTGCCGGGATTTTCGTGCAAGCCCAGGGAGGTTACAAGGTGAAGGTTCGAGATCAAGTAGTCATACCCTCCCTCGACATGTACGAGCTACTCTACGTACCGAATTGGTACGAAGTGTGGACGGGCCAGCCTTACCCATTGGAGCCAAAACCGGAGGATGAGCTCTCGCTTAGGCCATGTCACACCCGGTTTGATCGGGACGATGTGGATGAATATGAAGAAGAAGATGAGCAAGAGGATACCGAGGTAGTAGGAGATGACACCGAGGAAGCCGACACCGAGGGCGGCACTGAGGAACTCAACTTTACAAAAGAAGACATGGAGACGGAGGAATTAGGAGGCCACATCTTCGTCGACGAGCCAAACAGGGTCGTTAACGACCATTTCCAGCCACCGCCTAACACTGTTAATGAGGCAACCAGCTTCGTTAACGAGGTGCCGCAAACTCCTGTCGACCCTCCACCAGCTCCTGTCGACCCTCATGCATATGGCTTAATGCCTTACAACCCGGTGATGTATCAAGACCATTTCCAGCCTCACTACCCACCACCTCCTCAGCCCGAGTACGCAGGATCGAGCATACCGCCACCATGGGCCGAGGATCTTTCTGCACGGATGCAGCAGCTTCACCTCCAGACCGATCACATTCATAGGAGGATGGATAGATGGGAAACCGTCTATTCCGCTCGTATGTCGATGGAGGACGAGCGGCAACGTCAGAGAGAGGCGGAGGATGCTAAGTGTTGGAGGATGATGTATGACTTCATGGGGAACTTTGAGCACTACTTTCCTCCACCGAACCGTTGATCAAAGCTCAAGATGAAGTTTCCTTTCCTTGTTTCCACTTTTGTAAGTTTTATGTCTTTCTTTTTTTTAATTTTTTGTTTTCTTTTCTATTTCTTTTCCCTCTTCTTCTTATTTTTCTTACAGTGGGGACACTGTAATTTTAAGTATGGGGTGGGAAGAAAGTAGAAAAATTATGTCCTAGGTGTTTTTGTGTCCTATGTAGTTGTTATTTCTTTTAAATTGAAAAAAATCGAAAAAACCAAAAAAATTGAAAATTTTAAAAATCAAAAAAGAGTTTAGAATTGATAGATATCCCTTCTTAAAGTTCTATGATAGCAATAACTAGCTTAATCATATAATTCCTTGCAAATATGTCTTTGAAAGTATAGCCGGATTCTTAAAATTGAAATTATTGTTTTTAGAAGAGAATAGCATTAGATGAAATTGAGCACATATACTTTATAGCATAGATGATGCAATCCAACAAAAATCTACCTTGTGAGAAATTTTTGGCCTTATAGGGAGAACATTTATAAATCCCTCTTCTTTTTTGTGTGATTTACTCTCTTTATGCATATTATCTCTTGGAATTGTGATGGTTATCTATTTCTTGAGGCCCTTATAAGATTTTTAGTTCATTACTTGTGAAATTCATATGATAGAGAACTTATTTTTTATGAGCCCTATTATCCCCTATCTACCTTTACATTATTCCTTCTTTTGATAACCAATTCTGGCCTGAAACCGTTTATTTTTTTAGCTCCACAAAAATTATTCCCTAGCCGAGATAAGCTTGACCCTATCCGGGAATTAGGACTTAGATTGGAGAGGTAAAGTTTTGTGTTTTGTTGAAAAGAAAAGAGTTTATATTTGCTTGAATTGAAGGGTACTTGGGAAGGGTAGATTGGGAAGTCTCTTGTTATTACATGTAAGAAAGGTCTCTTGATAAAAAGATGCACAAAATAAAGTTTTAAGGGAAGAAATGTATACGGTGGATCGTTAACGACCCGGATGTGGGTTCGTTAACGAGGCAGCGAGAAGGAAAAGAGAAAAAAGAAAAAAGAAGAAAAAAAAGAGAAAGAAAGAAAGGAAAAGTTGAAGTGCATTTGTGTTTAAAGATGATATCAAGAGATTCTTTTATTTTTGGTTATGAGACTTTCTAGGATGATAAAGGGTGAGTAAAAATGAGTGTGCCTAATATGAGAGTGAGTTTGGTTATCTTATATGAAATGTGATGTTATGTGTGAGTTTTTAGGAGTCTTTGATTCCCGGATATTATTAGCACCACATGACCAAAATATTTCCATGCCCTATTGTTATTACCAAGCCCCATTACAACCCGGCCGAATGGAAGCTTCTATGAAGTTTTTCATTGAGCCTAAGTTCTCTTGATGATTCTTTGCTTGTTTTGACAAATCTTGGGTGGAGAGTATTGGTGATATAAGTTCCAATTTTTATGAGTTTTTGTATATAGGATGAGTTGAGAGATTGAAATTATAAGCCCAAAACACATGAGAGTTGAGTGAAACACATTATATCCCTTGAGGGGTTGGATTGTATTATTTTATGTCTATTTAAGTGCATATATGTGTAAGGATGTTAATAGTCTTTTGCTATAATTTTCTTATGTACAGATGTCGCTTTTTGAAGATGGATATGTCTTGATAAACGTGATTTGTTTTGGTTTTGATTAGTATCTTGTTTATTGCTTGAGGACAAGCAAGTCTAAGTATGGGGTATTTTGATGTTCACATTTTTAGTATAGTTTTTGATAGGTTTTCTTTGCTTATTAGGATTAGTTTTGTCTAGTTCAGGTTTAGTTTTAAGTATTTTTAGATAGTTTTGCATAAATCTATGAAAAGAGTGGAATCTACGCTATTTTGTGTATTTTGCAGGTTTTAGTAAGAAAAGGAGCTAAATGGAGCTAAATTTGGAGCATCTCAGTGAAGGACGGGAAAGTGCAAGATTTAAGAAGTCAAGGCTCGAGAATACGAGAGGAGGTGTTGAAGAAAACAAAACCCCAGGCTCGTTAACGAGGCTGTGAAGGGTCGTTAACGAGGCCACGAAGAAGAAGATTTCGAGTATTATTTTTATTATTCACCGATCCTGAGCGGGAATTTATTTCCGTATCGGTTGAGTATCTTTTTAGAATCTTTATGGGTTATTAGAATATGTATTTTAGGGTTTAATATCTTTTTGGATTTTATTTCTATCTTTTAGAGATTGTTTCTATCTTTTTAGGAAAGTTTTTATCTTTTAGCCTTTTTAGTTTTTTAGGATTTTCTAGTATAAATACCCTTCTATCTAGCATAAAAGAGAAGAGGGGGGGGGGCTTAATTTTGGAGTTGAATTTTAGAGCTAATTTTGGAGAAGATTTGGAGGAAGGCCGAAGGAGAGAGAACCGGATCGGAAGTCGGTGACGAGGGTCGGTAACGACGGTTTCCGAGGTTCGTTGATCGAGTTTGTTCGGTGATAGTTTTGTTTGGTTTTCCTCTGGATCTCTGTAAGACGATATTTTTGTTATTAATTTAAGTTTGAGTTTTGTTTCAATGTTTGTTTTTATTGAAGTTTTTAGTTTCTTAATCATGAGTAGCGAGTAGTCTATTTTTCTAGGGTCGGGGTTAAGCCCGGCATAGTTGAGCATGTTTGATGAGTAATATTGTGTGTTGAATGCCTTTTATCTTTATTGAGATTGTTTTTTGTGCTTAATACCGAAACGGGAGTTGAGGTAATTTGAGTTTTAACTTGATTGAAAGAGAAAGTTAGTAACTTGAAGGTTGATATTGTTTGAAAACGAAAGTTTCGAGCTTTAGATCCAAAACAAGCAATAGAGTGAGTTAGTTTATGAAAATAGATTAATTTACTTGTTAAGTCAATGAAAGTTGATGACTCTATCTATTTAAAGGCATGATCTAATCTTCTTACGAATTCTTATGCTTGGCTATGTTGTGGTGTCCCTTATCCTAGATTTTTATTTTTATTGAATTATTTCTAATAAATCTTCGTTGCTGAATACTTGCTTCGGTACTGAGTATTAATTAGAATTTTATTAGGTCATTAATTAGTATTTTTGTGTTCGGTGGTTCGGTAACGATCCTGACAAGGTCGTTAACGAGGCATCTCGTGAGTGTTTTGTTTGATTTTATTTTGATTTTTATTAGATTGATAGACAGACAACCTTGCTTCCTGTGGAACGATCCTGACTCCACTGTACTCAGCGGGGTCTTGACTTACAAATTTATTTGTTGGCCGAGAAACCCTCTCAACAACGACCCCCTTAGGGTCGTGAACGACCTACCCAAAAATCGAGCTCTCTAGACCGACCCCCTTTGGGTCGTTCCATAGCTCTTTTCGTATCTATGTGGGTGGTTTTTTCTATGTATTGCATGCTAGGTTGAGATTTGATCCGTGCTTTCATGCCTATGTCACTGATGTCTCACCTCCGTTGTGAATTGCTTAATCAATAATGCTAGCAATACTTGCCTTTGAATAAGTATGGGGTGGATTATGTGGAGTTTGTGTTTGATTGATGTAGGTACCATGGCCTCTACTTCTCGACCCGCGAAGAAGTCAAAGAAAAGTGACAAGCCCGGGATTAACCAATGCACCCTGGCCAACGAATTCAGAAAGACGTACAATGCTTGCCTTGAGCTCAAGCATAGAACATGATGGTATTGCAAAGAGGATGGACAACGCCTGCACATCCATGATGATTTGATGGAGGCGTTCACTTACATAGGGGGCGAGAATTTGCTTCAATGGAAAAATCACCATTATCCCATACTCACTTGTGAGTTTTTGGCCACCTTCTCTACCATTATCAAGAGCCCTCACACTGGTGGTAAGATCCAATTTCAGCTCAGGAACAAGTGGTTCAAGCTCACCTTGAAAGAGCTCAATGATGTATACGGGTTCCCTAACCCGATTTATGATGCCAAGCTTGAGTACGACCCCCTAGTGACGTGGAGTTATTTATCCGGGAAAGAGGAGGGCGCCTTCCACAACTTGCCTAGCAAGGACATCACCAACCCGCTCTTTCGGATCATTCTTCGCATCCTAGGGAGCACGGTCTTCCCGAGGACCGAGTTATCTAGGCCGAACAAGAGGGAGGTCAACATGTTGAGGACAATGTTATTCTCTTCCCCCGAGCCTATCAACATTGGCTTCGAGTGGATGAGAAGTGTGGATGATTTCAAGGCTAAGTCATATTCGGTTTACTTTGGGGGGATTATTGCTCGGCTCGCCCACAACCTTAAAGCCAACATGAGAGCTTATTTAGGGGAGAAGCCGATATTTGTGGACATCCCGTTTCTCGTTAATGCAAAGCTGATATCGAGGCACCCCGATGATCCCAACACATATAGCTCCACTTTCCATGGTCACCAAGTTGTCATCTCTAAAGAGCGAGTTGATTTGCTTCATTTGCCCAATTGGTTTGAGGTGTGGTCCAGCGACCGATATCGGTTGAAGAAACGCCCCGAACAAGATGAGTCTTTGAGAAGACGCCCCCGCCGTTACCCGAGTCCCGAGCTTGGGTATGATATTCTAGCCTTGCCCGCCCCACCTCCCCTCAGGCACGACCCCACTGGGGTCGGGCACGACCCATTTGGGTCGTTCCAAACAGCACGTCAATCCGTGCATGACCCGCCAAAAACATTCCAGACTGCGCGCCACTCCGTGCAAGACCCTTATGGGGTCGTGCACGACCCTACAGGCCCATACCACGTCCCTATGCCGCCCTTGCAACCTACTTTTGGAGCGGTTTATGAGTTCGGGTCCTCATCGGATGCTTACATCAGTACTAGAAACGAAGAGCCAATGCAGCAAGATGAGGCTCCGATGTATGACATGGCTTATTTGGCTCGGGAGATGGCGGCCATGAGGGTTGAACATAGGCAACAACTCGAGGCTGTGATGCGGGGGCATTCGCCTATGGTGGATAACCAAAGGGAAACCCGGGCTGAGGTGGATCAGCATTATCAGGAGTTCCAGCAGTTCCGGACCTACTATGAGGCCCAAAAAGAGTTGATGATTACCGTTGGGCCCATATGGAGAGTTATATGCATTGGAACCAAGGACACTACCCGGATCAAGATGCATGGGTTCCTCCGGCACATCCGCCATTCCGCCCTCGTCGTCGACCACCACCTTCTCAGTGATGAGCTCCACCACTACTTCAAGCTTCAAAGAGTTCTTTGTGAGTTTCTTCTTCTTCTCTCTTTACTTTGTCATATCACTTTTTTGATGCAGGAGGACATTGCATGCTTCAAGTATGGGGTAGGAGAAGAAGAAATATCACATGTTGTATATAATTGAGTCTTTGATTGTTTGTTTGTTGCTTGCTAGTTTGTTTTGTAAGAAAAAACTAAAAAAAAATTGAAAAATATCGAAAAATTCAAAAAAAAATATTTGCTTTTGTTTGTTTTAGGATAGAAGAATGCTCCATCTTAGATGTCCTATGATGAGATAAAATTTCATGCTTATCATATAATTCCTTTGACATATTTGGATAGTATAGCCCAAGTCTTGAGAAATTGCTTTTAATTGTGAAAATGGACTTGTGATGAAATTGAGCATATGTGTCTTAAGTAGAAGTAATTGCAATCCAACAAAATTTTCACCTAGTGAGGAATTTTGGCCTTAAAGGGGGAACATAAAAAATCCCTCTTCTTTTTCTTGTGTGATTTGCTCTCTTTATGCATATAAATCTCTTGTCATTGATATGGTTATCTATTTCTTGAAGCCGCTATGAGATCGATCATGCATGTTAATTATGATTAAGAACTTATTTTCATAAGCCACTTTTTATCCTCTCTCTTACCTACCTTTACATTATCGTCTTTTTGAAGCCAAGTTGAGCTTAAGCCTTCATTTTTAGCTCCACAAAATTATTCCCTAGCCAAGATAAGCTTGACCCTATCCGGGGATTAGGACTTAGTGTTGGTTGTGATAATTTTATAGAGTGAGATTGTTTGGTTTAAATGTGGGGTAATTATGGGTTGGGAAAAAGTAAAAAAAATCTTGCAGTTTATCATGTAGAAGGAGTTTGGTTCCCTGAATGCATTTGCAAAGAAAGAAAGAAAAAAATCGGTACCGATCTCCCATAAAAAAATGAAGATCATAAGGGATTAAGAAAAAGAAAAGAGAAAAGCAAAGTGTTGAAAGTAAATAATGTGCATGAGCCAAATTTCCTTAATAATTGTAAGCAAGATTAAGTTGGGATATCAAAGAGGTTGAAAAGAAGTGAGTTTGAGCATAATGTTGAGAGAGTTTGGTATATGTTCTTTTATGAGAGTTTTGGCAATGTGTGAGTTTTTAAGAGTCTTTGATTCCCGGATATTATTAGCACCACATGGCCAAATATTTTCCACGCCTTATTGTCTTTACCAAGCCCCATTACAACCCGGCCGAATGGAGTCTTCTATGAAGATTTCATTGAGCCTAAGTTCTTATGATGATTGATGTGTTTTGACTTCTCTAGATAGAGAGATTGGTGATACAAGTCTCAATGATAAAGTTGATGTTGCATAAAGATTGAGATGAGAGTTGATATTAATAGCCTAAACACATTAAAATCCCTTGTGAGGTTGGATTGTGATTGCCTATGCTTGAGACTCATACATATGTGATGACGTTAAAATTACTTGTCCACTTTTTTCACTTGTGCTTAAAATGTTTTGACAAAGGCTATGATTGAGGATTGTGTTATTGGTCTTAATTTTGCATGATTATTGCTTGAAGACAAACAAGTCTAAGTATGGGGTATTTTGATGTCCGCTTTTTAGGTAGGTTTTTAGTGTCTTGATGGATTAGATTTAGTTAGTTTTTGTGCTAAGGTTTTATGTTTTTGAGTCTTTTTGCCTTAGTTTTCGTATTTCCTTGAGATTCAGAAACTACGCCTCTTTTGTGTCTTTTCATAGGAATTTTGGAGCATAACAAAGGATTTGGAGCATCACAAGAGATGGTGGATGAGCTATGGACAAGCTATTAGGAGAAGCTAAGGAAGAGAGCCGAAGAAAGGAGTAGAATCGATCTAAAGAACCTCGTGCACGAGCTAAAGCAAGCAAAGAACGACCCTCATAGGGTCGTGCACGAGCGAGTAGCAGCCAAGATCGACCCAGTCAAGAATTGAGCACTTAGGACCGACCCCAGGGGGGTCGTGAACGACCCATTTGGGTCGATCATGGTGCCGACTGATATACACAATTATATTGTGTATTTAGGAGGAGTTTTAGCATGACTTTATGGTATTTTTAGGTATTTTATATGCTATCTACAACTAGGAAGAAGAAGACCCGAAGATACATATTATTGGAGTTTTTAGAGCTGAATTGAAGAGAAGATGAAGACCGGCGTTTTGCTGCTGGCGGCACCCGCCGCCAGACCGGCGGCACCCGCCGCCCCTGCCAACGCGGAGATCTTTTGAGTGCCACGTGTTTTATTTCTATTGGTTCTTCCTATGTCAGCTTTGATCCGAGATATATGTATTTTTGGATAGACTTTTTAGACCTAGTTTGATATATTAGGTTTTAGAGAGTTGCATCTCTCATTCAGACATTATTATCGTATTTTCTATTTAGAGTTTTTAGCTTTTCATGGAGAACTAAGCCCTTTTGCTTAGTCAGACAGTTTGAAGCATTTGTGTGATTTTCAGTTGTGAGATTTCTACTCTTTATCTATTGCATGGAATTATTTTACTCTCTTGTTTGAATTGTTTATGTGATTGATTTCAACAATTTCTAGGGTTATTGTTATTGAATCTCAATTGCTAGATCTAGAGAAATTACTAGTTGAGTTTCTCTATTTCATAGTAGCAAACTACATTGTACTAGTATCTGGTTGTGCTAGTCTATTGCAGAAGAGAGTTAAATTGTATTCTAGTATAAAAGCTGGTTGTTTTATGCTAGATTTGTATCCTGATTATATTCCTATTCTTAATGCTGCTTTTGAATTGAATCTTGATAGTTTCAGGGTTATTCAATTAGTTAGGATTGATAGTATCTGGTTGTGCTATTAATTATCTTTGAAAAGGAATTGGAATTCCATATGCATGCGATATTGAGTGAATCGATGATCAACTTGTCATACGAATGTGGATCTCTGGTTGACTAATTGTTTTTCTAAATTGATAAAAACCCAAACTTTATTTGCTTTGCTAGTTTTTGCATGCTCAATAGTTAGTTTAATTCTAAAAACCCTTTTACTTTAATTGACACAAAAATTTACATAGAAAGATAAATCTCCTCCATGTGGATTCGACCCTTACCTCCCTAAGACTACAGTCTTTAGGTTGTTAGGACTCTTTTGTATAGCCATGATTTGCACGACCACTTCATGCCTATCACCGACTTCACTAGATTTCGAGATCTTTTATGGATATATTCTATCTTTTATTTTAGGAAGTTGTTTTTATTATGTTTCCTAGTTTAATTAGGACTCCTTTTCCTCTATAAAAGGGGGCAAAACTCTTTGTTTTAGGGTTCCGAATTTCGCTCTATTTTTATTTACATACTTTGGGAGATTGAGAAGAAGACTTGGAGAACAAGTTGGACAAAATTTGTAAGACTACTTCTTAGGTTAATTCAATTTTCGGTTTTTATTATCATGATGTTTTCGTTTTGATTAGCCATGTGTGAGTAGTTCTTTTAGATTCTAGGGTTGGGTGAAAACCCAATACGATCATGCATGTCTAAACTTGAATTCATGACTTGAATGTTTGAAAGATCATATCTATCTATCTTGTGCTAAATTCCTTTGCGAAAGTTGAGGCAATATCTTGCAATTAACCTAAAAGAGAAAGTGTAAAGTTGGTTGCTTGATTAGATCTAATAGGATTATTTGCGAAAGTTGATATTCCTAGGTTAAAGGATAGATAGAAAGTTGTTTAATTTGCGACAGTTGATTGAATAACTTGAATTGTTTGCGACAGTTGACTTTTCTATGATCATAATTGCATGATGGTTGTGAATTCTTGTTGAAAGCATGTATGGTTGATGTTGTGGTAGCCCTAGCCCTAGGATTGCCATTTTATATTTGATTAAAACTCGTTAATTTGCATCGATCTCGACTTACCCTAGGTCGTGCTTGAGCCCCATAGTCCGTTTGTGTTCGTTGTGATTTTGTGTGTCCAGGATCGACCCCCATAGGGTCATGCACGACCCTAGTCAGCTCGGTCCTGGCCTTGTTTTGTTCGTGTTTGCTTCGTTTTTCGTAGTTTGTCAACTAATCTTTAGCCCTATTCTCATTCTCGTGGACGAACCTGACTCCCTGTACTCAGCGGGGTCTTGATATAAATTTATTTGTTTAAGAAACCCTTCAATAGAGACGCGTCTAAACGATCCAACGATGAAGTCCGCCACAAAATTGCACTCTCGAACAACGTGAGCGATGTACTAATCCTGGAAATGAGCCAGCACACAATGGTTATCCGCACGCAACATCTCAATCTCCCACGGGCAGCGCCAGTCACCGAGCAAGGCATTGACCAATTGCAAATTATCACCTTCAATTTGGATCCGGGGAATGCCACGTCTGGTGGCCTCGAGAAGTCCATGGCGCAAGACGATGGTCTCGGAAATCAAAACGAATTGTCGACCAATCAGTCCTCCATCAAAATGGATGGGGGAGCCACCAGAGTCCCTGAGGATGAACCCGAATGAAGCCACGCCATCTGCATTAACTCTGCACTATCAAAATTCAATTTAATAAAATCACTTTTGGATTTTTCCCATTTGATTCGCTTTCCCCCAACTCGGCCCCGTACAATATGGTTACGGGGACCAGAGAAGGCATCGAATTCTACAAGTTTCCAGTCTTTAATCTGGTTTCGGATGAACTCAGCGATTTGATCGGCATTGGTCAAGTTAGTGTCGACATGCAATCAAAGACTCTCTTGTTCCTCGAGAACCAAACGCTCCACCAAGTGTTAGTGAGGAGTTCAAATTCCTCTTTGGTTGTCTTATTCTTAATTTCCTCCAGAATCTCGTTTGGTTTTCTCCCGTTCTGGGGAATTTGGTCGGTGATCCCCCGTAATTTTGGGTCTAATGAGTTAAGTGTCTTTGTGAGTGGGCATGATAGTAACACATGATAAGTGTCCTCCACCGTGCAGTTACATGCTTCGTAACCTTGCATGTGTTACCGGAATATTGTTTGTTGCAAGCCTAGTTTTAATTGGTAGACCGTTTCGGGCTACTTTTCAAATGAAGTTCTTCATAGTAGAAGGGACATGCTAGTTTTAGTAGATATGAATACAACTTTGAAAAAATAAAACACATTTGCAAAGTGTTTAACAAAATAGGATATGGGCACTAATTTCTCTAACTTTATTTGGACATGCAACGACAAGCTTAATTGTTACTCCTTCCGTTTCAAAATAGACGTTTTTAGACAAATTTGCACATATATTAAGGAAGAAAATTTCTCCCAAAATTACCCCTATTAAAAGGTACTTTATAGTCCTAAAAGTTGCTTTGAGAAAAGTGTATATAATTAATGTGATGTAATTATTAGGGGTATAAGTGGAAAAAAAATTTATACAAACAATTATTGTGAAAAAGAAAAATAGTCTATATAAATAACTATTGTAAACGGACCGAGTATATTTTATACCTACTATTCTACTAACCTAAATTATACATTTCCATGTTGGTCAATGTTTGAGAAAGTCATTATTGAATTTGACCATACAATATTAGACTATTGTCAATAAATATTTGTGTTCACGTGTTTGTACGGGATAAGAAGATCATCTCTAGCTCCCCCTAATTGAAGTTATTTAGCACATACACTCTAAAAAGATTTTATTCATATTACCAAAAAAAAAGGATTTTATTCATAAAATCAACCACTGACATAAAAATCTTGAGGTGTTCAGTGTTCTTTAGATAACTTGTTGCAGTTGTAAACACTATAATATACAGAAATTCAGAAACCAAACAATATTATATACGTAGTACTATGTACAACAAGATCTGATCCCAAAGTTTAATTTAGATTTTGCTTCTCATTCAACGGCTCCCAAAAGGCAATCCTGTCTGCTCTTCTTTAAAAGTCCATTTCAGATGAATTTGCAAACAA
This sequence comes from Fallopia convolvulus, assembly GCA_964016875.1. Lineage (NCBI taxonomy): Eukaryota > Viridiplantae > Streptophyta > Magnoliopsida > Caryophyllales > Polygonaceae > Fallopia > Fallopia convolvulus. The sequence goes on from OZ024720.1 coordinate 14,150,365, forward strand.
ATTCGTACAATTTTACCATTCCCCTTCTGATTTGTACTTATTTTTTTCAAGCTGAAGTCAAGTCCCCAAAATAAAATCTCCCCTCCCCTTTTGATTTGTATGATGGGTTTTTCAACGAAATCAATCAAATTTTGCATCAACGAAATGGAAAGAAGAAGAAGCTAGCACTGCCATTATATGATGACCATCATTTATATTGCATCACAATACACGCCAGTAAGTTCATACCTTCTGCAGCATTCGATTCTCTCTCTTTTAAGTGATTTGCTGTTTTCTGTAAGAGAAAACTGACCTCCTAAGTTGGCCTAATTGAGAGTAAATTGATCTTGAATATCCTTTATACTAAGTTATCTATGTTATTTCTATTACTATTACATCTTTTGGTGCATGTTTGACAGCAGCACAAAACCGAAGTGATCGAGATCACCACAATTTATAATGATCAAAGCACATAATACAGTAAGAGAGAGTAATAAAATTCCAAGGTGGGTTCACTTTCAAATTGAATTTTAGTGCATTTTCCTAGCTTCTGTTTTTGTTTTTCATACAAATGGAAAGATTATTTTGTATGGAATTTTACTTGTAATCTTTGCAAGGGTCAAAATAGGCTCAATTGCATAATCCAAAAAAGGCATGGAGAATTCGCTTAATTGCAAATGCTATAGCTGAGCCTGTACCCCAAAAACTAAAGAATCCAACCAATATTCAACTGAAATAAGTATATTGTTCTAGAGCATGAACTGAGTTTATATTAGTTGCTTACCATATTTCAATCACATTGGTCCATTGGATGCATATTTGAACTTACACCTGATCCAAAATGATAAATTGGTTTGTACATACATAAAATTCATCATGTGCTTCATACAATTAAAGCATAATATATTGTTCAGCAACAAAACTATACTTAGGGAGTGCAATTATGCAAAAAAAATCATATATACCAGTTATCAATCAGTCAATTGGTGCGCTAGCTGGGCGCGATGTTGCTTCAATTGATTGATACCATGGTTTACCACTCATGTGCATTATTTCTGCAATCAGGAAGCTAAGTAATTAGTAAAATTACTCATAGAAAATGTACTAACATTCATGAACTTTAATTAATTACCACTTGGAAAAGTGTAGATGTCCCAACTCGAAAGAACTCGAACACATCGTCGCACTCGGTTCAGGGTTATAATCATTCCACAAGAGCGAATTCGGAGGATGGCTAACCCTAACAGAGCCATCTTGATCACCTTTGGAAGAACTACTTAGAAGATTCTGCAGGTAGTCGGTGCAACTGATTGAAGGCCACGACGAATCTTGACTTGTGATCACATTTAGTCCATTCAAATTCTGCAGAGGTGCATTGTCCATACCAAATTGCGAAGAACAACCCGCTTTACCACTTGCTTGGAGCCCTAATTCATCAAATTGAATAAGTTTAGCCATTGTAGACAACTTTTCTTTTGTCCTCTCTCTTGCCCTTGCCCTAGCCTTTGCCCTATTCTCCCTTGCAACAACACTACAATTGACTTGATTCTCACCACTTATCTTCTCAATCTCCTCTTGGGAATAATTATCACTTGCAAGAGCCTTGCAAGACGACGATCCTCCTTGTCTTGCAAGAGCCTTGCCCTTCCTCCTAAATATTTCTTCCTCGTGCGAGCTCGATGAGCTAGAATTAGACCTGGTCAAACCCGAGCTGTGCTTTTTAAGAATAAGCTCATGGATTGCACCCTTGGACTTTGAAATAAGCCACTCAATAGTATTGCTGGCCTTGTCAAACCCTAGCATGTCTTGGAGATGGAAGAACTCGCGAGCTATCTCCATGGAAAGCCTTACTCTCCGATCCCTAACTCCTCGGGCGGTCGAGATCTTCTTGTGCCGGTCTTTCTTGGGAGAGGAAGACTGCCCTAATGAGGCTTGATTGTAAGTGAATCTTTGACATGGTGCATTTGGGTGATAAGGGAAATTAGAGTAGGTGTTTTGGTGGTGATCATTATTTGGCGGAGCGAATGTAGGGTTTGAATCTTGATCAAGTGTTTGGGGTAAGAAGTTACCCATTTGGTTGGGAAGGTGGTAATTTTGATATTGTTGAAAAGGGTTCATTCTTTCATAGCTTAAATTGCAAGGAGAAGGAGAATTATGGAGATTGGGCAAGAAATTAGACTGTTGTTGTGGAAACTCTGAGTGGTGATCAAAGGGATACATGCTTGAACTAAATTGAAAACCCTAATCAATTAGCACATCCTTCTCTTTTAGATCTGCTACTGACTAGATAGAACTACTAATTCTGAGCTCATAATATAAAGAACTGAAGGAACAGACTTCAATTTTGTAGCCAGTGAAGAGATTAGGTTGCCCTCTTCAAAGGCACAAAGTACAGAGAGAGAGAGAGGAGAATCAAAGCTTCAAATTACATTTTGTCAAAAAAAATAATAAAAAAAAAGTTTTAAATTACAGAGACGATAACCAGATTGAAGACGAAGATATATCACAGAAGAGGAAAAAATAGGTAATGAAGATAATGGAGGAGGGTGCAAATTAGGAAGACTAAAGTGATTAATAAGATTATAAGAAAAGGAGTGTTCTTTAAATAGTAAGAAAAAGAAACAAGATGATGGAGAAAAGAGAAAGTTGCAGCATAGAGTATAAACTAAATTAACTTTTAAGTAATTCCTAATTATAAAATAATTATTTAAGTAATTCCTAATAACAAAATCTTAAAAAGGAAATGAACATAGTCTATTTATTTATTTATATTTGTCATGATATGTTAATATAAAATAATTATTTTGACTTACGGCACCTTATGTTTTATATAAAAACAATTTTATAAATTTATTTAATTTTCTAAAATATAAAAATTAAGTTACAAAAAAGTATGAAATTATTTTCTCACAACCTTCTCTAACCCTTAATTATAAAAGTAAATTTAGCAAAACAGAAATTGCAACGATACAAACTGTCAAGCAAATCAAGAAATGAAGAATTTTTGTCGTATTCACTCATCCATGTTTAAAGGCTGGCAATGAATGACTTTTGCCCTTGCAGGATATAGGTAGGTCTACTATGCTAAACCTCCTGTCATGAAACCCTATTTTTTAAATAAAAAATACAACTCTTCTTCTAATGAAGTACAGTAAAAAACACACCGTTTCAGAAATTCCAAGGGACGACGGGGGGAGGATGACCGTACGTGCATGGCCTTTCCAATCCTGTGATCGCCATATTATATTATTACTCCGTATAAAGGGTAAAATTCAAAGAAAGCAAGCGTACGGAGGAAGGTAAAAAAGTAGCCACCTCTATATATTCTATAGGAAGAATTAGTCTACACTCAAGTGTATATGTGCTTCAGTCTGTGACCACACAGCTGTCACCCAAAAGCATTTGATTTGATTTAAAAGTGTAGCTAATAGCTATATGGTCTAAAATAAATAGTTGGAAATTTGCAGTAAATCAATGGCTCTGGCTCCGCGCATCTTTCGGGTAGTCGGGTAGATGCCCAAAATGGCAGGTGAGTATGGTGTGCTGAGAACCCTAGGTAAAAGATGGAACTTTTTATTGTATGATATTGGATTTTCTTGTATGGTTTATGAAGATTGATCATGCGTAATGTGATCATACACGATTTGTATAATTTGGAACGTTTTCGCAAATTTAAAAGTGCGTATTACTCTTCTTCAAATGCAAAGATGTAATTTATTTAAATATAGTACTTTTCATCAAATAAAAAAACAAAACTATCTACTAGTAACATGGGTTGAGAGACTCGAACTCAAAACTGTGCGATCCTTACTCGAGTAGCTAAGTCAAGCATAGGCTCGAAGGATGCAACTAGAAGGCTAAGAACAGATGGCTAAGAGACTTTGTGGGAAAGAAATTTTGTATTGCTTTGGAAGGCTTTGATTACAACTTGAATGGATGGTTTGCAAATGAAGGGGTAGAAGTATTTATAGGTAATCCACCCCTTTACGAGGCTAAGTTGAATTCTATAGAAGGCTAGCTTATCTAAATCCTTCCCTTTTAGACTTCTCCTAGATCTCCCTCTAACTCTCTACATTTGTACGTCTAGAATACTCTAATGTATTCTACAAGGTCCTATACAACTCTAAAGAGTTTTATACATATCTAGAGTCTTCAAAATATTATACACCACGTTCGACTATTTCGGAAGCCCCTTTAAGTCTTGCCAGCGCGCTTGCTTGGTTGTCAGCTTCTTTTGGCTCTAGAAGTAGCTTGTTGTGACGTTGTTGGTCTTAACTACGAACCGTTAACCTAGGAGATAATGACGCCAACTCCTTAGGCAGTGGATGATAGCGGTCATCTCCTTCTCCTGCACCGTGTAGCGCCGCTCGATGTTGTTGAGCTTTCGACTCTCGTATGCGATCGAATGTCCCTCTTGCATTAGCACCCCTTTGATAGCAAAGTCGGAAGCATCTGTTTGGACCTCAAAATGCTTCCCATAGACGAGTAGGGCTAGCTAGCATTGGCTCCTCTTTCATCGTCTTCTTGAGTTATTCAAAGGTTGTTTGGCATCTCCCGTCCCACGTCCATGACTTCCCCTTTAATTTTCAACCGATAGGCGAGCAGTGAGGGTTATGTGTGAGTAGCCCTTGACGAATCAACAATATTAGTTGGCTAGCTCCAAAAATGATCTCAGATCAGTCACCTTGGTTGGCGACTCCCACTCAACAATTGCTTGAATCTTGCCCGGATCCATGTGAATGCATCCTCCGCCGACTATGTAACCCAAGAATGGCACCTCTCGTTGAGCAAAGGCACATTTCTCCTTCTTCATATAAAGCTCATGCTCTCATAGTACTTCAAGGAAGGGATGGGGTATCTTGTTCATAAGCGTGCAAAAAGTTGTTGGGGCATTGGTGAGATAATGGCGTGACAAGGAACTTGTAGGGCTGCACTAATTATAAAATGATGAAAACGCTAATAAATAATAATGTTATTTTTTGTATCGTAATAAACCAAAAGTAATAAATGAAAAAACAAAGAAAGTAATTAAAGTTGAAAAAAAAATACTCCGTCATAAAAAGATAAACTTAAAATTTCATTACCATTAATAGTAAAATAAAACAAAACTAAATAAAAAACATTAAAAAAATTAATATGGTAGGATCTAGTGGACTCATGACCCTCTCGGTCATAGAATCACGCTTCGAAATATGAACGAGTGAATTGATTTCAACTGAGTTGATTTCATTCCATTCAAGACTGTACAATATATAGTTACACAAAGGCTTGGGCTACAAGATAGTTACAAGAGATAAGATCAAATCGTATCATATCTTACACAATATGGAAACAAGATAAACAAGATTATTTGCAGTTATCTATTACCCCCTGCAATCTGAAGGTCGGGGAAAGACATGAAGATTGGACCGTAAGTTTTGATACATGTGACCAATGATTGGCTTAGTGAAGACATCAACCCTTTGATCCTTGGTGGGAATATGACACACAATTAGTTCTCCCGACTCAACCTTTTCCCGGACGAAATAATAATCCAAGCGGATGTGCTTAGTACGAGAAGTGATGACCGGATTAGAGGCTAAGAATGTGGCAGACAGATTGTCGCATAATAATTTGGGAGGAACCCGAAGAGGAGCCCGAATTTTTTGGAGGAGCTGCTGCAACCATATCAATTCTGTTGTGGCAAAAGCAATGGCGCAGTACTCCGATTCAGTACTAGAACGAGCGACGATGCGTTATTTCTTCGAAGCCCAACTAACTAAGTTTCCTCCGTAGAAAATGGAAAAGCCATGTTGAGACCTCAAATCAAAAGGATCGGACATCCAGCCGACATCGGAATAAGCAACAAGATCATGAGAGGAGGAGCGAGTGAGCTGAAGACCGTAATGAGCTGTACCTTTTAGATAAAGGAGTATACGCTTCACATCACGCCAATGAGCTTGTGTTGGCTGATGCATATGTTGACAAGCTCGGTTGACGGCATAGCTGATTTCGGGCCGAGTAATGGTGGCATATTGCAAGCTACCAACAACTTGTCGATACGTTCGAGGATCAAGAAGAGTGTCGGTGTGAGGAGTAGTCGAGGACGAGTGAGCTGCAGGAGATGAAATCGGTTTAGCTTCGGACATGCCACTGCGTTCAAGGAGATCACAAATATACTTTTGTTGTGTTAAGAACAAACAATCAGTGGAATACGAGACTTCAATGCCCAGGAAGTATGTAAGAGGACCGAGATCTTTTAAGGCAAAAACAGAGTGCAAGCTCCAAGCAAATCGATCAATAGCAACCATATTCGACCCGGTAACAATTATATCATCAACGTATACCAAAATGTAAATGACATCAGCCCCTGTGTGCCGAACAAAGAGAGAAGTATCGGAAAAGCAAGCACGGAAGCCAATCCAAACAAGATGCAATTAAACCAAGCACGAGAGGCCTGTTTAAGGCCATAAAGGGCCTTTGTTAGCTTGCAAACATAGTCGGGATGAACAGAATCAACAAAACCCTTGGGTTGCATCATGTATACTACATCTTTCCGCCATTGAGAAAGGCGTTATTGATATCAAGCTGTCTAATAGGCCACTCTTTTAACAAAGCAATGGAAAGAATTAACCTGATGGTAGTTGGTTTGATAACCAGGCTGAAGGTATCGAAGTAATCAACGCCTTCTTCTTGGTGAAACCCTTTTGCAACAAGTCGAGCCTTAAAGCGCTCAACACTTCCATCAACATGTCATTTGATTCGATAAACCCATTTATTCCCTACAATATTTGTGTGAGTCGGACGAGGAACAAGCTGCTAAGTATGGTTTAAGTGAAGAGCATTAATTTTATTTTGCATAGCAATCCACCATTTAGAATGTTTACTCACTTGAGCAAAAGAGGTCGGCTCATTCATGTTGAAAGTGGATAATGGTGGCGGGTGCCGAGTAGACTGGAAGGACTTGGGCTTGAGATGTCCTGTCTGTACGTGCCCGAGTTTGCATGATATGCGTAGAGACATCCGAGGCACGTAAGTGAGGCAATCCTGCTGGAGTGTGAGATTGGGCAGCGGCATGACTATCTTGGGATGTCGTCAGAAAGGGAAGAACCGAACTGCATGGAGAGGGAGACGGACTAGGAGATGATTCGGGTGTTGCAGGTAACGAGGGTGGGTGATTAATGTCAAACAATACCGGGGACGGAGAGGTGGACATGCCATTAGAGGCGGCTGATTTTAGGAGACTCGTGGATGTCGGGGACGGGATTGTAGGAGCTTGTAAAGAACATGGAGTGGCAGGGGCTGTGTTTTTGAGTATGGGTTTGAGTATGGGTAGACATTCTTGTCAAAGATAACATGGGACGAGATGTAAATTCTCCCGGTCGAGTGATCAAGGCATAAATACCCTTTATGTTTCGTACTATAGCCAATAAAGATACATGGTGAGGAGCGATAGGACATTTTGGTGGTGTTGTATGGCCTTAGGTACGGGAAACATAAACACCCGAATGATTTGAGAAGGCTAAGATTTGGAGGTTTGTTGTAGAGAAGTTCAAACGGAGTTTTGTTGTGTAAGGTAAGGGTTAAAGTTCGGTTAGACAAATAAACCGTTGTGTGGAACGCATTTTCCCAGAATTGGAATGGTAAAGACGCATGAGATAGAAGTGAAAGGCCCTTTTCTTGAATAATCCGATGAGGGCGTTCAACCGCACCATTTTGGGAGGGTGTATGTGATCATGAAACCTGATGTAGGATCCCGTGAGAATTGAGGAAGGGAATGAGAGCAGTGAATTCGCCACCACCATTGTTTGGAGGCATTTAATGTTTTTATTGAATTGGGTTTTGACCATTTGATGGAAAAGCACAAAAAATGATACAATTGTGATTTATGTGAAAGGAAATAAATCCATATAAACTTCGAAAAATTTTCCACAAATGTCACATAATATTTAGAACCGTAAATAGAGGAGACTGATGCAGGACCCCATACACCAGTATAGACCAAATCAAATAAGGACTAACTAGTTTGATGACTACTAACAATGGAAAACCTAAGGCTCTTGCCCAGTTGACACGAAGGACAAACATTGGACAAGCTTTTATTAGAGATTGGTAAATTAAAAGACACAACTTGATGCTTAAGAATGGACTCATGGGGGTGGCCAAGACGGTGATGCCAAGCAGCAAGGGAGGTGCGAATAGCGGAAAAGGCGGTAGGTTGTTGGGGAGAACGGGCGGAGGTTGGCAGCCGGTAAAGCCTTTGATCAACGATGCCCGTCAGAATTGTCTTGCCCTGCATATTCTTCACAAACCAACAGTTAGAATGTAACTCAACAAAGACCTTGTTGTCATGAGTAAGAGACGAAACACTTAACAAGTTTTGAGCAATATGAGGAGCCACCAGAACATCTTTAAGAATCAATGACTTGCAACAATGTAAGAACGAACTTCCAGTATGAGTAATTGGAATGGTCTTACCATCACCTAGAGCAAGTTGAGCACGGCCACCATAGTCAGACTTGATGGACAAATTCTAAAGATTCTTGGTCACATGATGAGTCGACCCGGAATCGAGGCACCAGTTTGGATCGGTTAGGGCTGATGGGGATGTGTAGTTCACTGTTTTTGGGACGGGTGGGTTATATGGATAAGTGGTGTCATCGAACCGATTATGACAGTTGCGAGCCTGATGATTAGGACGATTACAAATTTGACAAATGGGGCGATTGGTAGGGTCACGGGGTTGCTGAGATGATTGACCAGAATTATGGTTTGAAGACGAGCCAGGAGAGTTGTTTAAGTAGGAGCCACGGCCCCTGCCACAACCACGGTCACCGCGGCCAAGGCCACGCCCGCGCGATGATGAAGCATAGTTGGCATTAGGGGTTGTAGGAGTTGACTCTGGAGGAACCACAATTGCAGCAACGGCCTTTTGTTTAGCCTCAATACGCTCTTCCTCATGAAGAAGAAAACCAACGAGATCGTCGGGCGTGATATCACCAGCCCTGACATGAATAGCAGTCTTGAATGGTCCATAAGAGGAATCAAGACCTTGAAGTAGACAAGCAATGAAGTCAACATCACTGATGTTATGCTCACACTCAGCAAGAGAATCAATGATCGAACGCTTCTTTTCGATGTAGTCGAACATAGACATGGAGCCTTTCACAAGAGACTGTAATTGGCCCTTTAAGTACCATGACACGAGCCCTTGTTTGAGATCGGAATAACTTGGAAATCATGAGCCAGAGATCAAAGGAAGTACATGCACGAGCAACGTACGATATAATCCGATCGGTCAGCATGGCACGAAGCCATACTAGAACTAGTCGGTCCTTCTTTTTCCACTTGTTGTAGGCCTCTACAGAAGCCGCAGGAGACTCAGTGTTAGGCTTTGGTAGCGGTGGATCATCAAAACAGGATTCGAGTTCAAACGCTTCAAGGGTGGAGTATATGACACCACGCCAAGAGAAGTAATTGTGACGGTCTAACTTGATCGCAATAGTAGGAAACTGAATTTGATTTGTGGAATCAGCTCCAAGGAGATTGGTGTTGAGATTTTGACCAGACATGATAGATGGTGGCGATGAACCGGGCGGAGTTGTGGTGGAGTGATGATTGGAGAAGGAGTTGGGGAGGCAGGGTTAGAAAGGGACATAAACCCTAGCAACTTATACCATATGACGAGTGAATTGATTTCAACTGAGTTGATTTCATTCCATTCAAGACTTTACAATATATAGTTACACAAGGGCTTGGGTTACAAGATAGTTACAAGAGATAAGATTAAATCGTATCATATCTTACACAATATGTAAACAAGATAAACAAGATTATTTGAACTTATCTATTATGAAAATATTAACATGCTATTATTTAGTTGCTCCCCGGGGCATATGGTTTAATGGGTAGGGAATGATCATTGCAAATATCCTAAGTTTAACCCCGTTGTTGGCGTCGTATGTCCCGTGATTTATCACCTTTCTAGTGGCCCGGAACAGTGTTTGTGGAGGCACACGGGACTTTGGGCCCACTCCTTGCGAAGCAGGTTTGACCCCGCAATATCGCGACCAGTCCCTCAAGAAAAAAGACAATTATTTGGTACGGAGTAGATTAAAAATGAGTAATGGTGAATGTGATACATGGGTCACCCATCTAATTTAATGCACTATTCCTTATCATCAGTTACCTATTACACCCTTTTTTTTTTTTTCAAAACGTTGAATGCTTCCTGAAATCCTACTTTTTTAGTCGTGTACGTCAAACACGTACTTAGTTTAACCAATATGCTTGAAGTGTTTAACCATATTATTACCAAAAAGTACTTCTTTTTACCAATCACCGGTTAATATAGCCGGATGAGACAATAGATTTTTCGAAGGATTAGGGTTTCATAGAGCTTCAATATAATGGTACTCGATCTAGATTATAGTATTGAAACCCAAACATAGTTACCTCTTTCCCTTAGTTTGCAAGTACTGATTGTGTTCAATAATGCTACCCTTGAAAGTTCCAATTGTATACAGTACATTTTTCCCTGAAAAGAAAGCCGTTAATCAACCAAGCAACGTGATATGATGCGGGTAAAATGTTCCCCAAGTAAACTTTTGTCATGGGGTCCAACAAAAGCTGGTAACAAATGGACCTTTGTACATTGTAATTGCATTGCACGCTGCAGACAGTAAGAGGATAGCGACACTGCACTAGAGCTTCCTCAATATATTTAATGCTTATCTTCTAGTGCTATTTGAGAAAATATCATGAATGTTGATTTCACAACAATTTTAACACAAATATCATCCATACTCTATCACAACATTACTCGATCAACAGTAATCATCCTAACTGTTTTTATCTCGGGACGACAGTCCAATAGGTTGCCACAATGGTGTAAGGTCCTGTGGCGTTCACACAAAAGACATCCTTGGGCCATCCACGAACCGTGAACTAGAATTAGTCTTTGATTAGTATGGATTGGGGACACCCTAGGTCTTTGACTTCGAACAAAAGAATAAAAATCTTGTGACGAAAAAAAAAAAGATTGAAGACTACCGACAAACAAACATAGATTGCAATATTCAAATAGTAATAATTTGGATCGATTAAATGACTTGTGGTGTTTAGGAGGTCGTGGTTGCCAACTTTTTTATGAAAGTTATCTTGGAGGTCCCAGTGTGGTACAAATCTAAGGGTTTTTGGAAACAATCATAGTGTGAGTAGTCCAAATCACAAAAGTTCAAACTAAGCATGCATGATTTATTCCACAGTTCTGGCACAATCACATAATGTTCACAATGATAAAAGCAACCCAACAAAGCACCCTTCAACAGTTCAACTTTCACTTGCACTTCATTATTTAAGCAAATCTCTCACTCAGCCATGAGCAATCGATTATTAAAGAAAAGCGATGTAAAATTAGGAATGAGGCACCAAAACCTTTTCAGACTTTATCTTATTATACAAGATTAATTAACCTAGAATTGACAATTCATCACTCGCACTTCTGTGCCTCCACGCACCCTGTTCCGGGCCACGGACAATCGATTATTATACAAGCTTAATTAACCTAGAATTGACAATCCACGCACCCTGTTCCGCAACAAGCTACAAAATAGTTTTTTTCCTCCAAAAGCTACCTTTTAAAATAAGTGTTTTAAAAAAAGTGAATTTATATTTTTTTAATAAAAATATTTTTATAATACAAACACTCAATTTCAACCATCTCAACTTATTTTCTGATAATATTTTATTCAAGTTAGACTGCAATACCTTATCAAATTTATTTTGTTTATATTTTTATATTTAATTATCAACTTACACAAATTAGTGAAAATTAAATTTAAAGAGTATTTAAGTCGAATTAAGGTAAAATATTAACAGAAAATATTTTAAGGTGGTTAAAATTGAGTGTGTATATTATCACTATACCAACTAATCCAACTATACAACTATATATATATATATATATGTTTATATATAAAGTGCTCATACATGACATACAAATATACAATACACCTATACAGGAAACAATAAAATTAAACTTATATGACTACCAAATCCGACTAAGATCGTTATGCAAACCTTATTACAAAACCTGTTTCATAGCCTCATATCTTCCAATTCACTATTGATTCCTTTCAGCCATAAAATCTCACATCATCTTAACAAATTCAAGCCTCTGCAGATAAATATATAAATTAAATGAAGTTCATGTTATGCACAAACTGGTACACTTCTTTTTTTTTTTAATTGAAGTTAAGGTAAATATATTAAGAGAAAGAGGGCTCACCTTGATACAAGTTTCAAAGATTGATCCTACACTGCGCATTGGCCATCAACCTCCTTCGATATCTTCAGATCTGCGATCGTGTTCATCATTTTTAGGCCCAATAGTGGCCGGGCCTTTCATTGGGCCTATTAGTTAATAATTTTTACGCCCAATAGTGGCCGGGCCTTTCATTGGGCTTCTTTCCAGCCCATTAGTATTAATAGCTAATAGGGCCTAGTAGTTAGTCATTTCATCACCTAATTGGCAAATGAAAATGGCTCACCCAATCCGATGACGGGATGGGGAGGAGGACATGGATAGATACCTAGTCATGTTACTTGCCTCGTTCCTGCCAGAAATATCCATGAGAATCTCCACGTTGGGGTGCCCGATGAGAACCCCACCGAAAAATATATGGATTTAAAAGAGTCTCATTTTATAATTTTTCTGTTGTACCTGTTTTTCTTATAGATCTCATTTTTATGATGACAACAATTGAGTCTATAATCATAAATGATGGGAAAATCCCCATTGCGGACGGGGTCCGATAAGAATGGGAACAAGGAAGGTTTCATTCCCTACGGGAGTATGGGGATGAAGAGTAAAATCCTAAATGAGAATATGGAAGAAAAGGGTATTCTTCGCCCCGAACCAACTTATGTCACCATCCCTACACCAAACCCACCCATCACCATCGACATACCCAAGTGGAGGTCAGCGAGGTCGATGCCCCCACCACTTCCATATGGATTGTAATTAAGTTACCAGTGCTCCCATTTTTGTTCGGATTGTAATTGAATTACAACTATTTAAGAACTAATATTCTATTGCATATTATTTATTATGTACACCACAATTTTATTATAAAAAAGTTTTTTTTTGAAGATTCATATTTATTATGTACACCACAATCCTATTATGTACACCTACACAATACAAATCCTAGGGTTAAATTACGTAGGTGTTATACACTTATAATGGTGGGTTGGGAGATTGAAGATGGGTCGGCTTATGCAAATGTTAAACCTTACTCATATATTATCCATAACCTATTTTATTCATTATTCAAATTTAGTCACCATCTTTTGTTCAGGTTTTCACTCATATATTTAGGCGCTTTTTTAGGATTGATGTTGTTTGCACACTGTATTATAACTAATTGCACCACACAATTTGTTTGAGTGGAGTCCACTCAAACAGTTTGAGTGGAGCCCCTTCTCGAGTCCTTTCTTTTTGTGTTTTGTCGAATCCCCTTGTTGATTATATATATACATTATATATTTTATTATAACATCTAAAATCATACCCTATAAACCCTTCAATCTTCACAAATCCATTTTTTATTTAGTAACGTTAATCATTTAATTAAAACTTTTAAGATATGTGTATATAAATTGATTTTTTATTTTTTAATATATGATATTATGTGAAACAATCTACACATACAATATGCATGGTATCTACCCATTATCTATTAATAGATAAAGATCAAATTAACTGCACAACTACATAATGTCAATTGAAACCTTAAACATTTATCCTAGCCTTAAACACTAACCCTAAATTCTAAACCCTAAAATCCTAATCATAAACCGTAATACTTACCCAAAAATCTATCTTTACCCTAACCATAAACCTAAACCTCAAATCCTAATCTTAAAAACTAAATTTTAAACCATATCCCTAATAATAAACCCTAATCCTAACCTTCAACTCTAACTCTAACATTAAACCCTAATCCATAACCCTAAATCCTAACCCAAACATTAAACCCTAACCCATAACCCTAAATCCTAACACTAAACTCTAATCCTAACCTTAAATTTTACTCCCGAAACCCTAACCATAACCTTAAACCATAACCCTAAATTCTCAACCGTAAACCATAAAATCCTAATCATAAACCCTAATACTTACCCTATTCCTAATCATAAACATAAACCTCAAATCCTAATCTTAAATACTAAATCCTAACCCTAATAATAAACCCTAATCCTAAAATTAAACTTTAACTCCAAACCGGATTTTTGGACCGGACCGGGGGTATCCGGTCCGGTCCTCGGTCCACAAAAATTTAAGAGTCGGTCCCCGGTCCGGTCCAAATCCGGTCCGGTCTAGGTCCGGACCGGCTTTTGTATTAATGGTAAAAAAATTTATATAGTTATATTAAAAAATTTATGTTAAAAATATAAATTTAATTTTTATATGATTTAATATATATATATTTATTAAAATAATATATATAAATAAATAAAACTTTTTATTAAAAATAATACATTTTATTGATAAAATAATAGCTCGGTCCAAACCCGGACCGGACCAGACCGAGAATATTCGGTCCGGTCCTCGATCCAATTTTCTTAGGAAGTCGGTCCCGGTTCGATCCCGGTCCGGTCTTGGACCGTTGCCCAGCCCTACCCATAACCCTAAATCCTAACTCGAACATTAAACCCTAACCCATAACTCTAAACTCTAATCCTAACCCTAAATTTTAACCCCAACCCTAAACCTTAACCCTAACATTAAACCCTAACCCATAACCCTATCCTAACCCTAACCCTAACCCTAGTCCTAAACCTTTTTCAAATGCATAAACTTCCGATAAACGAATTACTATAACAAGTGTTTTCTCAAATATTATAATCAAATATCTCTCTTAAATATGAAAACTACATGATGTATTCATCAATTTAGAATAAATATGTTTTATCAAATTATTACATTATATTATGCACTTTATTGGTATTGCCCTAAAACCATAAAATTTTAACAATAGGTCAAGTAGAGAACACAACAAATAAAACATAACAGGAAAAAAAAACTATATTACATATATCAACACCTAACTGAAAAGAACTCATAACAATTCTAGTGTAAAAAGATATTCATATATTTCAAGGAGCTACTTACATGACTTATTTTTAATTAAAAATTTAAGGGAATCGCTTCTATTTTACTAAGTAAAAATTTAAAGTAAAAGGGGTTAGGGCTTGAATTTTACTAAGTATGGTCATAACTAATAATGCATAGATAATTAAGAATCCACCATCTGTACAATACACTTAATGTATTTCAGAAAATACGTACCTCTAACCAAGGGCTCAGATCGAATGGGACTTGGTCAGTATCGTAATATGTTGAATCATCTTCATGATTTGCCATTATAGCTCAAAGTAATAAGGATATGAGAATGATTTGTAGTAAAAAAAGAGAGTGTTTTTACATAATTAATGACGGAAAAAGTTTAACTAATCGAAAAGGGGTCGGCAAAACCCTAAAAAAGATGCTAGAAGGGGCATTTCTCCACTCAAACTGTTAGAGTGGACTCCGCTCAAACTGTTTGTGTGGTACAACTAGTACAAAAGCCACGTGTAAACAACATCGATGTATCAACACTAACGGGTAATTTTCAACCCTATTTGCAAGGGTCTAATTATTCTAGAAGTACATAGAACTAAATTTTTATTGAGTGGAACAATAAGCCTAAGATTGATTCTACATAGCTTGTGGATTTGCAAAATAATTACAAATCAATTAACAAGATTCTTTCTTGATTAAGAGCAATCCAAGAGATTCTCTATATGTTTTTTTTTACATTTGAAGTTTTAGAGAATGTTAGATTTTTTGGCCCAACAAAAATTCTCTATCTCATGCTTCAAAATAGGAATGGGAAAATATGGATTGTTTTCCCAAAATTTAGGGTATTCTCCAAATGTATTTGGAGAATGAATTAATTATGGGTGTTACACATATCAACTTGCAATTGGTCATATTAAATATTATAGTATTTTAGAATATTATATATATAATAATAGTAATAATAATAATAATAATAATAATAATAATAATAATAATAATAATAATAATAATAATAATAATAATAATAATAATATTATTATTATTATTATTATTATAATATAATAAATGACAGGTTCTTCAAAATTAAAAAAGACTATTGGAGTTCAAGTAGACGTTTAAAGAATTTGACTTTAAGTTTTCCTTTTAGAGAAATGGTTGGACATGCCTTAAAGTTTGATATATTGTTGGTTTCTATGAAGATTCCATTTCATGAAGCCAAAAGAGAAGTAAGAAAGATATATCTTATACTTTTATCACTAAAATTCATTAATTATGGTGATTCGGGGATGAAACCAAATCGTTAGATGAGGCGGTGAGTTGACGTGGTAAGAGTTAAAGTTGGTACCGAAAATCGAGTATAGAGGTTGGAGTTCCGTAGAAGGTATCTTCAGTCATGGCCACATTCTGGGTTCAACCGACAAACCGAACCAGAACCGAAATTCCGTACCAAAACTCAACCTGACGATTTGGCCCTGAGGAGGCTTAGGTTCTAGTTTACGGTGGTTTGTCCGGTTCCAAACCGACAGTTTAGAAAACCAGAACAAGCTAAAAACCCTTGAACCCATTCTCTCCTTAATGTTAGTTCATATATTTTTAATTTTTTATATAACTTATGTACATGTATCAACATAAAACATTTTAAATAGGTTAGTTAAGCAAAATTATAATTTCAAAAACATAAATAAATACCTTTACATAAATCTATATCGTGTATAACCTTCAATATTTTTTGTTATATTATAATTTTGCAACTTGTGACAATTATACCACTTATAACATCTTATAATGATTACAACTTATAACCTTATAATATAATTTAATGACACTTATTATGTTATACACTTATAACCCATATAACATTTTAACATATTCACCTTGTTTAATAAAATGCACAAATATTTTATTAGACCCATAAGAAAACTATGAAATTACCCTTATAAACATGAGGGATATTACAGGTCCAACCACGCAAGGCTTGAGGTTGAGCCATATCTTCAAAACATATAGCAGCGAGTCCATTTTTAGAGCACAAAATTCACTTAAGAAAGTCAAACTACAAACGCGCTTAAGCCCATCTACACACAATAGCCTATAAAAGCGGACACTACAAGTCATGGGGTAGGATGGGTAAGAAAAAAAAAGGTGTAAAGGAATGTCAAACACAACCCAACACATATAATCGAGACACAAAAAGATAAAGAAAGAAAGTTAGTGAATTAAAAAATATTTCCAAAGATAAACACCCTCTTAAAGTCTAGCATATGAAATAGTCATTGCATGCCCTCACATGGCAATAAAATATTATTCAAAAAGACCGTTCAAAAAATAAAAAAAAATTAAAACCCTCAAACTCGAAACCTCTTGTGAGAAAGCCGTCTTGTCTTCAGGGAGAGGATCCATTGGAAGTTGGGAGATGGGCATGGACAAAATCTCAAGATAGAGGATGGACAACCTCATCAAACACTTAGGAACCTCGAACGGACCATCTTTTGGTTGTTGATTTGACCTGCGCGATCATCGGTCACCTGAGGAACCTCTAGCAAAATCAGTTATTAATCATCAATATCACCCGTGTAGTCACCACCGTCAAAGAAAAAAGCACATTCACCTTTGGGTTCCTCTGTTGGCTTGCCCATATGCTCAATATGGTTGGGCTTGAAGAAGACTATGCGTGGGTCGACATGACAATACTTGTGAACAACTTGTTTGACCCTAATGTGCATATCTTGGCGGTACATATCTAGATTTTGTTCACAAAGTTGGTCCTTCTATTCCTCGGACTCAAGGTGCGGCATCATCACCTTTTCAACCTCCTCCTCAATCTCTTTGACACTCTATTGGAGACATTCTGATGCGACCCCGACCTTGGACCCCCAACAAGAGGAAGACACCTTCGCATTGTGCTCGGACGGGCCGGTCACTCATGTCCGGGCCCGTGCCATCACGACCGCGAGTTAATCCTTGGTGTCGTGCATCGCCGTTGGCCATGGCGCCCCCATCTCCATGCCATCGCACATCACCGTGTGCATCCTAGCCATCGGGGAGCCTTAAGACAAAACCTCGGCACCATCTACCTCGGACGCGTCGGTCGCATCGGGCTCCAGCCCCTCGGCACATGCCAACGTCACCACTTGAGGTTCGTGTCTCAGCCAAGGCCGCGCCATATGGCTGTTGGGAGGGTTTCTTGACAACAACTAAATTTATAATCAAGACCCCGCTAAGTATAGGGAAGTCTGGACCGTTCCACATGAAGCAAGGTTGTTCGTTTATCAAACTACTAAAAGCAAACAAAAACAAATAAAAACACTCACAAGCAGCCTTGTTAACGACGTTGTCAGGGTCGTTAACGAACCACCGAACACAAGAACACTTCAAATAACGACCTAATTAAAATCTAATTAAATTCGGTACCGAGGCAAGTACTCAGCAATGAAAATTCACTAGAGATAATTCAAATAAAACAAAGATCTAGGATTTAGGGACACCACAACATAGCCAAGCATAAAAACTCGTAAGAAGATAAGATCATACCTTTAAACAGATAGAGTCATCAACTTTCGTTGACTTAGCAAGTAAATTAACAAACTTTCGCATCCTAATTCACTTTAATTGCTTGTTTTGGATCTAAAGCTTGAAACTTTCGTATTCAAACAATATCAATCTTCAAGTTACTAACTTTCTCTTTCAATCAAGTTAAAAACTTAAATTACCTCAACTTTCAATTCGGTATAAGCACAACAAACAATTCTCAATAAAAGATAAAAGGCATTCAACACACAATCTTACTCATCAAACATGCTCAACTATGTCGGGCTTAACCCCGATCCTAGAAAAGAAAACTACTCACTACTCATGACTAAGAAACCAATAACTTCAATCAAAAGAAACATTAAAAACAAAACAAAACTCAAATTAATAAGAAAATATCGTCTTACAGAGATTCAGAAGAAACCGAAAACATCAAAATACCGAATCAAAATCACAACTAACGATCCCGGTGACTGTCGTCTACCGAGCCTCCTCGATCCGACTCCGATCCGAATTCTCCTCTCTCGGCCCTTCGAAAAATCTCCTCTAAAAGCTTCCCCCCCTTCGAAAATCTCTTCTAAAAGCTTCCCCCCTTTCTATGCTAGATAGAAGGGTATTTATACTAAAAAGCTAAAAAAACTAAAAAGGCTAAAAGATATAAACTTTCCTAAAAAGATAGAAACAAACCCTAAAAGATAGAAATAAAATCTAAAAAGATATTAAGACCTAAAATACATATTCTAATAACCCCAGAAGATTCTAAAAAGATACTCAACCGACACGGAAATAAATTCCCGCTCAGGATCGGTGAATTATAAAATAAATCTTCAAATCTTCTTCTTCGTGGCCTCGTTAACGAGCCCTCACAACCTCGTTAACGAGCCTAGGCCACACTTCCTCTCGTAATCTTAAGCTCTGACTTCTTCAATCTTGTACTCCTCCGTCTTTCACTGTAATGCTCCAAATTCAGCTCCATATAGCTCCTTTCCTTGCTAAAACCTACAAAATACACAAAATAGCGTAGCTTCCACTCTTTTCATAGAAATATGCAAAACTACCTAAAAACACTCCAAACTAATCCTAAACTTAACAAAACTAAACCTAATAAGCAAAGAAAACCTACTAAAAATTATACTAAAAATGCGAACATCAAAATACCCCATACTTAGATTTGCTTGTCCTCAAGCAATAAACAAGACACTAACCAAAACCAAAACAAATCATGCTCATCAAGACATAGCCATCTTCTAAAAAGCAACATCTACATATGAGAAAAATATAGCAAAAGACTATTAACATCCTCACACATATATGCACTTAAATAGACATAAGATAATACAATCCAACCTTACACAGGATATTGTGTTTCACTCAACTCTCAAGTGTTTAGTCTTATAAATTCAATCTCTCAACTCATCTTATATACAAAAACTCATAGAAATTGGAACTTATATCACCAATACTCTCCACCCAATATTTGTCAAAACAAGCAAAGAATCATCAAGAGAACTTAGGGGGCTCAAT
This sequence comes from Fallopia convolvulus, assembly GCA_964016875.1. NCBI lineage: Eukaryota > Viridiplantae > Streptophyta > Magnoliopsida > Caryophyllales > Polygonaceae > Fallopia > Fallopia convolvulus. The sequence goes on from OZ024720.1 coordinate 14,170,502, forward strand.
GAAAAACTTCAAAGAAGTTTCCATTCGGCCGGGTTGTAATGGGGCTTGGTAATGATAATAAGGCGTGAAAATATTTTGGTCATGTGGTGCTAATAATATCCGAGAATCAAGGACTCCTAGAAACTCACATCTCACCAAAACTTTTCATATAAATAATATACCAAACTCACTCTTCTTATGCACACTCATTTTCACTCACCCTTTATCATCCTAGAAAGTCTCATAACAAATCAAAAAAATCTCTGATATTATCTATAAAAACAAATGCACTTCAACTCTTCACCTCTTTTTATCATTCTCCTTCTCTTTCTTTTTTTTTCATTATTTATTTTTTCTTTTTTTCTTTCTCGCTGCCTCGTTAACGAACCCATATCAGGGTCGTTAACGAGCCGCCGTACTATTCTTTCTCTTCTTTTCACTTCCTTCAAAAAAATTTATTTTGTGCATTTTTTCCTTATCAAGAGACCTTTCTTATTACATGTAAAAGCAAGAGACTTCCAATCTACCCTTCCCAAATACCCTTCAATTAAAGCAAAATATAAGCAACATCTCTCTTTTAACACATCACAAAACTTACCTCTCCAATCTAAGTCCTAATTCCCGGATAGGGTTAAGCTTATCTCGGCTAGGGAATAATTTTTGTGGAGCTAAAAATAAAAGGTTTCAGGCTAGAATTGGTTATCAAAAAGAAGAAATAATGTAAAGGTAGATAGGGAATAATAGGGCTTATGAAAATAAGTTCTCCATCATATGATCTTGACAAGTAATGAACTAAAAATCCTATAAGGGTCTTAAGAAATAGATAACCATCACAATTCCAAGAGATAATATGCATAAAGAGAGTAAATCACACAAGAAAAGAAGAGGGATTTATAAATGTTCTCCCTATAAGGCCAAAAATACTCACAAGGTAGATTTTTGTTGGATTGCATCATCTATGCTATAAAGTATATGTGCTCCATTTCATCAAATGCTATCTTCTTCTAAAACCAATAATTTCAAGTTGAGAATCCGGCTATACTTTTAAAGACATGCTTGCAAGGAATTATATGATTAAGTTAGCGATTGCTATCATAGAACTTAAGAAGGGATATCTATCAATTCTAAAACTCTTTTTTAGATTTTTCAAAAAAAATTCGATTTTTTTTCGATTTTTTCTATATTTTTTTCGACATAAAGTAATAGAAAACACATAAACACCAACACATAAACACCTAGGACATAAGTTTTCTACTTTCTCCCACCCCATACTTTTACAGTGTCCCCACTGTAAGAAAAATAAGAAGAAGGAAAAGAAATAGAAAAGAAAACAACAAAAGATTAAAAAGAAAAAGAAAGACATAAAAACTTACAAAGTTGTAAAAGTGGAAACAAGGAAAAACTTCATCTTCAGGCTGAATCAACGGTTCGGTGGAGGAAAGTAGTGCTCAAAGTTCCCCATGAAGTCATACATCGTTCTCCAACGCTCAGCATCCTCCGCCTCTCTTTGACGCTGCCTCTGATCCTCCATCGACATGCGAGCTGAATAGACAGTTTCCCATCTATCCATCCTCCTATGAATGTGATCCTGCTGGAGGTGAAGTTGCTGCATCCGTGCAGAAAGATCCTCGGCCCATGGTGGTGGTATACTCGATCCTGTGTACTCGGGCTGAGGAGGTGGTGGGTAGTGAGGCTGGAAGTGGTCTTGATATATCACCGGGTTGTAAGGCATGAGTCCATAAGTATGAGGGTCGACAGGAGCTGGTGGTGGGTCGACATGAGCTCTCGGCACCTCGTTAACAAAGCTGGGTGCCTCGTTAACAGTGTTGGGATGGGGCTGGAAGTGGTCGTTAACGAGCCTGGTGGGCTCGTCAACGAAGATGTTGCTCCCTAAGACCTCCGTGTCGATGTCTTCTTCCTCGAAATTGAGCTCCTCAGTGCCGCCCTCGGTGTCGGCTTCTTCAGTGTCGTTGCCTACTACCTCGGTGTCCTCTTCTTCATCTTCATCGTCATCTTCATCTTCATCCATGGCTTCTTGCTCAAACCGGGATTCACATGACCTAAGCGAAAGCTCGTCCTCCGGTTTAGGCTCCAATGGGTAGGCGTGTCTCGTCCACGCTTCGTACCAATTCGGTACGTAGAGAAGCTCGAACTTGTCGAGGGTGGGTGTAACTATGCGATCTTGAACCTTCACCTTGAATCCTCCCTCGGCTTGAATGAAGACACCGGAGCTATACCAATAGTTTTTGTTGAGGAGTTGGGCGTGAGCTGGTGTGTAGCGGGTGAGATCGACTCCAAGATTCTTAGCCAAGAGGCTAACCAAATTGCCACACCAAACCTCCTTGGACTTGGTAGATTTTCCGATGTAGTAGAGCCATTCGTACCCCAAATTCAAGGGGTCGGGCTCCTCAAAAAGAATGGTGCGGAAACAAGTAACTTCCGTCCTTGTAGGCCGGTTCAACTCTCTCTTCGGCCAAAATGTCGCGGTGAGGACTCTAAGAATAATCCTGAAGATGGGGTTGATGATGGTTGCCCCGGATAACGCCGCGGTGAAGGATTGAACCTCACCGGTGATGTAGCTCCAAGTGCGGGTCACTCGGTAGTCCTTCAAGCTATAGTCTCTCGATGGGTTTGGGAGCTCTAAGATTGCGTTGAACTCCGCCATTGTGAACTCACGGTCCTCGTTACCGAGCCCAAACCGGATCGGTCCCGCCGAGGTCTTCGACGAGAAGTTGGTCTCCAAGGTGGCCAAGAACTCAGATGTGAGGGCCGGATAGTGTGGCAAGCTCTCTTGCTTCAAAAGATGGGCGGCCCCAAGGATGATGAAAGCGTCTTTGACATCCGTGTAGATCCCCGTGTTGACAGCGCTGGACTTTGAGAACCATCGGGTGTAGTGGTCCTTCTCCAGAAAATCACGGTAACGCCGTACTTGGCCTTGAGTGCTCAAACTCACATCATCCACTCGAGGTGGAGATGGGGTTCTATGGTTCCTCCTTTTCTTCTGAGCTCGGGTAGCGGGTCTGCTTGAACTTGCCATGGATCCTACAAAATAATCAAGACTTTTCCAAGATAAGATCCACTCAAAAATAGATAGGTAAGAGACCCCATACTTGGTCTCGAATTAACCTCGGAATTATTCGTTAACTACCCAATTGGGTCGTTTACGATTTTGGACTCGGATTGATCTATGAAACATTGCAGGGTCGTTAACGAGCCGCCGAGAACAAAAACCAGAATTTTCGATTTTAATCTACCTTAATTTAAAACACCAATCAAGCATGAAATCTTCTATATTTTTCCATCGATCCCTCAATCGGGTATAAGCACCCCATACTTGCTCAATTACCCATCCCGAACATGCTAAAATTACCCAAAAGTTTGACATTCAAAGTTCGAACTTTAAGATTTAGAACAAGAAAAATTCATGCTTTCCTACCTAGAGTGTTGCAATAGATAATCTAACATGAATAATTCTTCCTAAAACATGAACAACTAAGCACAATCAAGAATTTTTATGAACAAAAACCAAGCATGCAAATCGACCTTTCTAAGAACACGATTCAAGACACGAAATTTTGACCCTAAAGATAATCAATCATGCAATTTCGAGCAAGGGTTTAGAAATCATACCGGAGAATCGAGAAATTGAAGAACAAGGGTCGGAATTGGGGTGGTTAACGAGCTTGTGTCTCGTCGGTGATCGGTTTCCGGGCTCCGGTAACGATGGCCTCTCGGTGGTCGGTGGAGTGAAGGATTCCGAACCGGCGGGAGAGAAGGGAGAGGGATTTCGAGTTTCTTGAGGGGAGAGAAGTATGAAATTGGGAGAGTTGTGGTAGATTTGTGGAAGGGGGGTAAAAGGGTTTTTATAGGAGGGGGAAGGGTAGGTAGAGGCGGCGGGGGTAGAAAACAAGGTAGATTAGGGTAAAAATCTTACCTGCCCCGTTTCTTGACGAGTCGGGTCTTCGAACCGGGTCGTTAACGACCCTGGGTGGGTCGTTAACGAGCTGCCGTAGCCTCTTGGAGTGTTTTTTCGATCCCTTTCTCCTGAAATCTTGTTAGCTCAAAAAATTCTAATTTCTATCCTTACTAAACTAAAAAGAAAAACAAAAGAAAGATAAGAAATAATCTAAAAAGAAAAATAAAATAAAATAAAAGCTAAACCTATTCTAAAAGCGGGTTGCCTCCCGTAAGCGCTATTTTAATGTCGTTAGCCCGACGAGCTCCCTTTCTAGTCTCATGGTGGTTCATGTGTAGCCATGTTGGGGTCTTGAGGTACCCCTCTCGTAGCCTTACAGCCTCTGTGTGCTTGAGTTGCTAAATTAGGACCCTTTTCTTCTATTAGTACGCTCGATATCCCTGGATTGTCAGTGTAGTCCGAAAGCCAATGTGGTTTGGACTTTTCTGTAATACATATAGTAGGGCCTTGGTTAAACTCTTGCACGTGAGACTCAGTGATCGGCAATTGAGGCTCGGTAGGGACTGTTGTGTCAAGTTCAAGTTGAATCAACTCGATTTGTGCGACTCCAACTGGGTCATTGGCTTTTTGATCCAAGTTGAATTCCACCCGTTCTTCTCTTATATCAAAAGTGAGGAGTCCCTTCCGCACATCAACCCTTGCTCCTGCTGTGGCTAAAAACGGTCGCCCGAGAATTATGGGTACATGAGGGTCTTCAGGCATATCAAGGACGATAAAATCATTCGGTATAAAGAATTTCCCGAGTTGAATAGGATAGTCGTCCACCACTCCTGTGGCTTTGACACTTGACCCATCTGCCACGTACAGATTCTTGTCTACTGGCTCTAGTGGTCCCACATTGGCTTTAGACCAGATTGAGAGCAGAACGAGACTAGCACTGGCACCTAGATCACATAAAGCCTTGAACTTGTGGTTGCCTATGCCGATCGTTATTGCAAACCTTCCTGGATCTCCTAGCTTTTCCGGTAGAGCTATCGATTTGACTTCATCCTGCAACTCTGTAATGGATCTTTTCCTGCTAAGAATATCTTTCAAAAATTTTGTGTAAGCTGGCATTTCGCTTAGGGCCTCAGCGAATGGGATGGAAATATTAAAGCCCTGAAGAATCTTCACGAAACGCTTGAACTTACTCTCAGTAGAGTCCATAGATTTCTTGGTTGGAAATGGAAGAGATTTCACTATTCTCGGAACCAAGTTAGGCTCGAGAGATGAGAGTACCGGGTCGACACTAGGGTCGTTTATTGTCCTCGGCGGGTCGTTACCGACCCTGGTGGGGTCGTTAACTACCCTGGGATTGAGAGGGAGGCTCTGTTTAGAGAACTTACCTGTGGTAGGGTCGTCAGGAACCCTTGAAACCTCGTCATCCTGGTTTGTAGGCTCGGTATTTGCTCTCGCTGGCTCGTTAACGAGCCGTTTTGCGAGGTCTTGTTCCTCCTTCTCTTCAGCTTGAACTCTCTCCGGTAATGTCTTCCCACTTCTGAGGTGCACTGCTGCTCTTTGGCCTCTAGGGTTCTCCTCGGGGCGGCCCGGGAGTTGCCCTTGTGGTCTTGGAATCCGTGCAGCTAAGTCCCCTAGTTGGGAATCAACACTCCTCTTCCAAATATCGAACTCTCCCCATCTTTTATCTTGTCGGTTCAGTTTGGCTTGAACTTCATCAACTTTGTTGTTCACTCCGTTAATGCTCTCCTTTATTTCCTAAACCCATGATGGCGTCTCCTGATGGCCTGGAGGTCGATATGGTGCAGGTCGTCTATCTGGTGGGGGCCCTGCGTAGTTTTGACTTGTATTTTGATTGCCCCATGGTTGATAGTTGTTCGACTTGTTATTATAATTAGGCTGGTTCCTGTATGGTCCTCTCATATAGTTCATCTCAGCTATTGTCTCAGCGGTTCTAACCTGCTCAATGTTAGTGCAAGCAGAAGTACTATGTGCAGAAGAACCACATTCTTGACATGATTGAGAGGATTTCAGAAAACTCACCTGTTTTCTCAGACGGTTGACCTCATCTTGTAAGAATTGATTTTTAACATTTGGGTCAACTTCTTCTCGGTTAGGTATGTAGAGACGTTTTTGAGTTTGTGGAGTTTGCTGGGTTCCATACATAGCATCGTAATTAGCCAGCTTATCCAACAGTTCCCATGCCTCTGTCGGGTTCATCTCTATAAAACCGCACGCAGTATGCGTGTTGATGCGGTTCTTGGTCTCTGCGTTGATACCCTGGAAAAAGATTTCTTGCAAAACATATAAAGGTTGCCCATGAGTAGAGCACTGTCTAAGCATCTCTTTGAATCTTTCCCATGTTTCAACAAATGTTTCATTAGGCAACTGGTGATAGGAGGTGATGCGTTTCCTCAACTCCGTTGTCTTAGCAGGAGGGAAAAACTTTGTAAGAAATTGTTCATACAGAGCTTTCCAAGTCCTGATAGACTTAGAAGGTAGGCTCTCCAACCAGTTCAGGGCCTTTCCAGTAAGAGACCATCTAAAAGCTTTTAACAGAACATATTCTAATGAGACACCTTCAGCAGCTATGGTGTCACATAAATCAAGAAAGTTTCTAATATGCTCCACAGGGCACTCAACAGGTTTCCCTTCAAACTGAGCCCGTTTGATTAAGGATATAAATTGAGACTTGATCTCAAAAGGTTTCTCTATCGCTGGAAGCACAATAGGAGATTCTGGCACCCTCAGTTCCGGATGCATGTATTGTTTGGCATTCCTTCGATAGGCATCAAGCTTTTCTTGTAGTCGAGCCTTATCAGCTCATTGACGCTCAGCTTCGGCGTCTGCGCCGTCCTTCTCGGCTTTCAGTGCCTCCATCTGGGTCCGGAGGATCTCTAACTCGCGATCCATCTCTTCTGCTGTGGCCATGGATCGGTTTTCTCGTAGTCGACGGTGCAGGGAACGTTCGGGTTCTGAGTAATAACCGGTGTTATCAAACTGAAGCCTTCGTCGTCCTACCGGCATACACTGAGAAAACAGACAAAGAAAACAAAAATTAAAAACAAAAACGGGGTCGGGCTATTCCCGAACCCAAAGATAAACTAACAAACTCGTTGCTTCCCCGGCAACGGCGCCAATTTGTTGGGAGGGTTTCTTGACAACAAATAAATTTAAAATCAAGACCCCGCTGAGTATAGGGAGGTCAGGATCGTTCCACAGGAAGCAAGGTTGTTCGTTTATCAATCTACTAAAAAGCAAACAAAAACAAATAAAAACACTTACAAGCAGCCTCGTTAACGACGTTGTCAGAGTCGTTAACGAACCACCGAACACAAGAACACTTCAAATAACGACCTAATTAAAATCTAATTAAATTCGGTACCGAGGCAAGTACTCAGCAATGAAAATTCACTAGAGATAATTCAAATAAAACAAAGATCTAGGATTTAGGGACACCACAACATAGCCAAGCATAAAAACTCGTAAGAAGATAAGATCATGCCTTTAAACAGATAGAGTCATCAACTTTCGTTGACTTAGCAAGTAAATAAACAAACTTTCGCATCCTAATTCACTTTAATTGCTTGTTTTGGATCTAAAGCTTGAAACTTTCGTATTCAAACAATATCAACCTTTAAGTTACTAACTTTCTCTTTCAATCAAGTTAAAAACCTAAATTACCTCAACTTTCGTTTCGGTATAAGCACAACAAACAATTCTCAATAAAAGATAAAAGGCATTCAACACACAATCTTACTCATCAAACATGCTCAACTATGTCGGGCTTAACCCCGATCCTAGAAAAGAAAACTACTCACTACTCATGACTAAGAAACCAATAACTTCAATCAAAAGAAACATTAAAAACAAAACAAAACTCAAATTAATAAGAAAGTATCGTCTTACAGAGATTTAGAAGAAACCGAAAACATCAAAATACCGAATCAAAATCACAACTAACGATCCCGGTGACTGTCGTCTACCGAGCCTCCTCGATCCGACTCCGATCCAACTTCTCCTCTCTCGGCCCTTCGAAAAATCTCCTCTAAAAGCTTCCCCCCTTTCTATGCTAGATAGAAGGGTATTTATACTAAAAAGCTAAAAAAACTAAAAAGGCTAAAAGATATAAACTTTCCTAAAAAGATAGAAACAAACCCTAAAAGATAGAAATAAAATCTAAAAAGATATTAAGACCTAAAATACATATTCTAATAACCCCAGAAGATTCTAAAAAGATACTCAACCGACACGGAAATAAATTCCCGCTCAGGATCGGTGAATTATAAAATAAATCTTCAAATCTTCTTCTTCGTGGCCTCGTTAACGAGCTCTCACAACCTCGTTAACGAGCCTGGGCTTTGTTTTCTTCCACACTTCCTCTTGTAATCTTAAGCTCTGACTTCTTCAATCTTGTACTCCTCCGTCTTTCACTGTAATGCTCCAAATTCAGCTCCACATAGCTCCTTTCCTTGCTAAAACCTACAAAATACACAAAATAGCGTAGCTTCCACTCTTTTCATAGAAATATGCAAAACTACCTAAAAACACTCCAAACTAATCCTAAACTTAACAAAACTAAACCTAATAAGCAAAGAAAACCTACTAAAAACTATACTAAAAATGCGAACATAACAAAACTAAACCTAATAAGCAAACTAATCCTAATCTTGGCCTCAGGATGGGAACGCTTTGTACCAACCTCCTATTATGCTTTAGCAAACTCAGAGCACAGTCTCATGAATTAAAAGGCCTCGGGCCACTAAATTCCAATTTTCGAGAAGGCCATGACTTCACAAAGTCTAATCTTCCACCCCATTTTTTTATTTTGAGCCTCGTAGAAGCAACGACTTCTTTCTCTTTGCATGCTTTGTGCTCAACAATGTTTTTCTTCATTTTCTCATCTTGAGGCCAAGTTTCAACTTCCGAAAAAGTAATTCTGAGAGGCGTGGTGGCCACGTTGCCTTTTTTGGGGACGTGGAAAACTTTCTTTATCATTACTAGCTTAACGGCCTCCACATCCTTCTTTCCCCGCTGCCACTAGGAGCACTCTTCTATTTCAATATAATGACCATCTCAATTGCATTCATCACTACCCAAAAATGAATGAAAACAATAGAATATGAAAACAATAAAAGAGCATACAGAGTGGTAAAAGACTCTAACACCCCCAATTCTTCCATGACTAGGGGAAGTGAACACTAAGACCAACATGCTCTAGGCGTTTGTGGGTGAGGTACTCATTGTGTGATCTCACAAAGTCTACTTTGAAAACTTGTTTGGCCTTCGCCACTTCTTTCTGAGGCATCTTCCCAATCTTCTTGTATAGGCTCGGTTTCACTAGGATGTTGAAATGCTCGTTTTGAATATTGTGAATCAGAAACCACTTCTCCCTCCAATTCCCGACACTGGGGTGTGTGGCCACTAAACCCATCACATGGATAATCGAACTAAAAAAATCACATGCTTCTTGAATAACTTTAGAAATACAAGGGATGATTGATTGTTTGAATAACTTTAGAAATACAAGGGATGATTGATTGTGTCAGATGAAGAGCCACTTGCTTGAATAACTTTTTCTCCGGTGTGATCTATTCAGTTGAAATTTGAATAACTTTAGAAATACAAGGGATGATTGATTGTTATTTTAAGGAAAGGGCAAAGAGGGCGACTCGTTCTAAGAGTCGCTAGATTCACTTATGAGAAGCTGGGGCTCAAAGAGGACGTGTAAAATTAAACCAATCCTTGATGACCACCCCCTGCGACATGTCAGATGGATTACTCTCGTTTGACATGCGAGAAAAAAACCGAGGGCACGGAAGGGAAGGGCACCGAGAAAAGAAAAATAGAAAAAAGATCACAAAGAAGAAAACACACAAGAATGAAAGACTAAACCAAAGAGAGCAAAGTCACAACAGAGAGGGAGATACACGCCAACTCCAAGAGAGCACTTCGGTGAGGCCACCACCCCACGATTCTCAAGGTGGATTCGACTTTGTTCATTATAGCATGCATGACAAAAGTCGACTTTGTTCCTTATAGCATGCATGGCAAAAGTCGACCAACAAACTGATCCTCAAGCTAGCGTTAGCCCAGAAAACCACCCCTAAAAGAAAAACCCAAAGAATCTCGCACAAGTGGACAATTAAAAAAAAAATTTAAAAAAGAAATCATCCGCATCGAAGCTTGACTCAAAAAAAGTTAACATGGAACAACAAAGGTTGCCACCCACCCTCACGATAGCGAGAAGTCGAAATGCCACAAAGAGAAAATAAGGCAAATGTGATAAACAAAGGCAAGAAAAAGAGAAAAGCTTACTTATTCATTCAAAGAGAAGAATTTTGAAGACTCCTAAATTAGCAGGATAAAGGCAAGAATTGTTGGAAAATGAGAAGGTGCGTAGGGCAAATTCAAAGTGGCGTGAAAGAAGAGGACGACATGTAAAGGAAAAATAATGAGGAAAATGACATATAAATCCTTTTTATAAGCCTCCTTAATGGATCAACTCATGGAAGACAAAGCCCAATAATCAAAGTCAACCCAAACAACTAGCCCGGTCAATGACAAACCCAGAACCATGAAGCCTAGAAGTGAACTGTCTAAGAGTAAGTAAACTCGCACCTTGGGAATTAGAAGACATCTCATGTTTGTCTCGAGGTTCCCAAAACGCAAGCGGAAACATATAGTCATGGGGTTGTGATGGAGTGTGAATAAATCAAAGCGCTAAATGACAAGAAGAATTATCAAAGCAAAGGAAAAAATCAATGAGAAATTACGTATGCAAATTCAGGGTCCAAAGTCACAACTTGAAAATGCTAAACATTCGTGTACCCCACAATAAATAAAACAATGGTGCCCCTACCCACAAATACACCAAAATGGGCAAAATAATTTCACCTTCTCACAGACATCGCGTAGAATCAACTAAAAAAATTAAGCTACAAGAGAGACTCTCATGATGCCCAAGTGTAATCATCGCACATATCCTAAATGGTTATCGACCACTTAACCTAACCAATGTGATGTATGAATGTCGGATAAAGTTACCATCTACAAAGACCAAACAGTGATGATGATCGATACAATCATACACTCGACTCTCCGAGTTATAATACAAGTCACATCAATATCACACTCCACCAATCAACAACCAAAACCTCAAATGTCAACAAATCTCTCCCACATTGGAAGATTCTCGAAATCATAACTGAAATTGCATGTTACACCAACGAAAATCCAACAGATCGGACACCTCATAGTCCATCAATCAATAGCCCTTTCCAACATCTATAAGTAGTTGAAGAAGATGAAGGTTGCAACGTCAAAAAACATCTCTAGCGTAAGATCATTTCTTATTAACGGATACTCGCCATCGTTGAAACTTTTTGGAGAACTTTGTTATTTACGAGGGAGAATCCTAAAAAGTTATAAGTATATATTTACAAGAGAGAAAAAACACCATGGTTTGTAAATAGCGCATGTATGACGAACGCCAATACTCTAGAATTTGTAAAATCTCTTTTAAAAGCGAGTGTGAATCATTCTCACGCGCATAATAAAGAGTGAAACTTATGCATGTCTGTTTTTTTTAATTAATTTAAGTCTTGAAACTTAACGCTCATTTATTTCGTGTTACAATAGTGTAGACTTAGCTCAACCCAACTGGTTATAATTGTCCACTTTTACGCTACTCGTGCTAGTTAATCCATAATGAATTATAATTAAATAATATTATTTCATAATAAAAATATTATTTTATATATTCTAATAATAAATGTAATATAGTATTTAAAATAAATGTTATCTTTTGCAAAAATAACAAGTCGGGTCAATCTACCGAGTTTCGAGTTAGTCAGGTTTGGTTCTTTCTATTGTTGAGTGAGCTTTCAACCTTAATATCTATGAACAATTCAAGTTAGGTTGTCATGTCGATTTGAGTTTTAACAAGACTAATGTTAATCCACAAATTATTTGATACACTAATTGAGATCTTATTTTTCCCTCTACCACTCTCCTTTGAAACTTGCAAAATAGTGGAAAAGGGGGTGAGGCCCCTTAATCCATCTTTGATACCTAAGTAAAAAATGGTCAGTTTTGTCGAGTGTATGCATAAAGAAGAGAAAATATTCAATAAGCATGAAGTCCCCTTTCTTGGAGAGATGACTTATCATATTTAAAGGAAAGAAAGAGCAAGCCTAGGAGGTAAGGTTAGCCGACTATACTACTTGTTTGGCAAGCAGTCTGAAATTTTATCTTTTTCATAGATAGAATATTTTCTCCCTAATACTTTAAGTTACAATATTTAAATAATTAAAAGAGCATAATTAAAGCATAGATAGATCACTAATATTAAGAGATAATAAATATCTTAAAATAATAATATCATACAGTGCACATTAATTAGCATGCAATATTTAAATAATAAAGCGTAGCACATAGTAGTTACTAATAAAAAACATCCGCACACAATTGCCCTTTTGAATCTTTATTGTCGATTGCGCATAGCGCAATAAATTCAAATCCTCTAGGACATACACGCAAGTGGCTATGTGAAATTAGGGGTTGCATACTTTATTCATATATTTATATACTCGTATTTTTACACCATTACTTCGTATATGCGGATTCTCAAACATATTGTATCCTTATGGCCAATTAACTAAATGCATAAAATCGAAATAAAGGATAAATTTTTGGGTTTTTTTTGCCAAAGACCACCTTTTAAAATATTATTTTTTTAAGAAACCATCTTTTAATTTTTTTAAAAGTAAAAACACCTCTTATAATATGAACACCCAAATTCAACTACCTTAAGTCATTTTCCGTGGAATTTTATCTTAACCGGAGCGATATTCCCTTATACCAAATAATTAAATTATTTTTAAAAAAAATATAAAGTGTTTTAGTAAAATGTTCATAATTTAATAGATGTTTCTTTTTAAAATATATACAAAAATTGTTATAGTTAGATTTTCTTATTTATATAAAGTTTTATTTCATTATTAACTAATCAAAAAATAAAATGTTTTAATTATTTTACGTAGTAATTAAAATACAACAATAGAAAAACGATTATGAAAATATTTATATTCTTTCATTAAAGTAAGGATGGTCAAAATTTCTATAAAATATAACAATAGAAAAGAAATATTATGCAAATAATTTATATTCTTTCATAAAAATAAGGACGGTCGAAATTTTTGATTAAAATTTAGTTGTTTATTTAGTAAAAATATAATTATAAAAAAGTATTATTTTTAATTAGTTAAGAATGAAATAAAATCTTATGTAAATAAACAAAAAATAACTAAAATTTTTTTTGATAACTTTTAAAAATAAACATCTATTAAATGATCAACTTTTTACTAGACCACCTTATTATTTTTTAGAAGTAATTTAATTATTTTGTATAAGGGCATATCGGTCCGGATAGGATAAAATTCCACCAGAAAATTATATAAGGTGGTTGAATTTGGGTGTTTGTATTAGAAAAGGTGTTTTTACTATAAAAAATTATAAAATGTGGTTTCTTTCAAAAATCATATTTTAAAAGGTGGTTTTTGGCAAAAAAACCCTATATTTTTTGGAAAAAAAGTTGATCGGTCTCTTTTTATAAGAAGCATTATTTTCCAAAACATGCAATGATCTAAAAGTGGCATCAACGACATGATTTCTTCAATTGCATTTTTACAAGTCCGGGGAATCGTCACCCCGTTCTCCTATCTAAGGGTAAATGCCCTTGTCCCCAGTGTTGCAACAGCTTGATAGAGTTTTTTCTAATTAAATATGAGCTTTACCATCGACAGGGTCTCCAACATTCTCATGACCCATCGAAGTACAAATTTTTTATATCGGAAAACCCTATGATTCATCCATCAAGCAATAGTGTTCAACTACCCCAGGTAAGTTGCTAGTCGAATCACTTGTAGAGGGTCTTTTCATGAGACAACCAAAATCAAATGATTTCATGGCGGATTTTTCGAATCTCATTCTTATCTTGGGGTAGGATCCTTCAGTCTAGGTATTTGATAATGGGAGCTCATCATCCCAAACCATCCATATCTTCTTTTTCATCATCCATGACCCCCACACTAGGACATCCTGATAACTCTACATAAATGGAGGCTTTGTAATTTAAGTGGACAACTATTGAGAGTGCTTCTCTAGTAGGTGAGGTCCACGTTGCCCCTGCCTCGACTTCGTAAATATCATATGCCCCATTGACCTTCAACGTCCATTAGAGGCTACCTCCATCTTACCATGCGTCGACGTCATGAACGAGCCATCAACCTTTGGAGATTTTTAAAGGGACTTGTGCTTTTATGTTGTTTGAGGTTTGCATTAGATTTTGTATATCCACATTCATTGTCCATCTCTCAACTTGCATATATAGGTTCAAACTGGTCAAAAGTGACTAAGCTCTCACACTACCATCATCAAATCCAGTAGCTATCGCTTTCGCCTTTGCACAACATTCAAGGCTTATACTGGATCGAGACTCGCTTCAGTTGAACTACGAGGTTTCCTAAAATGCATTTTCGTTCATATAGATGGAACACTGCATGTTGACTCTTGACCACCATATCATCTATGTGGACTTCCATGGTCTTTTCACTAAGTCCCTCAGACAGGTTTATCACTAGTCTGTAAAACGCCGTCTAATTCTTGAAATTGATCAATTGAATTTATTCACCCTTTGAATTAGGGTTTCATTACCCCTAATTGTTCGAGACTTTATTCAATTCCAATCTTTTTTAGATCGTTGAGAATCGATTGACTTCTATCATACCCTCACGATCATGCATCGGCCCATGATCCGACTCTTGGGTGTGCTACCTTTTACGATCAAAGCTCATCGTTGGCATTTTCTAACTCGACCCACATCAGACCTTGCAAGTGCGACTCGTCACGTGTTCGCCTCCAAATCCCTGGTCTCGTTCTTACCGATTGTCACTTGCCATGGTATTGTAGCTTCTTTGGCATCATCGGCTTTTACCCTACCGTGGACGTTTAGTCATTGGCTTCATCCACCATGAGCAATCGTGGCTCGACTATCTTCATGTGAGTGATCGCTCCTATACGAGCAATCATGCTCGCTCGCCTGACCACCATTGTGCCCTAGTCGCCTACCTCGTTGATCGACCCGGAACCGTCATCGGTGTCCTCCAATGTTTTGTTCATCGACCGCGTTGGTTAGTTGCCACCGTCTATCTTGATCGTAGCCATTAGTAGGGCTAGGTTTTCATCATTGGAGGTTTCTCTTCACCAAGAAACGTCGGTTCTTCTTCTGAAGTCAACTCTATAAACATCTTTTCAACTCCATTAGGAAATTCAATGATCCTTGTATTTGCTTACCACATACGGTTTCAATTGTTAGTGCACAAAATTGTTCAAAACCTTAATCGAGATCTTCAGAGGGAGGTGGGGCTCCCTAATTCATCTCTGATACCTATGCAAGAAAGGACCGAAATTACCGAGTGTGTGCATAGGGAAGAGAACATAGGGTATTCAATGAAGCATAAAGCACCATTTTCCAAAAGAGTTGGAATATTACATATTAATTAACATGCAATATTTAAATAATGAAACACAACATACAATAACTAATTATCGAAAATATCCACTGTTGGACCCAGAAATAATCCAAGTAGGAAGCAACCCATTACCAGGGAAGGCCTAATGCCTTGCAGCTACAAGATATTGTTCGACCTAGATTTTAGGCAAAGAAGCGTCAGCCCATAGTCAGAGAATCTCCAACACATACAGAGCTACGGAAGATTTTCGGGATTGATTAAGTCGGTTGGAGGAGAGAGGGTCCGAGATATGTTTGTTACAAGATAGATTCTTCTCCAAATTGTATTCATTATAAGATAGAAATAAGCCGAGATTTGTTAGTTAGAGATAAGATCATATCTTTTATTAAGATAGAATATACTCTAGAGGGCTATATAAGCCAATGTAACCCTTAGGGGAAAAGGGGCTTGATTCACACTATTTCTTCTGATTTCTACATAAATACAAACACACCTTCATCTATATTCTTCTTAGTTCATTCGATCAAGGCCCGATCTAAGCCAAGGTTCTACCTTTGGTAAATTTTGGCTCAAACAATTTAGCGCCCACCGTGGGGCCATGATCGATACAACCATCAAAAGAATCACCATTCAACCTCTTTTCAGATCAAGAACACGATGTTTGGGAACGAAGAAGGAAGCCCCAAAACCCCGTCACCGGTGATGACCAAAACCTTGAGAACCAAGGCGTTCGGTCTCAAGAAGAGGAGATGACGGACCTCAGGCAACGTATGGAGTTCCTCCAAAAGGCATTGAGCGACCAAAAAAGCTTTTACGATGCTCATGTAGAACGCCTTACTGCCGAAAATAGCCAACTCAAACAACAGTACGAGGTCTTGGCTACGGGGCGCCGTTCTCTCCGCGTCGCCCGACGCACTGACGGAATAGTTAGAAGGATAGATTTCAACGCTGGAGAAGGGACGTCCGGAAAGGATGCAGACTCGGACCCCCGAGACAAGACACACGCACGACGAGACGCGACTCCGGATCCCATTAGCCGAGTCCTCCGCGGAGAAGTCTCCCACGTCGATAATCCTCCAATTAATCTCCGGCCAGCGGCTAACCAACGTCGAGCGCCATCTCAGGAAATCTGGATCGAAGATGGTGACACCGATGGAGAGGATCGAGAATGCAACCCATCTGAAGAGGTATTGCTTCTACCTAATTCATTATCATGTTTCATCTCTAGACATTTCTTAGCTTTCGCTTAGAGAATCTTTAGGCAATTTTTGGCTTTTTCAAATAAACGACTTCGGGCACTTGCTCACACTGTCGGACAAGATTTCGAAATTCTTATCTCATCAATCATGTTTTCGCACATTTTTACATAATAATTTGCGAGAAAATACTCTCCCATTCTTGCACACTCTCTTATTGCTCATAAACGCAAACATGCGCTAATTAACGTTGCATACAACATGAGACACGCCGAACACCACAATACCACTGTTATGACACATGGTAATACCGTCTAGAAATGGTGAAGTCGTCACGAATACAATGTCGATCAAGTAACCCATAAGTTGGTTACCCCCTATCTAATTCCGATTTAACGAAACATCCGATTAGTACGGGAAGGGGAAAGCTATAGCATATAACCCATGCCATATGCGCGGGACGCCGCGATGACACTACATCCTAATTTGAGGATCCACTGCCCAAGAACGCCCTTGGCAGTGGCCAAAGGAAGCCTAATCGTAACTAACTACGCACGACCCTTTGCAAAAAACTAAAACACTCAACGCGCAAAACGAGATCCTACACGGGACTCACGATAAGTCGCTAACGAGAGGAGCATTAAAAACTCCTTCTTAAAACGCTAAACTCTAACGCGTACCCTATCCACGGGCAACAAGTTCCGGGAGATTCTCCAGGAACGGACACCACAACAATTTTAGGCCCCGGACCAAAAAACTACCAAGTCTTCAAACAAACCCCAGGGAGTATGATAATATACCATTAGTCCACTTATTACAGTCGTCTATAGCAGAAACATCGGCGACGCAGGCCGCTGAACCACCACCAGAGCAACTCGCCCCGGATATTCTCCAAGCATCCACCAATCCAGGGGTCAGTTCGGGCGACCATTGGACCAAGCCATACCTTGATTGGTTCCTACGCGGCGAAACACCAAAGGACAAGATAGAAGGCAAAGCCTTAAAATCAAAGGCAACGCGGTTCTCCATCTTAAAAGGGATCCTCTTCCACAAGTCTGCAACAGGTTTTTTACAACGGTGCGTAGAAAAGGAAGAGGCTGAGAAAGTCATGCGCGAGGTACACAACGGAGATTGCGGTAATCATACTGGGGGTCGCAGTCTTGCTAACAAAATCTTAAGGCAGGGGTGGTATTGGCCCACCATACGCCAAGATGCCACCAAGTATGCTCAATCATGCGAGGCATGCCAACGGCACGCACCAGTCCCACATCAGCCACCAGAGATTCTCCTCCCCTCCGTCACTCCCTGGCCTTTCATGCGAAGGGGGATGGACATCGCCGGCAAGCTCTTAGTGAATGCATCTTGTGGAAGCACGACGACGACAAGATTGAGTTGCTCAACGACTCTCAACACCACCGGTCAACAGTAATTCAGTCTTCCACTAGAAAAGAAGATCCTAATGCTGGGGTACCGAGTGAGTAGTACTTGACAAAGGTATCCTACTATGCCAGTAAGTCCCAACGATCATTCTTCTCATCAACAAAGTCTTGAAGAATCTCCAGGCGAGGCTTTATCGAAAACTAAGCAACCACGCTAATTACCATGTTGACCAAACACTGGGTCACCTTTTTGACAACTTCTCACAACTTCTCTTCCCGAGCACAATATAACTCATCGAGTATTCGCTATCTTATGCAGAGAATCTCAGATGCAGACCTACAAAACCAGCCGGGTGTACTACCTTAAGAGTCGCTTCGGAACACAGCTTCCAAGACATAGGCTCTCAATCCGAGACATAGACCTCCAGTTTCTCAAGCATCACCTTTGCACGACAACGAGTGTAAGCTCCTGGTTTGTGACTTGATTTGAGTCCATGCTATGGACTAGCGACTTCGATCCGGTAAACGCCCAACGCTAACGGTTTTCATCAAGTTAAACGCCCAAGGCTACACAACTTCGATCACACCAACGCTGGCGGCAAGTAGCTTCAATCAAGTTCGTGTCTATAGCTGACGACTTCGATAGAGTCTATGCCTCTAGTAAACACTTCTGTTCTGTAAACGTCTGCTGGCCAGAAACTCGATCGCTTATATCAGTGGACAACTCTTGCAAATGATGAAGGATCCTATCGAAGACATGAAATCCATCTAGCCCGTCTCGTTGCCTCAACGACCAAGATGAATTTGGGGTATTGTTGGACCCAGATTTAATCCAAGTAGGAAGCAACCCATTACCAGGGAAGGCCTAATGCCTTGCAGCTACAAGATATTGTTCGACCTAGATTTTAGGCAAAGAAGCGTCAACCCATAGTCAGAGAATCTCCAACGCATACAGAGCTACGAAAGATTTTCGAGATTGATTAAGTCGGTTGGAGGAGAGAGGGTCCGAGATATGTTTGTTACAAGATAGATTATTCTCCAGATTGTATTCATTATAAGATAGAAATAAGCCGAGAATTGTTAGTTAGAGATAAGATCATATCTTTTATTAAGATAGAATATACTCTAGAGGGCTATATAAGCCAATGTAACCCTTAGGGGAAAAGGGACTTGATTCACACTATTTTTTCTAATTTCTACATCAATACAAACACACCTTCGTCTATATTCTTTTTAGTTCATTCGATCAAGGCCCGATCTAAGCCAAGGTTCTACCTTTGGTAAATTTTGGCTCAAACATCCACTCACATCTAGCTCTTATGGATATTCATTCATATTGATGGATATATCCACACACACACACACATAAAGTTGAAGAAAAAGACATTTAGGATGCTTATGGATATTCAATCATATTGATAGATTATATACAACTAGTATGAATACATGCTATGAATATCTTGAAAATTAGCAAGAATAATAGTCATATTAATAGCATACATAGTATTTAAAAACGTACGCAGCATTTTTCCAGCAAGATATAATAGTACTTGCAAGAAATTAAAACAAGATAAATTTTGTGATATCTTGCTATACATACCTGATCCTGGCTCGTCTTAATTGTCGATTCAAGCGGTTCAACATAACAGGGCCCCCAAACTACTGGGCCTCCTTAGTTTGTACTTTGTTATAGTGGTAGGCTTGGTGCCTGATAAGATGGATTAGTATTTTTTTTTTGTTTATACTTTGTTCTAGTGGTAGTTTGGTAGGATGAGTTAGTTCTCACCTTATTTTTTAATGGACCCCAAAAATCTTTCTTTGGTCATTGAAAGTTTTTGATTGACTATTTTCATTTCATTAAATTAAAGCCCATTACAATAAGAAGTTACCATTCTTCTTTTATTTTTTTCACTTCTATTTTGATTTTATCATTTACCTATAATTTATTATTTTTTTAAACATAGTAAATTTTCTTCTTTTTTGTCACTTTGTCATGTTTTTTTAACCTTCTTTTAAAAGTAAACACTTGTATAATTTTTGAACTTAAATTAATGTATAAAGTAATTATATTTTGCCTTTTGTTTTATGTAAGTAGCTAAATACTATAATCAATATATGTTTATTTGGATATTCCAACATAACTAATGACTAATTATTATTGAAATCAAATTTACAATAACGAAATATTAGTTAATAATAGTGAATATAAATTTTGAATAGTTTATTATAAGGGCCTAATATCAAATTTGGCACAAGGCCACCAAAAACCTTAAGACGGCCCTGACCTGATCGATAGCACTATATATAGCATCCCATAGAAATTGTTCTTAATATATGTGTTCCTTCACCTTTTTCAAAGACAATAAATAAAGAAAGAGAACGAGAAAACAAAATGAAAAAGTTTTTGATCGCTTTGACTCTCTTGGCTTTGGTGTACTCGGCCATTGTTGAATGTTGGGCCCAGAATCCGTCAACCCATTCTTTGGTTAAGCCCACTAGCTCAAGGCAAGACCTCGAAGCTCATTTAGCCCAGAAATCCTGAGAAGATGGAGATGGTCGGTTGCGCCGAGGGACAACTACTTCATGGTGGATACCCGAACGTGGGAGGCGTGGACAATCGTGGTTGCAAAGTGACGAAAGTTAATCTTAGCTGTAGTATAAAGAAAAGAAAAATTGGATGTAAAAGTACACATGAGGATGATGTTCGCATTTTTGGTATAGTTTTTGATAGGTTTTCTTTGCTTATTAGGATTAATTTTGTCTAGTTTAGGTTTAGTTTTGAGTGTTTTTTAGTTAGTTTTGCATAAATCTACGAAAAGGGTGGAATCTACGTTATTTTGTGTATTTTGCAGGTTTTAGCTAGGAAAGGAGCTAAATGGAGCTAAATTTGGAGCATCACAGTGAAGGACGGAAAAGTACAAGATTTAAGAAGTCGAAGCTCAAGAGATCGAGAGGAGGTGTTGAAGAAAACATAACCCCAGGCTCGTTAACGAGGCTGTGAAGGGTCGTTAACGAGGCCACGAAGAAGAAGATTTCGGAGTATTATTTTATTATTCACCGATCCTGAGCGGGAATTTATTTCCGTATCGGTTGAGTATCTTTTTAGAATCTTTATGGGTTATCAGAATATGTATTTTAGGGTTTATATCTTTCTGGATTTTATTTCTATCTCTTAGAGATTGTTTCTATCTTTTTAGGAAAGTTTTTATCTTTTAGCCTTTTTAGTTTTTTAGGATTTTCTATAAATACCCTTCTATCTAGCATAGAAGAGGGAGGGCCGAATTTTGGAGTAGAGTTTTAGAGCTAGTTTTGGAGGAGAAGGAAGGCCGAAGAAGAGGCTGCCGGATCGGAAGTCGGTGACGAGGTTCGGTGACGACGGTTTCCGAGGTTCGTTGATCGAGTTTGTGGTTCGGTGATTGTTTTGTTTTGGTTTTTCTCTGATTCTCTATAAGACGATATTTTTGTTATTAATTTAAAGTTTGAGTTTTTGTTTCAATGTTTGTTTTTATGGAAGTTTTTAGTTTGTTTATCATGAGTAGTGAGTAGTCTATTTTTCTAGGGTCGGGGTTAAGCCCGGCATAGTTGAGCATGTTTGATCAAGTAAGATAGTGTTTTGAATGCCTTTTATCTTTATTGAAATTGTTTGTTGTGCTTAATACCGAAACGGGAGTTGAGGTAATTTGAGTTTTAACTTGATTGAAAGAGAAAGTTAGTAATTTGAAGGTTGATATTGTTTGTAAACGGAAGTTTCAAGCTTTAGATCCAAAACAAGCAATTGAGTGAGTTGGTTTATGAAAATAGATTAATTTACTTGTCTAGTCAATGAAAGTTGATGACTCTATCTATTTAAAGGCATGATCTATCTTCTTATGAATTCTTATGCTTGGCTATGTTGTGGTGTCCCTTATCCTAGATATTTGTTTTTATTGAATTATTTCTGATAAATCTTCGTTGCTGAATACTTGCTTCGGTACCGAGTGTTAGTTAGAATTTTATTAGTTTGTTAATTGGTGTTTTTGTGTTCGGTGGTTCGGTAACGATCCTGACAAGGTCGTTAACGAGGCATCTCGTGAGTGATTGTGCTTGATTTTATTTGATTTTTTTTAGATTGATAGACAAACAACCTTGCTTCCTGTGGAACGATCCTGACTCCACTGTACTCAGCGGGGTCTTGACTTACAAATTTATTTGTTGGCCGAGAAACCCTATCAACAGAGGACACCCGATTGTAACTGATATGCACAATTATATTGTGTATTTAGGAGGAGTTTTAGCATGGATTTATGGTTATTTTAGGTGTTTCATATGCTATTTCCAGCTAGGAGAAAGAAGACCCGAAGATGCATTAATTTGGAGTTTTAAAGCTGGACTGAAGAAGTTTGAAGATCGCGTCCTGGTGCAGGCGGCGACCGCCGCCTACCAGGCGGCGCCCGCCGCGTTTGGTGGTCAACGCATCCGAATGTTGCCACGTGTTATATTCTGAATGGCCATATCTTTATCAACTTTAAAACTCCAAATTAATGCATCTTCCGGACCCAGATGGCCACAGCTGAAGAGATGGCTCGAGAGTTAGAGATCCTCCGAACCCAGATGGAGGCATTGAAAGCCGAGAAGGACGGCGCTGACGCAGACAAGGCTCGACTGCAAGAAGAGCTAAACGCCTATCCAAGGAATGCCAAGCAATACATGCATCCGGAACTGAGGGTGCCAGAATCTCCTATTGTGCTTCCTGCGATAGAGAAACCTTTTGAGATCAAGTCTCAATTTATATCCTTGATTAAACGGGCTCAGTTTGAAGGGAAACCTGCTGAGTGCCCTATGGAACATATTAGAAATTTTCTTGATTTATGTGACACCATAGCTGCTGAAGGTGTCTCACTAGAATATGTTCTGTGAAAAGCTTTTAGATGGTCACTTACTAGAAAGGCCCTGAACTGGTTAGAGAGCCTACCTTCTAAGTCTATCAGGACTTGGAAAGCTTTGTATGATCAATTTCTTACAAAGTTTTTCCCTCCTGCTAAGACAACAGAGTTAAGGAAACGTATCACCTCTTATCACCAGTTGCCTAATGAGACATTTGTTGAAACATGGGAAAGATTTAAAGAGATGCTTAGACATTGCCCTACTCATGGGCAACCATTATATGTATTGCAAGAAATCTTTTTCCAGGGTATCAACGCGGAGACCAAGAACTGCATCAACACGCATACTGCGTGCGGTTTTATAGAGATGAACCCGACAGAGGCGTGGGAACTGTTGGACAAGTTCGCGAATTACGATGCTATGTACTGAACCCAGCAGGCTCCACAAACTCAAAAACGTCTCTATGTTCCCAATCGAGATGAAGTTGACCCCGATGTTAAAAATCAATTCTTACAAGATGAGGTCAACCGTTTGAGGAAACAGGTAAGTTTTCTGAAATCCTCTCAATCATGTCAAGAATGTGGTTCTTCTGCGCATAGCACTTCTGCTTGCACTAACATTGAGCAGGTTAGAACCGCTGAGACGATAGCTGAGATGAATTACATGAGAGGACCCTACAGGAACCAGCCTAATTATAATGACAGGTCGAACAACTATCAATCATGGGGCAATCAGAATGCAAATCATAATTACACAGGGCCCCCGCAAGATAGACGACATGCACCATATCGACCTCCAGGCCATCAGGAGACACCATCATGGGCTCAAGAGATTAAAGAGGGCATCAATGGATTGGATAAAAGATGGGGAGAGTTCGATATTTGGAAGAAGAGTGTTGATTCCCAACTAGGAGACCTTGCTGCACGGATTCCAATACCACAAGGGCAACTCCCGGGTCGTACCGAAGAGAACCCTAGAGGCCAAATAGCAGCAGTACACCTTAGAAGCGGGAAGACACTACCGGAGAGAGTTCAAGCTGAAGAGAAGGAGGAACAAGATCTCGCCAGCCAGCTCGTTAACGAGCCAGCGAGAGCTAGTACCGAGCCTACAAGCCAGGATGACGAGGCTCCAAGGATTCCTGACGAGCCCAGCCCAGGTAAGTTTTCTAAACCGAGTCCTCCTCTCAATCCCAGGCTCGTTAACGACCCCACCAGGGTCGGTAACGACCCGCCGAGGACACCGAACGACCCCAATGCCGACCCGGTACTCTCACCTCTCGAGCCTAACTTGGTTCCGAGAATGGTGAAAACTCTTCCATTTCCAGTTAAGAAATCTATGGACTCTATTGAGAGTAAGTTCAAGCGTTTCGTTAAGATTCTTCAGGGCATTAATATTTCCATCCCATTCGCTGAGGCCCTAAGCGAAATGCCAGCTTACACAAAATTCTTGAAAGATATTCTTAGCAGGAAAAGATCTATTACAGAGCTGCAAGATGAGGTCAGATCCATAGCTGTTCCAGAAAAGCTTGGAGATCCTGGGAGGTTTGCAATCACAATCGGCATAGGCAACCACAAGTTCAAAGCTTTATGCGATCTTGGTGCCAGTGCTAGTCTTGTTCCACTCTCAATCTGGTCTAAAGCCAATATGGGACCACTGGAACCAGTGGATATGAATCTGTACATGGCAGATGGGTCAAGTGTCAAAGCAACAGGAGTAGTGGACGATTACCCTATTCAAGTCGGGAAATTCTTTATACCGAATGATTTTATTGTCCTTGATATGCCTGAAGACCCTCATGTCCCCATAATTCTCGGGCGACCATTCTTAGCCACAGCAGGAGCAAGAGTTGATGTGCGTAAGGGACTCCTCACTTTTGATATAGGAGAGGAACGGGTGGAATTCAATTTAGATCAGAAAGCTAACGACCCAATTGGAGTGGCACAACTAGAGTTGCCTCAACCCGAACTCAACACCACAGTCCCTACCGAGCCACATCTGCCAATCACTGATGCTCCCATACACAAAGGCCCTACTACAGAGGTTATAGAAAAGTCCAAACCACCTTGGCTTGCGGACTACACCAATAACCCAGGGATATCGAGCTTACTGATAGAAGAAGAAGGTCCCAATTTAGCAATTCAAGTGCACAGAGGCAGTAAAGCTACAGGCAAGGTATCTCAAGACCCTAACACGGCCAGACATGAACCACCATGAGACTAGCAAGAGAGCTCGTCGGGCTAACGACGTTAAACATAGCGCTTACGGGAGGCAACCCGCTTTTTAGAATAGGTTTATTTTATTTTATTTTAATTTTATTTTTCTTTTAGATTATTTCCTAGCTTTCTTTTATTTTTATTTTTTTTTAGTTTTAAATAGGATAGAAATAAGATTTTTTAAGCTAACAAGATTTCAGGAAAAAAGGGGTCGAAATTCACTCAAGGAGGCTACGGTGGCTCGTTAACGACCCACCCAGGGTCGTTAACGACCCAGTTCGGACGACCCGATTCGTCACAATACGGGGCAGGTAAGTAACTCTAACCTAGTTAAATTTTCTAAACCCTAGCCGCCACCCCCTCTATCTTTACCCCTCCTATAAAAAACCCTTCTACCCCTCCCAAAATTCTACCACAATCTCTCCCACATTCACTCTCAAACCCAAAACTCTCTCAAGCCCCTTTCCCTTTTCTCCCACCGAGTCGGCAATCCCACGCTAACGACCACCGAAGACGCCATCGTTACCGGAGTTCGAAGGCCTTTCACCGTCGACGACGAGCTCGTTAACCTACCCCGATTCCGACCCTTGTTCTTTAAATTCTCGGTTCTCCGGTATGATTTCTAAACCCTTGCTTGAATTTGCATGATTGATTATCTATAGGGTTAAATTTCATATCTTGAATCATGATTTTTAGGGAGATCGATGAGCATGCCTAAATTCCGTTCTAAAATTCTTGATTGTGCTTAGTTGTTCATGTTTTAGGTAGGATTATTCATGATAGATTAGCTATTGTAACCCTTTAGTTAAGAAAGCATGAATTTTTCTTGTTCTAAATCTAAAAGTTCGAACTTTGCATGTCAAAATTCCGGGTAATTTTTAGCATGTTCGGGATGGGTAATTGAGTAAGTATGGGGTGCTTTTAACCAATGAGGGAATTGTGGAGAGTAATAGAAGATTGCATGCTTGATTTGTGCTGAAATAGAGGTAGATTTAATTTCGGATATTACTGGTTTTGTTCTCGGCGGGTCGTTAACGACCCACCCAGGCTCGTTAACGACCCTACACTTCATCCATGCTTGATCCGAGGCCAGACTCGTGAACAACCCAATTGGGTAGTTTATGAATAATTCCGAGGTTAATTTTGGGACCGAGTATGGGGTCTCGTACCTATTATTTTTGAGTGGATCTTATCTTGGAAAATTGTCGATTATTTTGTAGGATCCATGGCTAGTTCAAGCAGACCCGCTACCCGAGCCCAGAAGAAGAGGAGGAACCACAGGTCTCCATCTCCACCCCGGGTGGACGATGTGATAGTGCCGAGGGAGGCTACAAAGTGAAGGTTCGAGATCAAGTCGTCATACCTTCCCTCGACATGTACGAGCTACTCTACGTACCGAATTGGTACGAGGCGTGGACGGGCCAACCTTACCCATTGGAGCTAAAACCGGAAGATGAGCTCTCACTTCGACCATGTCACACCCGGTTTGAGCGGGCCGATGTGGACGAGTATGAAGAAGAAGATGAGCAAGAGGATACCGAGGTCGTAGGCAATGACACCGAGGAAGCCGACACCGAGGGCGGCACTGAGGAGCTCAACCTTACAGAAGAAGACATGGAGACGGAGGAATTAGGAGGCAACATCTTCGTCAACGAGCCAACCAGGGTCGTTAACGACCATTTCCAGCCACCGCCCAACACTGTTAACGAGGCAACCAGCTTCGTTAGCGAGGTGCCGCAAGCTCCTGTCGACCCTCCACCAGCTCCTGTCGACCCTCATGCATATGGCTTAATGCCTTACCACCCGGTGATGTACCAAGATCATTTCCAGCCTCACTACCCACCACCTCCTCAGCCCGAGTACGCAGGATCGAGCATACCACCACCATGGGCCGAGGATCTTTCTGCACGGATGCAGCAACTTCACCTCCAGACCGATCACATTCATCGGAGGATGGATAGATGGGAAACCGTCTACTCCGCACGCATGTCGAGGGAGGACGAGCGGCATCGTCAGAGAGAGGTGGAGGATGCTGAGCGCTGGAGGACGATGTATGACTTCATGGGGAACTTTGAGCACTATTTTCCTCCACAGAACCGTTGATCAAGCTCAAGATGAAGTTTCCTTTCCTTGTTTCCACTTTTGTAAGTTTTATGTCTTTCTTTTTCTTTTTAATTGTTTTGTTTTGTTTTCTATTTCTTTTCCCTCTTCTTGTTATTTTTCTTACAGTGGGGACACTGTAATTTTAAGTATGGGGTGGGAAGAAAGTAGAAAAATTATGTCCCTAGGTGTTTTTATGTTCTATGTAGTTGTTACTTTTGTTAAATCGAAAAAACTAAAAAAAAAAAATTGAAAAAATTGAAAAATGGAAAAAATTCAAAAAAGAGTTTATAATTGATAGATATTCCTTCTTAAAAGTTCTATGATAGCAATCACTAGTTTGACCATATAATTCCTTGCAAACATGTCTTTGAAAGTATTGCCGGATTCTTAAAAATTGAAATTATTGTTTTATTAGAAAGAAATAGCATTAGATGAAATTGAGCACATATACTTTATAGCATAGATGATGCAATCCAACAAAACTTACCTTGTGAGAAATTTTTGGCCTTATAGGGAGAACATTTATGAATCCCTCTTCTTTTTTGTGTGATTTACTCTCCTTATGCATATTATCTCTTGGAATTGTGATGGTTATCTATTTCTTGAGACCCTTATAAGATTTTTTTTAGTTCATTACTTGTGAAGATCATATGATAGAGAACTTATTTTTATGAGCCCTATTATCCCCTATCTACCTTTACATTATTCTTTCTTTTGATAACCAATTCTGGCCTGAAGCCTTTTATTTTTAGCTCCACAAAAATTGTTCCCTAGCCGAGATAAGCTTGACCCTATCCGGGAATTAGGACTTAGATTGGAGAGGTGAAGTTTTGTGTTTTGTCGAAAAGAAAAGAGTTTCTATTTGCTTGAATTAAAGGGGATTTGGAAGGGTAGATTGGAAGTCTTTTGTTATTTTATGTAAGAAAGGTCTCTTGATATAAAAAAAGATGCACAGAATAAAGCTTGAAGGGAAGAAAATGTATACGGTGGATCGTTAACGACCCGGATGTGGATTCGTTAACGAGGCGGCGAAAATAAAAAAAAAGAAGAAAAAAAAATGAAATAAAAGAGAGGAGAAAGAGGAATAGTTGAAGTGCATTTGTGTTTAAAGATAATATCAAGAGATTCTTTTGTTTTTGGTTATGAGACTTTCTAGGATGATAATTGGGTGAGTGAAAATAAGTGTGCATAATATGAGAGTGAGTTTGGTTATCTTATATGAGAGTTTTGATGTTATGTGTGAGTTTTTAGGAGTCTTTGATTCCCGGATATTATTAGCACCACATGACCGAAATATTTCCATGCCCTATTGTTATTACCAAGCCCCATTACAACCCGGCCGAATGGAAGCTTCTATGAAGTTTTTCATTGAGCCTAAGTTCTCTTGATGATTCTTTGCTTGTTTTGACAAATCTTGGGTGGAGAGTATTGGTGATATAAGTTCCAATTTCTATGAGTTTTTGTATATAGGATGAGTTGAGAGATTGAAATTATAAGCCCAAACACATGAGAGTGGAGTGAAACACATTATATCCCTTGAGAGGTTGGATTGTATTATTATATGTCTATTTAAGTGCATATATGTGTAAGGATGTTAATAGTCTTTTGCTATAATTTTCTTATGTGTAGATGTTGCTTTTTGAAGATGGCTATGTCTTGATAAGCATGATTTGTTTTGGTTTTGGTTAATATCTTGATTATTGCTTGAGGACAAGCAAGTCTAAGTATGGGGTATTTTGATGTTCGCATTTTTGGTATAGTTTTTGATAGGTTTTCTTTGCTTATTAGGATTAATTTTGTCTAGTTTAGGTTTAGTTTTGAGTGTTTTTTAGTTAGTTTTGCATAAATCTACGAAAAGGGTGGAATCTACGTTATTTTGTGTATTTTGCAGGTTTTAGCTAGGAAAGGAGCTAAATGGAGCTAAATTTGGAGCATCACAGTGAAGGACGGAAAAGTACAAGATTTAAGAATTCGAAGCTCAAGAGATCGAGAGGAGGTGTTGAAGAAAACATAACCCCAGGCTCGTTAACGAGGCTGTGAAGGGTCGTTAACGAGGCCACGAAGAAGAAGATTTCGGAGTATTATTTTATTATTCACCGATCCTGAGCGGGAATTTATTTCCGTATCGGTTGAGTATCTTTTTAGAATCTTTATGGGTTATCAGAATATGTATTTTAGGGTTTATATCTTTCTAGATTTTATTTCTATCTTTTAGAGATTGTTTCTATCTTTTTAGGAAAGTTTTTATCTTTTAGCCTTTTTAGTTTTTTAGGATTTTCTATAAATACCCTTCTATCTAGCATAGAAGAGGGAGGGCCGAATTTTGGAGTAGAGTTTTAGAGCTAGTTTTGGAGGAGAAGGAAGGCCGAAGAAGAGGCTGCCGGATCGGAAGTCGGTGACGAGGTTCGGTGACGACGGTTTCCGAGGTTCGTTGATCGAGTTTGTGGTTCGGTGATTGTTTTGTTTTGGTTTTTCTTTGATTCTCTGTAAGACGATATTTTTGTTATTAATTTAAAGTTTGAGTCTTTGTTTCAATGTTTGTTTTTATGGAAGTTTTTAGTTTGTTTATCATGAGTAGTGAGTAGTCTATTTTTCTAGGGTCGGGGTTAAGCCCGGCATAGTTGAGCATGTTTGATGAAGTAAGATAGTGTTTTTAATGCCTTTTATCTTTATTGAAATTGCTTGTTGTGCTTAATACCGAAACGGGAGTTGAGGTAATTTGAGTTTTAACTTGATTGAAAGAGAAAGTTAGTAATTTGAAGGTTGATATTGTTTGTAAACGGAAGTTTCAAGCTTTAGATCCAAAACAAGCAATTGAGTGAGTTGGTTTATGAAAATAGATTAATTTACTTGTCTAGTCAATGAAAGTTGATGACTCTATCTATTTAAAGGCATGATCTATCTTCTTATGAATTCTTATGCTTGGCTATGTTGTGGTGTCCCTTATCCTAGATATTTGTTTTTATTGAATTATTTCTGATAAATCTTCGTTGCTGAATACTTGCTTCGGTACCGAGTGTTAGTTAGAATTTTATTAGTTTGTCAATTGGTGTTTTTGTGTTCGGTGGTTCGGTAACGATCCTGACAAGGTCGTTAACGAGGCATCTCGTGAGTGATTGTGCTTGATTTTATTTGATTTTTTTTAGATTGATAGACAAATTACCTTGCTTCCTGTGGAACGATCCTAACTCCACTGTACTCAGCGGGGTCTTGACTTACAAATTTATTTGTTGGCCGAGAAACCCTATCAACAGAGGACACCCGATTGTAACTGATATGCACAATTATATTGTGTATTTAGGAGGAGTTTTAGCATGGATTTATGGTTATTTTAGGTGTTTCATATGCTATTTCCAGCTAGGAGAAAGAAGACCCGAAGATGCATTAATTTGGAGTTTTAAAGCTGGACTGAAGAAGTTTAAAGATCGCGTCCTGGTGCTGGCGGCGACCGCCGCCTACCAGGCGGCGCCCGCCGCGTTTGGTGGTCAACGCATCCGAATGTTGCCACGTGTTATATTCTGATTGGCCATATCTTTATCAGCTTTATTCCGAGTTTATGTATTTTTGGATAGACTTTTTAGACCTAGTTTGATATATTAGGTTTTTAGAGAGTTGCATCTCTCATTCGTACACTATTATCGTATTTTCTATTCAGAGTTTTTAGCTTTTCATGGAGAACTAAGCCCTTTTGCTTAGTCAGACAGTTTGAAGCATTTGTGTGACTTTCAGTGGTGAGATTTCTACTCTTTATCTATTGCATGGAATTATTCTACTCTCTTGTTTGAATTGTTTATGTGATTGATTTCAGCAATTTCTAGAGTTGTTGATATTGAATCTCAATTGCTAGATCTAGACAAATTACTGGTTGAGTTTCTCTATTTCATAGTAGCAAACTACATTGTACTAGTAACTGGTTGTGCTAGTCTATTGTAGAAGAGAGTTAAATTGCATTCTAGTATAAAAGTTGGTTGTTTTATGCTAGATTTGTATCCTGATATATTCCTATTCTTAATGCTGCTTTTGAATTGAATCTTGATAGTTTCAGGGTTATTCAATTAGTTAGGATTGATAGTATCTGGTTGTGCTATTAAGTATCTTTGAAAAGGAATTGGAATTCCATATGCATGCGATATTGAGTGAATCTATGATCAACTTGTAATAAGAATGTGGATCTCTGGTTGACTAAGTGTTTTCCTTAAATTGATAAAAACCCAAACTTTATTTGCTTTGCTAGTTTTATTATGCTCAATAGTTAGTTTAATTCATAAAAACCTTTTACTTTAATTGACACAAAATTTACATAGAAAGATAAATCTCCTCCCTGTGGATTCGACCCTTACTTCCCTAAGACTACAATCTTTAGGTTGTTAGGACTCTTTTGCATAGCCGTGATTTGCACGACCATTTCACGCCTATCAAATTGGCGTCATTGCCGGGGAGGCGATAATTGTCTTTTTGTGTAATTTTTGTGCCAATTTTCGTGTGAATCTATCTTATGGTTCACACCCGTGCTACTAATAATTCACCACTTGTTTTTGATCCAGAAATTGAACGAACTCTTTTTAGAACTCGTCGAGTTGTTCGTGCACTACTGCAAGGAATCCGAACAATGGGTGATCAGCGAGTTACTCTTGAGAGCTTAATAGCTCCTAATCTGAATCAGCCTACGCGTGCAGTGCAATTCCCAGCCCTTGGTGAGGGGGTGAAGTTTGAGATCAAGACAGAAGTAGTCCATCTACTCCCAAAATTCAACGGAACTCCACTTGAGGATCCCATACAACATCTTGATGAGTTCCTTGATGTCTGCACCAGCATGTGTCCATCTGATATTACTGAAGAACAGATGAGGTTGAGAGCGTTTTCTTTTTCTTTGAAGGAATCCGCTAAAGACTGGTATCATGCTCTACCTCCTGGAAGTGTTACTACTTGGGTGAACTTGAAGAAGTTGTTTCTGGACAAATACTTCCCTGCAATCAAGTCCAATCAACTCAAGAAGCAGATCTATAACATAGAGCAATTTCCCAACGAATCGCTTTATGAATATTTTGAGCGTTTCAGGAAACTGGTAAAGAGTTGTCCCTACCATGGTTATGCTAATCATGATCTTATTCTCTATCTCCATGGAGGACTCTGTGAGGAAGACAGGCGATTGGTCAATTCCTCTTGTGGTGTAAACATCATGAAAAGAACCTATGATGAGGCTATAGACATCTTTTCTACGCTGGCTGATGAATCTAGGCAATATACTGGAAGAGGTTCTAAAAACTTGTCAGCCGCCAACTCTCACTCTAAAATTGATCAAGCTGACTTTGATGTGCTGAAAGAAGAAGTGAGGCGGTTGAAGTTGAAGGGTACTGCTCAACAGGCTAAGGCGTGTGGAATCTGTAATGACGTCTTTCATCCGACTGATTCATGTCCTACACTACAAGAGGAAGTGAATGCAGTTGGAGGGTATCAAATGAAGCCAAGAAATGATCCCTATTCAAACACCTACAACCCTGGCTGGAAAGATCATCAGAACTTCAGGTGGAGAGAGCCTGAGTCAAAGCAGTAACAAGATCAGTTTCAACAAGTTAAGCCATATGTGCCAAGGCCTCAAGGACAGAATCACAATGTCGCTACTTCTTTGGACGACATGATGAAGATGTTGGTGCAAAGTAATCTCACTCTTCAAAATAATATGGCTCAACATCAAAATAGTATGGCTCAACTGACTCAAAATCAAACGAAGTTCCAAGATACTACATTAGCCAGCATTCACAACTTGGAACGACGAATGAGTCAAATCTCTGAAGCGGTAAGCAAACTGGAAGCAAGATATTCGGGTAAACTTCCTTCTCAAACAGAAGTCAACCCGAATATTCGTAATGTCAGTGTTGTTACTTTGAGGAGTGGGAAACAACTTGAATGCGGAATAGTGAAAGAGCCTGTCGATGACGAGGGAGGCGACCGCTGCCGGGATAGCGGCGACCGCCATAAAATCGAGCTTGGCTACGGCAAAATTGAAAATTCGAGCGGCGGGCAAGAAATAAATGGTGGCGACCGCCGCCTGGAAAACGGCGACCGCCGCCCAGAAGGCGGCGACCGCCATGACGGTGATCCAACCGAGGCTGTTTATTTCAAAAACAGCGGCGACCGCCACCCATCTGACGGCGACCGACGCCCATCTGACGAAGCCTCTGATGAATAAAAATATCCAGTTCTCTTTGAATGGAAGCCAGTTGCTCCGTTTCCATCTGCATTAAAGCGTACAGAGCCCTTGAAGCAGGACAAAGACATGTTCGAGATGTTCAGAAACATTGAGGTCAACATTCCTCTCCTTAACTTGATCAAGTCAGTCCCACGCTATGCAAAGTTCTTGAAGCAGATGTGCACTACAAAGCGGATTCAGGACAAAAACAGCAAAAAGAAGGTGAAGATAAGCGAGCATGTTTCAACTGTGTTTCAAAAACGCTTACCTAAGAAGTGCGGAGATCCAGGTATGTTTACTATCCCTATTACAATTGGAGGTACTAAAGTTGAAAAAGCCATGCTAGATTTGGGTGCTTCCATTAATGTAATGCCTTCTACTCTCTGTGAATCTTTGAAACTTGGACCTATGCATGCCACTAATATCTCTATTCAATTAGTTGATAGGTCTAATGTTCGTCCTATAGGGTTAGTAGAGGATGTTTTGGTTATGGTTGGTGATCTCACTTTTCATGCTGATTTCTATGTGCTCAAAATGGAACATGATGATCATGCAATCCTTATTCTGTTAGGGAGACCTTTCCTGAAAACTACCAATACTAAAATCAATGTGAGCACTGGCTCTTTAACCATGGAATTTGATGGTCAAATCATTACTTATAATATTTATGAAGCCATGAAATATCCTTTTAATGATCACTCTGTCTATGCTATTGATATGCTTGAGCCTGTGGTACAAGATGTTTTTGATGAAAATTAACTAGATGATGTGCAATCTATTATTGCTGATTCTAGTTTGGATTTTACTTTATCAACTGATATACAGGAGATTGTAAACGAGATGGATGCTTATTACAAGCTTCCTCTTGAGCCACTTGGCAAAACTCCTTTACCATTAACCCTGCCTAGGGAAAAGCTGCTACCCTCTGTTGTGCAGGCACCGGTGATTGAGTTGAAGCAACTCCCAGACCACCTCAAGTATGTATTTCTTGGAGACAAGGAAACATTACCAATGATCATCTCCAGCAAGCTCACAAAAGATCAAGAAGACAGGCTAGTGGCAGTTCTAAAAGAGTACAAGACAGCAATTGGTTGGACCATTGCTGACATCAAGGGAATTAGCCCCACCACTTGCATGCATCGTATACTGTTGGAAGGAGAAGAGAAGACATCTAGACAACCACAAAGGCGTTTAAATCCACCTATGATGGAGGTGGTGAAGAAAGAAGTTTTGAAACTCTTGCAAGCAGGTATGATTTTCCCGATCTCTGACAGCAAGTGGGTTAGCCCCACACGGGTTGTACCGAAGAAAGGAGGAATTATAGTGGTGGAGAATCAACAAGGAGAATTGGTCCCTACAAGACTGCAGACAGGCTACAGAGTCTGCATTGATTACCGCAAGCTGATTGCAGCCACAAGGAACGATTTCTTCCCCCTTCCTTTCATTGATCAGATGCTTGAGAGATTGGCAGTCAAAGCATTTTATTGCTTTCTAGATGGGTATTCAGGCTACTTTCAGATAGCCATTGCCCCTGAAGATCAAGCCAAGACAACTTTCACTTGCCCATTTGGCATTTTTGCCTACCGTCGGATGCCATTTGGGTTGTGCAATGCTCCTGGGAATTTCCAAAGGTGTATGGTAAGCATCTTTTCTGAGTACATTGAGAATTTCATTGAGGTATTCATGGATGATTTTACTGTACATGGAGATAATTTTGATGCATGCCTAAATCACCTAACTCTAGTGCTTGCTAGATGTGTTGACACTAATTTAGTGCTTAATTCTGAAAAGTGTCACTTCATGGTAGAACAGGGTATTGTACTTGGTCATATAGTTTCTGCTAGGGGTATTGAGGTCGATAAGGCAAAGGTTGAAGTAATTCAATCTTTTCCCTATCCTACTAATGTGCGCGAAGTTCGTTCTTTTTTAGGCCATGCAGGTTTCTACCGCAGGTTTATTAAAGACTTCTCCAAGATTTCAGCACCCTTGTGCGAACTGTTGAAGAAAGACATGTTGTTTGAGTTCACAACTGAGTGTCAGGCAGCCTTTGATGATCTTAAGGCTCGCTTGACAAGTGCCCCAATTATTCAGGCTCCTGATTGGTCAAAGCCCTTTGAAATAATGTGTGATGCTAGTGATTATGCGGTGGGGGTTGTGCTAGGCCAAAAGGAAGCCAAAGCTTCTCATGTGATTCAATATGCATCAATGACCCTGAATGGTGCACAGAGGAACTACTCTACTACAGAAAAGGAGATGCTTGCAGTGGTATTTGCACTTGAGAAGTTCAGACCTTACCTCCTTGGAACAAAGGTCATCATATATACTGATCATGCTGCCTTGAGATACCTACTGACAAAGAAGGAAGCAAAGCCAAGATTAATTCGGTGGGTCCTATTGCTCAGTGAATTTGATATTGAGATCAAGGACAAGAAGGGTGCTGAAAACCTGGTGGTTGATCATCTCAGCAGAGTTGTTCAAGTAGAGAGCACCCCTCAAAATCAGATTCAAGCAAGTTTTCCGAATGAGTCCTTGTTCAAGATGAGCGCCATAGAGCCATGGTATGCAGACTTGGTGAACTTCCTCAGCACAGGTGAATTCCCTCAACCTTTCAACAAAGCTCAGAGGGATAGATTACGAAGTACAGCTAGATTTTTTGTCTGGGACGACCCCTATCTTTGGAAGCACTGCTCTGACCAGGTAATCCGCCGTTGCATTCCAAAAAATGAGGTAAATTCTCTCCTTACACTTTGTCATTCTAGAGCATGTGGGGGACATTTTGGGGTTCAAAGAATTGCTAGGAAAGTACTTGATGCAGGATTTTGGTGGCCTACCATCTTTAAAGATGCACACAACTACTGTAAATCCTGTGACAGGTGCCAAAGAGTTGGAAATATGTCCAGTAGGGATGAAATGCCCCAAACTAGTTTAATTTTTTGTGAAATATTTGATATTTGGGGTATTGATTTTATGGGACCTTTTCCAAACTCTAGTGGGAATATTTATATTTTGCTTGCGGTGGACTACGTTTCCAACTGGGTGGAAGCGAAGGCCACCAAGACTGATGATTCTAGAGTTGTTGCAGATTTGTTGAAGTCCCATATTTTTAACAGGTTTGGAATTCCCAAGGCCCTCATAAGTGATAGGGGAACTCACTTTTGTAATAGGATAATTACTGCCCTGTTAAAGAAGTATCATGTCAATCAAAGAGTTTCGACTGCCTATCATCCTCAAACAAATGGCCAAGCTGAAGTATCAAACAGGGAGATTAAATCTATTCTGGAGAAGATGGTGTCTTCTAGCATAAAAGATTGGAGCCAAAGGCTTGATGATGCGTTATGGGCCTACAGGACAGCTTACAAAACACCTATTGGTATGTTACCTTTTAGGTTGGTTTTTGGTAAGGCATGTCACCTCCCAGTTGAGTTGGAACACAAGGCTTATTGGGCTATCAAAAAGTGCAATTTACAACTGGAAGAAGTTGGGGAGCTTAGAAAGCTCCAATTACAGGAGTTGGAGGAGGCCAGGATTGAAGCTTATGATAACGCTATTCACTACAAAGAGCGGACTAAGGCTTGACATGACAAAAATATCTTGAGAAAGGACTTCAAAGCTGGTGACAAAATCCTTTTATTTCAGTCTCGCCTTAGACTCTTTCCAGGCAAGCTAAGATCCCATTGGGCAGGGCATTATGTGATTGCTCAAGTCTTTCCCAATGGTGCAATTGAGCTTTATGATTCCAAAACTCATGCTTTATTCAAAGTAAATGGCCAAAGAGTGAAGAAGTATCATGAGGGATTTACCAAGGACAAAATTGAGGAGGCTGTCCTAACAAAGCCTGACGCTGAAGACTGATGAATTGGCATTACGTCGAGCCACGACGTTAAATAAGGCGCTTCTCAGGAGGCAACTCGGCCTAGGTACTTTCTTGTTTTACTTATTTTCTAGTTTAGTAGTTTTTATTTCGTTCTTCCCTTTTGTTTTTTTGGGTAAACTAACCTGCAGGGTGATAAATGGACGCCACGGATAAGGCGGCGACCGCTGCCTTGGTAGCGGCGCCCGCCATTAATTCGTTCCAAAGGGGCTTAGCTACGAAGTGGTGAACGGCGACCGCCGCCTAAAAACGGCGACCACCGCTCCTGCCGTACAGTAGATAATTCTTTTTCCCTTTAAAAAATAAAAAAAAGAGAAAAAAAAATAAGAGTGCTGCAGATTGAAATAGAGAGGGATAGAGAGGTGAGTCATAAAAACATTGAGGGGTGAAAAAAATTAGAGAGCATTTATAAAGAAAGAAATAGAGAGTGAGGAGAGGTTATACTTCAATCTCAGATCTATTCCTTTTGGGTTTGGATTCACCCTTGCTGCTACTCACCAAGTCGACGTCCGACCGCTGCCATCACCACGCGGCGACCGCCACCCGATCTAAGCAGTCCTCGCCGCCAGATCTACCGTGCGAAACCGAAGAAGTTCATAACGGCGACCGCCGTTTCATAGCAGCGAACGCCGCCAAGAACATGTTCATAGCGACGACCACCGCCTGCCCGCCGCCCAGAAATTTGCTCGCTGTTGCATTTCCGATCCTCGCTGCCCTCCTTTTCCGGGTATTTCTGGCCTTTGCTTCTCTATTTTCGGTCCCTTTGAGCATTATAATTGCTGAATATGAGTACTAGGAAGTGGGGTGCTACTAGATCCGCTCAATCTGAAATTTATGAGGGGCGGAAGAAGAATGTGAATGAGAAGGAGTTTGTCTCTACTATATTTCTTGATCCTGCTTTTATGAGAGAGTTAGGCCTAGAGAAGTGTACTAGGCAGATGTTTGATCATGGAGGGTTAGGTAATTTTTATTTCAAGAATGCTCCTACATATCCTGAGTGGACTAGAGAGTTCATCATTACTCTTGAGGATGACCGTGAGTCCTCTAGGATTACGTTCGCTTAGATGGTTCTCCGCAGGTTTTGAGTTATGATGATCTGGATATGGCATTTGGTATTACCAAACAGCCTTCTGCATCAGATGATTGGACTACTGCGAGTGCTCAGTTTACATTTTGGGATCAGTCCACTGGGTCTACTCCATTTGATTCTAAGGGAGGGGAGAAAAATTATAAGTGGTCACATCCTTCTCTTCGGTTAGCTCACATGGTGCTTAGGATGGCTTGGTTTGGTCATTCTGAACCAAACAAGATCAATCATCCTGACTTGGAGGCGGTGTGGAGTTTGACACCGAAGTGTACCTTGGTGAAAGATTGGAAGGCTCTATTTTTATCTAGCTGTAAGAAGTGTAGGAGTGATAAGAAGGGCAAGATTGCTATAGGCGGTATGGTTTCTCTGATTGCTGAGTTGCTAGACATTCCTTTTCCTCCTCCAGCTGAGCGGCTTTCTGCTCGTTACACTTATGATAAGAGGTTCTTGAAGAACGCTTCAGTGATTGTTGATGATGGGGATCATATTGATTATCTGTTTGGTCCTATGAGTGCTTATAAGATTCGCTTGCCCATTGATGGTCTCCCATTTGGATCTGAGTATCATCACTTTGATCTCAGACGGTTTGCACTTGCTGTTAGACCTCCTGGTTCTTCTTCTTCTGCTCCACAGGCTCCTCCTCCATATACTTCACAGTCTATTCCAAAGACTGTTCCACAGGGCGATACTATTATGCATGAGGATGTTCCTGGTTCGAGTATTCCTATTACTTTTGGAGTTGACACTGGTCTGTGCTGGCAGGATGATATGATGCGCCAGATGAGCCAGCTTTCAGTCCGTTAGGATGAGATGTTTACTCAGCAGTCTTCTTTGTCTACTTCTATAGACTGGATCCATCAGTTCCATCAAGATCAGTCTCAGTTTTTTCAGCAGCAGACTAGCTACTTTCTGCAGCAGGCTTAGTTTTTCCAGGGCGTGTGGCCCAATTATCCCTCATATCCTGACTATCCACCACCATCTGATCAGTAGTGGTATTATTCTCTACTTCCCCTTTATTTTATTTTGTCTTTACTAAATTGAGGACAATGTGTGTTCTAAGTGTGGGGGAGTTGGAATTATATTACTATTGATATGCTATAAATAAAAAAAATTAAATTAAAAAATAAAAAAATAAAAAAAGAGCCATAAAAATTGAAAAAAGGCAAATAAAAATCTTGGGATAGACTGAAAACCCGAAAGGGCGGTCTAGGTAATAAGCAGGTAATCTGGCAGGCACTAGGCCTTGGCAAAAATAGATTCAGAGTGGTGTGAGTTGGTGAGCCCATTATTGAAAAATGAAATGAGAGTGTTAGGTGAAAACCTGAAAAGGCGCCTAAGCCAAATGAGTGAAAGAAAAAAGAGTGTTTTAGGACTATCTTTTTACCGGCGCAAGAGACATAAGAAGTGGAGTATAGGAGTGTTTTGGGTAGGTTTTCATTAGGAGGTATAAGGTGTAGATTTATGGAGACTTTCACTCTCTTTGTCGGTATTTTTGATGGACTCGTTAGTGGTTAATTTTTGGTGGTATGATGTTTGATGTTTTGATGGATATTGAGGATTGTTTGGTGGTTTGAGTTGAGCATTATGTTGCTTTGATGTTGATCATGATTTGCTCACTTATGTTGATGCTGAGTAGGGTAGGTAGTTGGAGCTTATTTGCTATATCTTTTTGTTTAGGTTGGGTGTTGAGCTTGCATGAGAATGCTTTTATTTCTCCTTGTAAGCTTCCTTGCATTCTGATGATCTAGGGATTATAGTTTTTATGAGTGATGGTTTTTTGAGTCACTCAGGGACGAGTTAGATTCAAGTGTGGGGGAGTTTGATATACACAATTATATTGTGTATTTAGGAGGAATTTAGCATGGATTTATGGTTATTTTAGGTGTTT
Source organism: Fallopia convolvulus (assembly GCA_964016875.1). Classification (NCBI taxonomy): domain Eukaryota; kingdom Viridiplantae; phylum Streptophyta; class Magnoliopsida; order Caryophyllales; family Polygonaceae; genus Fallopia; species Fallopia convolvulus. The sequence continues at coordinate 14,210,718 of OZ024720.1, forward strand.
CATATGCTATTTCCAGCTAGCAGAAAGAAGACCCGAAGATGCATTAATTTGGAGTTTTAAAGCTCGACTGAAGAAGTTTGAAGATCGCGTCCTGGTGCTGGCGGCGACCACCGCCTACCAGGCGGCGCCCGTCGCCTTTGGTGGTCAGCGCATCCGAATGTTGCCACGTGTTATATTCTGATTGGCCATATCTTTATCAGCTTTATTCCGAGTTTATGTATTTTTGGATAGACTTTTTAGACCTAGTTTGATATATTAGGTTTTTAGAGAGTTGCATCTCTCATTCGTACACTATTATCGTATTTTCTATTCAGAGTTTTTAGCTTTTCATGGAGAACTAAGCCCTTTTGCTTAGTCAGACAGTTTGAAGCATTTGTGTGACTTTCAGTGGTGAGATTTCTACTCTTTATCTATTGCATGGAATTATTTTACTCTCTTGTTTGAATTGTTTATGTGATTGATTTCAGCAATTTCTAGGGTTGTTGATATTGAATCTCAATTGCTAGATCTAGAGAAATTACTGGTTGAGTTTCTCTATTTCATAGTAGCAAACTACATTGTACTAGTAACTGGTTGTGCTAGTCTATTGTAGAAGAGAGTTAAATTGCATTCTAGTATAAAAGCTGGTTGTTTTATGCTAGATTTATATCCTGATTATATTCCTATTCTTAATGCTGCTTTTGAATTGAATCTTGATAGTTTCAGGGTTGTTCAATTAGTTAGGATTGATAGTATCTGGTTGTGCTATTAATTATCTTTGAAAAGGAATTGGAATTCCATATGCATGCGATATTGAGTGAATCGATGATCAACTTGTCATACGAATGTGGATCTCTGGTTGACTAAGTGTTTTCCTTAAATAGATAAAAACCCAAACTTTATTTGCTTTGCTAGTTTTTGTATGTTCAATAGTTAGTTTAATTCATAAAAACCCGTTTACTTTAATTGACACAAATTTTACATAGAAAGATAAATCTCCTCCCTGTGGATTCAACCCTTACTTCCCTAAGACTATAGTCTTTAGGTTGTTAGGACTCTTTTGCATAGCCGTGATTTGCACGACCATTTCACGCCTATCAGTAACCCTAAGCAGTTGAAATACATCAAAAACCTAAGTGCAATTGTTTCGCTCTGTTCAATTTCTTATTTACCGGTTAGCTTAGCCCCTCGCATTCTCGATCATATGTTTGTGATTATCGTCGTCGAAATTTGACCGAAACAATTTGGTGCCCACCGTGGGGCCCTAGCCGGTTTCATTCGCTTTTTGATCGGAGTTAGAAGTGTTTCACCCGAGAAGGACAAACCCGCCACCGCCACCACTCCCTGTCGACGGAGGGGTCGGAGGAAGCCAAGGTGGTAACACAGAGGAAGGCGCCCGAGGAGGTGGAAGCGAAGAAGTCTTGGACCTCCGCAACGTCTTGGATGAATTCGAGACAAAGATAGCAGCCCTCCAAGATGACATGTGATGTCTCTTTATTTGGTGGTGTTTTTATATATGATTTCCTTTGTAAATATGTTTCTTTTTCCCCTTTTCTTGTGTGTTTTGTTCCTTTTTAGCTTAGTTCCCTTATTTCTATGAGATTCGGAGACTACGCGCGTTTTATGTGTTTTGTAGGTGTTTTGGCATGAATCGAGGATCGATTTGAAGGAGGGTCGAGACATGGAGCAAGGCCCGAGCAAAGGAGGAAAGAGAGGAGCAAGCCATGAAGAAGAACAAGAGGAAAGCCAACAAGAAGAAGGTGGAACGAGGTCCGGACCGAGTTGCAACCAACGCCGGGCCCGACTTGAGTTTTCAACCTCGGACCGACTTGCACAGTAAGTCCGGCCCGAGGTCCTCCGTGTCGGTCCGAGTTGGTCACTGGACTACTTGGGCTCCAAGGCACGAAATTGTGAACTTCCACTTTTGCCCCTCATCTAATCTATAAAAGGCTCTCTTGTCTTCTAATTTGGAGGACGTTCCCACACTTAGCAAGGAACCAACCCTCAAAAACTCTCAAGAGGATACTTGGAGAGCAAGGTGGAAGGAGAGGAGAAGGAGAAGAGAGAGAATCGGCCATAGAGAGGGAGATTTGATAGGTTTGCTTTGCTTTGTTTTGATTTTGTGGATTTGGAAACCTTGGATTGGAGTTTGTGGATTGCTTTTGATTTTGAATGAAACTTTGCTTTGGTTTGAGATTGATGATGTTGATTGCTTTGCTTTTTGATTTGTTTGCTTTCTTTGTTTGCCACATGGAGTAGATCTCCTTGATCTTGGGTTATGGGGGAAAACTCTAGCTAGGTTTGGGCTAGAAACCCCAATTCCATACCCTTGAGTGCTTGATCTAGGAACCCACTCTACATAGAGCTACAATTCCTTGCGAAAGTAAGGAATCAAGGCTTGTGATTGGCAAAGTAGCAAAAGTGAACATGTGTCAATCTCAAGACCTTGCTTCGAAGGGGATTTCCCCAAGGACCGATGTGTAGAAGTGGTTGGAACGAGGGCGAAAGCACTCGATCCTACTCCGATCATCACTTATTGCTTGAATTGGGGTGGAAAAGCCTTAATCTACTAGAGAAGGAACCCAAAAGCCCAAGATCTACTTTCAATCTTTGAAGTTCGACAAACCCAGCTATCTCGGGCCCGACTTGCCCTACGTCGGTCCCGACTTCCTCTTGTCGCCAACATCGGGCCCGACGTGACACTTGTGTCGGTCCCGACTGTTCTCTTCGTTTTCCTTTGTTTTAAGTTCTCCTTTCCAGCTTTCTAGTGTCTAGGCACCTCAATCGAGTAGATTTCCCGAGTGTTCGACACCCACCACGTGCTACAACGGGGTCGGGTTATAAATTGTATCTGTAGACCCTCGCAATCCCGAGGGATCAACATGACCAGCCAGAAAGACCACAGTCAGACCCATATGGATCACATCACACAACTCACCGCGGAAAATGCCAGCCTCCGCGAGCAGCTGCAAGCGGCTTCGGCGTCACAAATCGGATCCCGCCCAGCCGGGACCACCAAGGAGGTCGCTACTCATCTCAACTTGGGAGAAGCCTTCAATTCCGCTTCCCAGGCCAAATTTCCACCTTCTATGGTGAATATGGAACCCCGGCGGCCATCCTTCTAGGAGTATCCGCCGCCCGGAGACAGGGCCACGGGCACAGGAGTCTTCCATCCAACATATGGTGAAAGAACAGAAAGCCAGGTACCCCACGCAGAACCTTTCCTAGAAGTGCTTTTTAACAAATACATGCAAGATCGACTCAAGGGTCTGGAAGATAAAATCGCACAAATACCAGGGGTGCCTCCTCCCATCGAGAAGGAGGCCCCGGATGGCTATGATGAGTCTCCCTTCACGGCTCCAATCGCCAGTGTGGATATTCCGAAGAGGTTCACCGTCCCTACGGTCCCCACCTATGACGGGACAGGAGATCCCGACGAGCACGTCACCATCTTTAAACAAAAGATGATGACCAGTTTCATCCCGCGAGAATCCAGAGAGGCGATCATGTGCAAGGGATTAGGAACCGCCCTGTCCGGTGTGGCCCTCACCTGGTTCATCAATCTCCTAGGGGGAGCATAGGGTCCTTTCCAGGCTTGGTAGACGCCTTCAGAGTGCAATTCGCCAACAGCAGGAAGCTAATGAAGCAGTCCAACGACTTGTACCGAGTGGCCCGAAGATCCGGGGAGTCCCTACGGGCTTTCCTGAACCGGTTCAACCAGGAGAAGGTGGAAATCCCACTCTGCGATGTGCCGACCTCCATAGAAGCTTTCTTGAGAGGCCTGCTCCCGGATAGCGAGCTCTACCAGGAACTCACGAAGTATCCGTGCCATAGCATCGAAGACGTCCAGGTGAAAGCTCTAGCACACATCCGACTAGAGGAAGACGAAATCCCCACACAGGCTGCCTCAGTCTTTGATCGGGTCGAGAGAAAGTTTCTTCTGAACAGCGAAAAGAGCATCGGGGACAGCCGTATCAGAGGAACCGGTCTGAAGCACCAGGGGTGCACGCTTCGGCATCAAGTAGTCGAATGGAAAGAAAGACATTGTCCATCGACCGAAAGTCCACGAGTACGACCTCGGCCTGGGGAATGCTGAAATAGTGAAAGGCTTGGAGAAGTTCGGAGACCGGATCAGGTTGCCCAAGAAGGCAGAGAACCCCAACCCGAAGAGGGATAAGACAAAGTGGTGCGATTTCCATGAAGATTATGGGCACGAGACGGATGAATGCTTCACCCTCAGGAAAGAACTGGCTTGTTGTTCGAAATCTCTACAAACTCAAGCATGCTTGCCAGTCAGAATATGTCCGAACCTATGGATGTCCCGTCCTCACCTGAGTATGCCAAGGTCGTCAACGTTATCAGTGGTGGCTCGGACATCTGCGGTGTCACCTATTCGGCAGCAAAGCGCCACGCGCGGGGACACCAAGGGGGACAGTTGAGGACGAGTATCCGCAACCCTGACGGACAGCCGGGGAGTACCATTACTTTCAATGATTCGGACTCGGACGGCATGGTAGGCCCTCACCACGATGGATTGTTCATATCGCTGTCAGTAGGGAATGTGCTAATGAGGAGGATCCTGATCGACATCGGGAGTTCCACCAATATGATAACGCTTGACGCCCTCAAGGAGATGGGGCTGAAGGAGGAGAATATCCTCAGGAAGTCAGTAGCATTGGTGGGTTTCAGCGGAGAAATTTCTCATACTCTTGGGGAGATAACCCTTCCCACCTATGCTAAAGGGATCAACCTGCAAGTCAGATTCTCCGTGCTCGATTGTCCGTCCTGCTACAACATCATTATGGGTCGACCTTGGATCCATGATATGAAGGCGATCCCTTTATCCTGCCACCAAACCATAAAGTTCCCCACTCCGTGGGGGATCAGGGAAATCAAAGGTGACCAAGGGTTGTCCAAGGAATGCTAAAAATCCGCTCTCAAGGTGACCGTCGCCCACACAGCATAGCAATTACAAGGGGCCAAGGGGCCCACGCCAGTACGGGACCCCGAGGCCGATAAAATCGAGGAAGTCACCCTCGACAGCCAGAAAACTTAATAGACTGTAAGAGTCGAAAAGGACCTTGCTCCTGAAAGGAAAACCGAATTGATCAGTTTCCTCAAAAAACACAACCGTAGTTTCGCGTGGTCACACGAAGACATGGTGGGGATCGATCCCACGGTTATCACACACCAGTTGAATGTGGATCCCCTCCATTTGCCAAAAGAACAAAAAAGAAGGAAGTTTGCTTCCGAGAGGAATCTGATCGTTGATGCGGAAGTACAGAATCTGCTCCGGACGGGAAAGATCAAGGAGGTAAAATACCCGGAGTGGTTAGCAAATGTTATGGTCGTGAGCAAGAAGAACGGAAAATGGAGGGTTTGTATTGACTTCACGGACCTCAACAAAGCCTACCCGAAAGATTCTTTTCCTCTACCGGATATAGATGCCAGGGTGGATGCCACCGCTGGCCACGAGATGCTCACTTTCATGGACGCCTTCAGCGGCTACAATCAGATTCAGATACATCCAAAAGACCAGGAAAAGACATCATTCATCACCAGCCAAGGGATATACTACTATCGAGTAATGTCGTTCAGACTCAAAAATGCCAGGGCTACCTACCAGCGGCTGGTCAACCGTATGTTTCAGCAATAGATAGGCAGGACCATGATGGTGTACATCGACGACATGCTCGTCAAGTCAAAACAGGCCACCCACCATATCCAGCATCTAGAGGAAGCTTTTTGGATCTTGGACAGTTACCATATGAAGCTCAACCCAGAAAAGTGTGCATTCGGCGTAACCTCTGGTCGTTTCCTTAGATTCATGGTTACCCAGTGCGAGATCGAGGCTAGTCCCGATCAGATTCGAGCTGTAGCAGGTCTGCAATCACCTAGATGTGTAAAAGATGTACAAAAGTTGACGGGAAGAGTGGCGGCGCTAAATCGCTTCATTTTCAAATCATCCGATAGATGCCGCCTGTTCTACGATGTGCTACGGAAGAACAAGAAATTCGAGTGGGCTCCAGCCCATGAGACAGCTTTCCAGCAGCTCAAGCAGTATTTTTCCAACCCAATGCTATTGTCCAAACCCGAAGAAGGCGAGAATCTCTTCCTATACCTGGCGGTAACTGAGGATGCCATCAGCGGCGTACTGGTTCGCGAAGACGGGGTGACCAAATGCCAGTGTACTACATCAGCCGTACTCTGCTTGCAGCTGAGACACGGTACTCACCTTTGAAGAAGCTGGTTCTCAAGCTGGTCATGGCTTCCACGAAGCTGAGGCCATATTTTGAGTCTCACACAATCACCGTCCGCACTAACTATCCGTTGAAAAACATATTGAGAAAGTCGGAGATCACAGGGCGAATGGCCAAGTGGACTATCCACCTGAGCGGGTTCGACATCACCTACGAGCCAAAAAAAGCCATCCGGGCCCAGGAGCTAGCAGAATTTTTACTCGATTTCAGCCATACACTGGAAGAAGAAGCCAGACAGCAAGAGGCCTTCATAACAAAAGTTGAGAATTCTGGAGTTTTGACCCTGCATACTAACGAAGCTTCTAACAGTCGAGGAGTAGGGATAGAGGTAGTGCTGAAATCACCCAGGGGAGACAGGATAGAGCAGGCAGTACGGTGCACTTTCGAGGCCACCAACAACGAGTCGGAGTATGAGGCGTTGATATTGGGGCTAACGGTCATCTGAGACCTAGCCGTCAAGGAAATAGAAGTGAAGTGCGACTCGCTACTGATCGTGAATCAGATCCTAGGGACCTTCGTCACTAGGGACCCCAGAATGACGGCATACGTAGAAAAGGTCAAGGGAATCATGCGCGAGTTTGAGACCTTCACCATCTAGCAGGTCCCAGAGAGGAGAATGCACAAGCCGATGCCCGAGCCAACCTAGCATCCGCTCTAAATCCCGAGGACTTCACGACAATTCCCCTGTTACATATACCATCCCTAGCAATTGCACGAGAAGCTGATCCATCGGAGCATGGAACCCAAAACAGACCGTCACTAGCCAAAGGAAAAGAAGTATACTCCCCCACGGAGAGGCTCGACAGCGAGAATCCTACAAGGTTGGAGATGCTCGACAGCGAGAATCTTGAAAGATTGGAGAGGCTCGACAGCGAGAATCCTAAAAGGATAAAGATGCCTGACGGCGAAAATCCAATAGATGACGTGCCAGGCGCTTCCCCAAAAGAGGATTGTTGGACACAACCATACCTGCGATGGCTCGATCGCGGACAGCTACCAGAAGAGAAATCCGAGGCGAGAGCACTCCGGATGAGAGCCACCCATTACATCGTGAAAGACAGGATCCTATTCAAACAATCCACAGTGGGAACCTCGCTTCGCTGCGTAACAAAAGCAGAAGTGCCCAGGATTCTCAAAGAGCTTCACGAAGACAAATGCGGGAATCATTCTGGGGGGCGCAGTCTCTCTAACAAAGCCCTCAACTTGGGATACTATTGGCCAACCATGCGTCAAGACGCGGCGAAATATTCTTAGAAGTGCGAAGCTTGCAAGAAGCACGCCCCAACCACTCACCAGCTACCAAAGCTGTTGCATCCGACGTTAACCCTGTGGCCGTTCATGAGGTGGGGGATGGATATCGTGGGGAAACTACCGCCATCTTCTGGACAGCGAGTATTCTTCCTAACAGTTACCGACTATTTTTCCAAATGGATCGAAGCGGAAGCATATAAGGAGATCAAGGAGTCCCAAGTAGTGGCGTTTATCAAAAAGCATATCATTTGCCGCTTTGGGATACCCTCGGAGATTGTCTATGATAATGGGTCACAATTCATCGGTAAGAAAACCAGAGACTACTGCCGGTAATGTAACATAGACTTGGTGACTTCCACTCCCCGCTATCCACAGACCAATGGGCAGGCAGAGTCTAGCAATAAAGTCATCATCAATAATCTGAAGAAACGGTTGGTCAAGGCTCAGGGACGTTGGGCCGATGAGTTGCCCTACGTCTTATGGGCCGATATGACCACCCCAAAAGCTGCCACCGGACAGTCCCCGTTCTCCTTGGTATATGGGTGTGAGGCGGTAATCCATGCTGAGATCACCGTGCCAACTGCACGATATGGGTTGCAGACACCAGACCAAAACTTCGCTGCGTTAGCATTTGATCTTGATACCCTAGAGGAACTGAGACTGTGTGTGTGTGTGTGTGTGTGTGTGAGAGAGAGAGAGAGAGAGAGAGAGAGAGAGCATGGTTGCGTCTTGCCAGGCACCAGTAATAGGTGGCCCACAGTTACAACAAGAACGTGCGAGTCAAGGCCTTTGTTATCGGCAAATGGGTCCTCCGGAAGGTATTCTGAAACACCGCCGAAATAAATGCAGGGAAGCTTGCTTCCGCCTGGGAAGGACCTTGCAAGATAGTCGGCATCACCGAACAAGGAGCTTACTAACTAGAATCTAGAGATGGAAAATCTGTGCCGCGCAGTTGGAACGCTACGCACCTACAGAGATACCATTTCTAAAAGTCGCATGGTGATGCGATCCGGTCCTAGACCTAGATCGATCAAGGCGAACCTGAGTTTACTCAAGTCGTGGCGTCCCCCTTGGCGTGACGATCCCCGCCGAAGAACCTGCGCGTGCCACCAGAACAGACGACACTACGGGCACGAGGAGAGTGCCCCGGAGCGCGACCGCGCTCCCCGTCCCCTAGACCGCACCGCGCCTGCAGAAACTCAGCACCTGCGAGCGCTGGCTGGCGCCTGGGAGCGCGCCCGCGCTCCCCCGTGTTTGCCCAGCGCCTTGCTAGGCGGTATTGCCGAGTCATGCGCAAGGTTTCCCAGGCTTCGAGTCTTCGCGTTTCTATCTTAATTATATTATCGGGTTTTATGTGAGACAATTAGTTTTTTTGGTAGTATTTTCCATTCTGTTATTTATTTAATTAGCGAGATGGGTTGGGCTTGCATGTTTGGGCCCATCTTCATTAGGGTTTTTAGGATAAGACCTAGTTTTCTATTTAAGTTGTCAGACTCTCATGTTTTCAGTTTACGCTTGAATTGAATTGAATTTGCCTTGGTTGAATCGAGTTTCTCTTCCCCAAGCATCAAGCGTCAAACCCCTTCTACCATCTTCCAATCGCCCTACAATTATTCTGAGGTTTCGCTTATCGGAATCAATCCCATCTCGAGACGCCCCTAGAAATCTAGCGACATACCCCTTGCCTCGATCCCCCCCCCCGCGTGCCAATTTCCGCTTGGTTCCGCTCCATCATTCGTTCGAGATCATGACGGGATTTAGAATACGAGACGTCGGTCCTTGTAGCGTGGTGAAATGCATCAACTGGTATCAGAGTCATCGTCTTGTAAGTCTCCTGATTCGATCTTTGCACCTTCACCCCCAATTTATGTCCATCACCCTCGTGAGTTCGGTTATCTATCAAAAAAAATCCACGAGATCGGATTTCGTTGCCCATATCCAATTTGTTTTCCATATCTTTGTGGGGATATCCGAATTTGTGCCTGCATGATATCTTGGCCAAATATTTTTAATGTTATATATGTATGCATGCTTTTCAATTGAAGTTGCAGATATAAGTCAATTCGGTTGAGATCTTGTTATATATTAAATAAGTTAGCCTTAATTAGTTTACTTGTGAGATTTTTACCGTGAAAAAAAAGAGAGAGTTGATGTAATTAAAAAAAAAGAGTGTTTGATATATTTTTATTTTCGGCCTAGGAATTGTTGTTAGTTGGCCGATTTTTGTGTAATTTGGTAACCATGAGTTGTTGTACGGACTTAAGACGAGATATTTCTCTTTTACGGCAATAAATGGCAGAATTGCAAGCTCGTTTGGACGCCCAATTTGCATCCCTTGCTCCGCAACCGACATCGGCTCCAATGCCGCAACCGGGCGTCAACACCTCAAGCTCGCCACAAGACCCGGCCTTGGCTGGCCACTTGCCGCTACAACAACGATCTCCTCCTACAACCGGGAATATCCAAGCCACGTTCGTTTGGAACAGCGAGCCCGTTTGGGATAGTGAGCCCATTTGGGATAGCGAGCCCATTTGGGATAGCGAGCCCGTCTTTCATGAGCCGAGTTTACCGCCTCCATCTCCTTGTCAGATGCTTTTGCTTCCTACAACAGCCGAGCCATTGCCTATCGTCGTCGTGCCCGTACTTGATTTTGTGCCATCTTCGACACCAGAGTTTGTTTTGCCTACTATAGACGTTTCGATAGACGACACCGATCTTGACGATATTTTACTGTTGCCTGCTGCTCTCTGCCTCTCCCCGGACCCACCGAGCTCGAAGCGAGGACGCTTCGATTCTAAGGGAGGGAGGATGATGCGATCCGGTCCTAGACCTAGATCGATCAAGGCGAACCTGAGTTTACCCAAGTCGTGGCGTCCCCCTTGGCGTGACGATCCCCGCCGAAGAACCCGCGCGTGCCACCAGAGTGGACGAAACTACGGGCGCGGGGAGAGTGCCCTGGAGCGCGACCGCGCTCCTCCTCCCCTAGACTGTGTCGCGCCCGCAGAAACTCAGCACATGCGAGCGCTGGCTGGCGCGGGCGCGCATCCTCATGTTTGTCCGCGCCTTGCTAGGCGGTATTTCCGAGTCATGCGCAAGGTTTCCCAGGCTTCGAGTCTTCGGGTTTCTATCTTAATTATATTATCGGGTTTTATGTGAGACAATTATTTTATTTGGTAGTATTTTCCATTCTGTTATTTATTTAATTAGCGAGATGGGTTGGGCTTGCATGCTTGGGCCCATCTTCATTAGGGTTTTTAGGATTAGACCTAGTATTCTATTTAAGTTGTCAGGCTCTCATGTTTTTAGTTTACGCTTGAATTGAATTGAATTTGCCTTGGTTGAATCGAGTTTCTCTTCCCCAAGCATCAGGCGTGAAACCCCTTCTATCCCTCTTCCAATCACCCTACAATTATTCTGAGGTTTCGCTTGTCGGAATCAATTCCATCTCGAGATGCCGCTAGAACCCTAGCGACGTACCCCTGCCTCGATCCGCGCACCCCTGGGTTCCAATTTCCGCTTGCTTCCGCTCCATCGTGACGGGATTCAGAATACGAGACGGCGATCCTTGTAGCAAGGCGAAACGCATCACGTGGGTCGCCGGGAACGGCCCGAATAAACAATAAAAAAAGACACTTCGGAGGAGTTATTCCCGGCAGACATCGCTAGAAAGGAAAAACTTCGATACGCCGGACGACAAGAAGAATAATAAAAAATGGTACGAATGTTCAAAAGTCACAAGTCGAAATATACTAAAAATATCTCTTTTATTACTTCGAAGGAATCGTTTCCAAAACAGTTACATGGCACAAGAAGTTGTCTCCTCAACACCCACTATCCGGCAGAATCGCCAGTTCCAAGAGGAGGTTGCTTTCCAAAAGCTCACCACTCGGCATCGTGGATCCACCCCCCATGTCGCTTGCTCTACCGGGAAGTGCCAAATTCTCGACGGACGACGTCAGGGCACTGCGGGAAATCGACGGACACCGTCCTTTGCACGCCTCCCAGGTAGGTAATCTTCTTGACCGGTAGGAGCTTAGGGATAACACCCCGAGTCACCCATAACGCCGGTTGAAGTTTTCCTCACCCTCCGAGCCATAGCTATTGATAGCTCGCATTTAGGTAGTGTTTAGGATGCATATTTATGTTTAATTTGCATGGTTTTAGCTTAGTTTAGCTTAGTTTCTAGGTTTTCAGGTTTTCTAGGAAATTCGGGTTTTGCGCTTGTTTTGTTCGGTTTTGCAGATCTTTAAGTAAACAAGCATGGACGGGATGGATCTTAGATGATTGTGGAGGATCAAGATGAGGCTTAAAGTGGTAAAAGAGAAGATTGGAAGAGTGAAGGCCCAAGATCTTGTGTGAGAAGAACGCTTAAATCCGGGTCATGCATTGGTGTCTTATTTTGACACCTCTATCTTGCACTGCTTGGTTTGGGAGATACAGTGGTTGGATGAAGCTGAATTTGGTATCACTGGAAAGCTAACTCAAAGAGATACAATTCATATTTTTACTCCGACTCCAAATTCCAACTCGAAGGGGGTCAAAACAGCCTCCGAAGTGTCACTAAAGTTGTTGCAAGCAAAGCGCGGGCAAAGTGGGCAGAGCGCCCCCGCGCTCTGGGAGGACCAAACCGCGCTCTGGCGCATTTGTGCGACGCTGACTTGGGCTTCCGCGAGATCTTGTGGGCCGACTCTAATATTTCTTTTAGATATTTTTAGACTTGATATAAATACTTTCCTTAGATTTTATTTTAGATTTTATGCTATCTTTTACTTGTGTTCTAAGTTTGATTGAGTTTGGAGATTTGTGGAAGACAAACCCTAGTTTTGCAATTGAAGATCAATTTGACTCTTGTAAGTTTTGTTTTTCTTCAATGACAATTTCTACCTAATTTTTTCATGCCCAACTAGTTAGTTGAAGTTGTATGCATGATTGTTTGTGAGATTTGAATTATTTTAGTTTGTCTTGACTAGATTAAATCTCTCCATGCTTAATTGATTAAATTCACTTAGGATTATAATAGCTTGATCACCTATTTTACTTCTAGGTTCAATTACAACTAGAATAGTTAAATAGACGGTGGAATTTGATTATTCATGGATGAATCCTTTGATTAAACTTATAGACGGTGGAATAAGGTTAATCAAAGGCGGAGAATTTAATCACAAGACTTCGTAAATAGACGGTGGAATTCATGAATATTGTTTCTATTGAATGCTTTGAATTTAATTGCATGATCAACTTGACATAGAAGGTTTTCTAGGTTAATTGATTAAAAGGTTGTTAAAGACGGTGTATATTAACAACCACAATAAGCTTGAATTCATAAATTCACAATAGATTAGTCAAGGGAAATTGAAATAAGGATAATCGATGATCAAAACTCATGTATGCAATGGATACGAAACTAGTTGGACGCTTTTCTCTATATTTGAATCTCAACTCATTTTACTTGCTTAACTTTAATTGGTTTAATTTCTTAGATTTTAGCTTACAACCATAAAAAAACCCTTTTTGTTTAGTAATATTATATAAATACGAATAATCTGAGTCCTTGTGGGTTCGATCCTTGCTTCCACTATACCTAGGTTAGGAAGTTAGGAATTTTCTTTGGCAGTGCTTTTATAGCGACATAAAAGTGCTCGTCAAATTTGGCGCCGTTGCCGGGGACTCAGCATATTATTTGTGTTTATTTAGTATTACTACTTTTTTTTGGTGTTGTGAACCTATCTTACGGTTCATAACACCCGTTCTATTGATCCATGGCTTTGTTTGAATGTAGACAACTGCAGGATGAACACTTTCATGACTATTTTGTTAGATTTCAAGACCATGTGGTTAAACTTGGTACTTGGGGATTCCAATACAGTGATGGATACGTAAACATGGGAGTTATCCATGGTATGAATCTCGAGACAAGGGGATTGGCTGACTACTTGAGCAATGAGAGGCTTTTATATATGGGATCTGAGGAATGCTGGGATTTCTTTTGTTTCATGAGCCATCAAAGCTTTTTGGTGGAGTCATCTTCCCAACCACCCCAGCCGGTTGATAAGTCTCTTGAGAATTTAATCAGGGATCTCTCTACAGGGGTGTATGCTTTGGAGCAATGTGAGTCTTGTTCTTCATATATGCATTCCACAATCTCATGTCCTTTTGAGTTGTGTGAAAGAAGTGGTGGAATCATGTTGGAGTCAAACGATCATGAGTCAGACACTCATATTCAAGTTGAGGAGAAAACTACTACACTTGATGTGAGTTATGAGGATGAATTTGATGCCCAACATGAATTCACACCTATAAGGTGTTGGATCGAAATCGGTTAGCAGTGAGCTTGGGAACTGGCAATTAAGCTGTTCCCAAGGCAGCGGAAGTAAATAATCGCAAGTAATAAAAACAGTGAAAGGCACAGTTCCTTTATAGAGGAACCCCACTACAACCAACTAGTTGTATGGGTAAACCTCTACCTCCGCTTGGAGGATTTTGAATGACTTACTTATATTGATTGCTTTGTTCCTTAGTTACACAGCCGGATTTACACTTCTCTGTTCCTACAAGTTCTTCCTAACTCTAGCAACACTAGTAAATCCTCTCAACTGAGTTCCTAAGCTCACAACAGCAAAACACAAGTAACTCAAACCTTACGCTGACTTCTCAGTTCCCTTGCTCCAGGGAACTTCAGCTTCACCGTCGTCGAGATCACACACTCGCCGGCGGGGACTTCTCTTCCTTTTCTTTCTTTTCTCTGATGTGGGTGTTTGTAAGTTCTGGGAGAAGTACTCAGACCGAGTACTATTCATTTGGCTTTATAGTCCATTTGTCTTGGGCAGTCGCATCTTTCGTTTGTGTCCAAAATGCCCTTTGCTTGATGCCCAAGTTGTACTTTCTTCACATGTGACTTTGGTTTGAACTAGGTCAACTTCTTGAATCAATCGGACCGTTGGATGAAGCGTGACAGTCTGATCCTCAGACTGTTCCCTCGGGCTGTCTGAGACAAAATCCCGCGATCTGCGTTGAACGGTCGTTGTCTTCACATGTGAGTTCCCATTTCATGGGAACTGACTTCTTCAGAGTTCCCTTGATGGAAACTCTTCGTTGTAAGCTTGTGTTTTCTTGTTTGTTTCTGGGAGTTCCCACTTCATGGGAACTTTCCTCTTCAGAGTTCCCTTGATGGAAACTCTTCATTGTGGCCAGTAGTGGCTTTGTCATTCATAGGAGTTCTTGGCTGTACCTGTGTTCCTTAGAAATACTTGAACAAACCACATTAGTTCCCTATGGTATTTGTCATTATCAAAACTTAAAGAGAAGTGAATCGTTGATCCGTTGCTTAGAACCAGAGGTCCCAACAACGTCCCAACAATTTCCCCCTTTTTGATGATGACAAACCCATCACAAAAATGCAAGTATTTCAATGAATGATATGCTGATGAGTTCCTAAGTATGATTTTGGGAAGTCACTCTTAGTGAGACATTTAGATTTAGGGAGCCACTTCTGGTGAGACACATAGTTCCTATTAGGCTTTTTATGCAATTGTTCCCCCTTAGCTTATGCGTGGTCTGTGATAACTTAAACTTTTAACTCATCTCACATTTTTTATCTTTCCCCCTTTTGACATCATCGAAAATTAAGCAAAGCAATATTAGGAAAGAATGGAACACGCAATCAAAATAAAGACCATTTCATTACTTAAGAGAATATGTACAATGGGAACCCAAGTACAATTTGTGGTCATTTTTGGATTAAGGGAACAAGAAGGGAGATATCATGGGCTCTGAGGGAACAAGGCGTCACAAAGGCGCGTAAGGACTTGTGTAAGCTTTTCTTGTCCTCTGGCCAACACTGCCTGGTCCCTAGCAATCTGATCGAGGGTGTTGGCGATGCGAAGCAACACTGAAGAGTTCCCCTCTTGTGTACCAGACTCTAGGGGAGCCGCCTCCTCTACAGGCTCCGAGTGCCTCATCTTCTGGGCAACTGTAATGTCCAGTTCCCTTCCAAGCTCGATTTCGTCTTTAGAGGCATCGTAGAGACCCTCTTTTTGTAGGAGCTTCTTGATCAGCCCGGAGTAGGGAAGGGAGTGGGACTTGGAGGCCATGCACTTTTCCATGTGCCCAAGGATAATTCGGGGAAGATTTATGGGCTTCTTGAGGAGAAAGTGGTAGAGGATGATGGCATCGGGGATGTTGACGACCAGGCGCTTTTCTTGGCGTGGGATCACCACGTTGATGATGAATTGGTGAGCGAGCTTGGCGACCAAGGACAGATGATGCGTCGAGAGGACCTTAGAGGGAACCCGACCCTCAAAAATTGTGTTGTACACCTCGGCGCTGTTGAAGTCGCCCCAGAGCTTGTTGGGCACCTCGCTAAGCCCTTGACCAGGGACCTGGAGTTGAAGGAGGATCGTAGACGTTGTAAAAATGAACTCGTCGCCTTCGTGGGAGAGAGTTCCCTGAGTGCCGTCGTTGGTGATAGTGAAGTTGTTGTAGAATTGACGCACTTGTGAGGGATCTACGCTCACAGTTTCTTGGCAGAGTCTCTCCCAGCCTTGGGCCTTGATCAGTTCCCACAGTTCCTCCAGACCATTTTCAGTTAGCACCTCTTTGGAAACAATGAGGTGAGGGAGAAGCTTTCGGCGCTCATTGACATGATGCTTGGTGGTCCCCTTCCCCTTCCTTGACTTGCTTTTGGATTTGTTCCCCCTAGAGACCGTGCGAGGTCCTTTCTGCTGAGGGGGTGCAGCCGCTTCGATCATAAGCACGCGGTCCCTTGGTGGTGGGGAACTCGCGGACACCACCATTTGGTGTCCAGGTGTAGGGATACGTGCTGGCTCCTTTGTAGCTGGAGCTTCTTCTTCTTCTTCGACCTCATCATGGGAGGTCCCTTCTTCCTCGGAGGAGCTCGAACCGGAGCCCTCCGCGTCATCTCCAGGATGACTTGTTGTTGCCTCAGCACCTCCAGCTGGTGCGAGGTCCCTTGTCTCTGTGGGCTCTTGAGGGGCAACCTTTTCTGGGGACTTTGTCCCTTGGGAGACTGTGTGCTCAGAGGGACCCTTGTTGAGTTCTTCCTCGATGGACTTGAGCTGGGTTTCCTCCTCCAAAGTTCCCATGATGATCGGAGGAGGGTCCTTGGTCATTTTGCCGATGACCACAGAAAGAGGAAGATCGTCGTCGTCTGAGGAGAGGGCGACGGTACTTTTGGATGGTGAGGGAGAGGGGAGTTTGGTGGTGGTGGGAGACGTGATGGAAGAGGGGAGAGGAGAAGAAGGAATAGGGGTTGTGAGTTGAGTGGAAGGAGGAGGAAGGGATCTGCGGTCCTGTGGAGGAGAGATCCCCGAAGCGGAGATGGGAGTGGGGGAAATGTGTTTTGGTGAGGAAGGAGAAGGCGTTTTGTGAGGTGAAGGTGGAGTTGGAGATCCCGTAATGATGGGAACAAGAGGAAGTGAAGGAGGTTGGGATGTTGGAGTTCCCATCGTGGCGGGAACTGGAGGAGGTGGCGGAGGAGGTCCCTCGATTTGAAGAGGAGGGATGGAGGAGGAAGATGGAAGTAGACTCTGGGGTTCGGAGTTCCCATCGTCGGAAGGAAAAGGGTAGGGAGGTTTGGGAGCACAAGAACTCTCCTTGGAGCAGTTCAGGTAGTCCTCAAATCGGAAGAAAGCCTTCTTTCTGGGCTCCGAGAATTCAAAGGCCTCAGAGTGTTTACGCTTTTTGGATTTGGAGGGGTCGTGGGAGTGTTTGGATTTTTTGGATTTTGAGGGATCTTTTGATGAGTGGAGATGTTTGGATGAGTGGCGATGTTTGGAATTATGGGGTTTTTCATTGATGGAGGGGCGAGCATCTCCGAAGTTGTCAACGATGACAACTCCGGAGGAGGTGTTGGTGGTTGGAGGTGGAAGAGGAAGAGATTCGGAGGAGGAAGAGGTCCAGGAGACGGTTTCGTCGACCTGAGGAGGAGGAGGGGGCAAGAAGGGGCTTACTTGATTGTATAGCCCTTGAATGAGGACATCCTTCATGGTTGGGTCTTGTTCTTGCTCGATCTCGTTCAGTTGAGTGATGAAGAGAGTGCGAGGATTGGCAAGTACCCACTCTTTGATTTGTGCGAATGTGTGTTGAGGGACCATTTTTGTAAGAATTTGGGAGGCTTTGGAGGTTTCTTGAAAAGAGAGTGAAAAGGATTTGGGGAAGACGAATGACAGGGATGTAAGATGGAGTAAAGGGCCTAAAAATGGCAAAGAGGGGTTTTAAAGGAGAGAGGAGGTGAAGGGTAGAAAGGGAAGTGGAATAACCTCGATAACCGTTGCCCAATGAACGTGGGGCGCCATTTCAACTTCTCAAGCATGCTTCTGGACACGCGTCACAATCTCTTGGGAAGTCCTTTTCATATTTTGAATACTTGGCATGTAACGCTTCAGAGCTTCTGACACGAAAGTCCGCTTCCCAAGTGACGGTTTTTCTTTGAAGATTAGTCAGTGTTCCCTTTGTAGATGCAGCAGTTCCCATGATCTTTTCAAGGTCAGGGAGAGTGAAGTGGTTGAGGGAACTTCACACTCATCTTTTTGTGGGGCTAGGGAACTCAAAGGGAACCAGACAATTTGCAACTCGATAAAGGAAATGTTTTGGCTCATGAGAAGCATTTGTCTGGTCCCTAGCTTAAGGTGGGTCATATGATCAACCGTCATGGTGGCTTGTAATGAGGGATAAAGGGAACTCTGGTTGATCATTTTGGGCCAAAAGAAATAGAGTTCCTTTGTACACATTTTTCTCTAGACTAGTAATCATGGCATAGTGAAAGCAATGAATCCAAGTTCCTTATCATGCAATTTTAGATAAACTAGTCAGGCATTGAGAGAGAGATAAACAGGGACTTGTTTAGTTTAGAGTTATCATCCCTAGAAGCATTCGAAAACGCTGGTAGGAACGTCTATCTAAAGCTTTGGTAAGAATATCCGCAATTTGCTCTTCAGTTCTACAGTGTTCCATCGAAATGTTCCCATTCTCAACATTGTCACGTAGAAAGTGATGCCTTATATCAATATGCTTAGTTCTAGAATGATGCACAGGATTTTTGGAAATGTTTATGGCACTAGTGTTATCACAGAGTATGGGAACTGGGCCAAAAGACATACCGTAATCCTGGAGTTGTGACTTAAGCCATAGAACCTGGGAACAGCATGATGCGGCAGCCACAAATTCAGCTTCAGCTGTGGAGAGTGCCACTGAGTTTTGCTTTTTAGATCCCCACGAAACTAAGCAAGACCCTAGGAACTGGGCCATTCCTGAAGTGCTCTTTCTGTCAACCAAGTGCCCTGCAAAGTCAGCATCTGTGTATGCAATGAGCTCAAGGGAACTGTTCCTTGGATACCAAAGGCACAAGTTATTGTTCCCTTTGAGATACCTGAAAATTCTCTTCACCTCTTTCAGGTGTGATTCCTTAGGGTTAGCTTGAAAACGAGCACAAAGACATACGGAGAACATGATATCAGGTCTACTAGCTGTTAAGTAGAGAAGGGACCCGATCATACCTCGATAGTTCCTTTGGTCCACACTGATACCTGTTTCATCTGCATTTAGCCTTGAATTTGGTGAGATGGGAGTGTCAATGGGCTTTGAATGTTCCATCCCATACTTCACGAGCATTTCCTTGATGTATTTCTGTTGATGGATCTTTGTTCCCTCCTTTGTTTGGGATATTTGAAGTCCCAAGAAGAACGTGAGTTCCCCAATGAGACTCATCTCAAACTCATTGCTCATGAGGTCCTTGAACTTTTCTACAAGAGTTTCGTTAGTTGCTCCAAACACAATGTCATCAACATATACTTGCACAATCAAAATGTCTTTAGATTCTTTCTTTAAAAACAAAGTCTTGTCTATGGAACCACGAACGTATCCATGGGACAAGAGGAATTGAGCAAACCTGTCATACCAAGCTCGGGGAGCTTGTTTGAGTCCGTAAAGGGCCCTTTCCAGGAAATAGACATGGTTGGGCATTTTCTCATCTTCGAATCCTGGAGGTTGGGCCACATACACTTCTTCCTTGAGATGTCCATTTAGGAAGGCTGTTTTCACATCCATTTGATAAAGTTTGAATCCCTTGTGAGCAGCATAGGCGATGAGGAGTCTGATTGCCTCGATCCTGGCAACTGGTGCGAAGGTCTCATCGTAGTCAATCCCTTCCTCTTGCCTGTATCCTTGTGCTACTAACCTAGCCTTGTTCCTTGCTACAACTCCAGAATCATCGAGCTTGTTCCTAAAAACCCATCGGGTTCCTATGATGTTCTTGTTTTTGGGCCTAGGAACTAGCTTCCAAACTTTGTTTCTCTCGAATTGGTGGAGTTCCTCTTGCATGGCTTGAATCCAATCTGGGTCCTTTAATGCTTCTTTGATATTTTTGGGTTCCATCATTGAAACAAACGCATTAAAAGCACAAAAATTATTGAGAGAGGAACGAGTTTGAACACCTTTATCAAGAGGGGAGATGATGTTCTCAAGGGGGTGGTCCTTCCTTTGTTGAAAGGTTCTTGTATGAGTGAGTTCCTTTGCATGTGTATTATCCTCAGTTGGTGTTTCTTTGTCATGGGAACTCTCATCTTCAGCTTCTTCATTTGATGTTTCTTCAGAGATTTCTGGCAGGTTCCCTCTTTGTTCCCCTTGAATACTTGATTCTGGCAGTGAATTGTCTTGGGGGACAGCAGAGTTGTTCCCTGAAGAGGGGACCTCGAGAGAGTTGGAGGTTTCTTGTAGTTCTTCTGAGGAGGGAGCCTCAAGGGAGGTTTGATCAGTGAGGGTTGGACCTTCGTCGTTGTTCCCTGGTTGTGGGATATGGCTTGCACTTGGATAGTCTTCATCCCTTTTCCTTGGCTCATCCTCGTCATCATCATCGTCTTCATGTCTGACTAGCTTGAACAGAGTTCCCTTCCCTTGGGTCTCGGTTCCCATCTTTACAGACTTTTCATTGAAGACGACATGAATGCTTTCCTCTATCTTCTTGGTTCTTTTATTGTAGACCCTGTAAGCCTTGCTTTGTGATGAGTATCCCAGGAAGATCCCTTCGTCGCTTCTGGGGTCGAATTTGCCAAGATTGTCTTTGCCGTTGTTGTGAACAAAACATGTGCAACCAAATGTTCTCAAGTGTGAGATGTTTGGTTTTCTCCCTTTGATGAGCTCATAGGAAGTCTTGTTGATCAGGGGCCTTGTCATGGCTCGATTTAGGATGTATGTAGCTGTGGAGATTGCTTCAGTCCAGAAGTACTCAGGAACTCCACTTTCGATCATCATGGTTCTGGCCATGTCCTCCAGAGTTCTGTTCTTTCTCTCGACCACTCCATTTTGCTGAGGAGTGCGAGGAGCTGAAAAGTTGTGAGAGATCCCATTTTGCTCACAGAAGTTTAGGAACTCCGAGTTTTGAAACTCAGTTCCGTGATCAGATCTGATTGCTTTCAGTTTCAGCCCCAAGCTTAATTCTGTTCTTTTGATGAAGGGCTCAAATTCTTCAAACGCTTGTGATTTTGCCTTCAAGAAAACAACCCAGGTGAATCTTGAAAAATCATCAATTAAAACATACATGTACCTTTTTCCACCGTAGCTAGCTGTTCTCATGGGACCACAGAGATCCATGTGAATCAACTCCAGGGACCTGGTTGTGCTTACCACCTTTTTGGGTTTAAAGGAGGTTCTGGTCTGTTTCCCTCGAACACATGCTTCACACATTTTGACTCCTTCGAGATTAATTCGTGGAAGACCAATGACCAGATCCTGTAGATAAAGCTTCAGGATTTGATTTACACCAGCATGTCCCAATCTTCGATGCCAGAGTTCCGTGTCATCTTGGGAACTCGCAAGGCACAACTTCATTGGTGGTTCAAAGTTGGTGTCCACCACATACACATTGTTGTATCTTCTTCCTCTCAGAATTACTTTGTTGGTCTTCTTGTTGATGACGAGACATTCATCTGAGTCGAAAGTGACGATGTTGTTCCCTTGATCACACATCTGGGAGACACTCAGCAGATTGTATCCCAGATCCTTTACCAGAATTACGTTGCTGACTTTGATAGATTTATTGAGCAACACTTCTCCTTTTCCAATAACTTCTCCTTTGTTCTTGTTGCCAAATGAGACGTGGCCTCCTTCGGCATGAGTGTGGAGTGAGATGAGGATATCCTTGTTTCCTGTCATATGGTTCGAGCATCCACTATCTATGAACCATGTACTGTTCCCTCTCACTGCCACCTACAAGGAAAAGTTAGTGTTTTGAGACTCAGGCAAGATGACTCTTGCCAGGTCCCTTGCAAGGGAAAACATTTTCATTTAAGATATAGTCAGAAATGTTGATGTCTTTGGAATTTTGAGAGTTGGAGTTCCTTTGGTGATGAGTATGACGTTTTTGTCTGTTTGGGAACTCATGGCTTCTAGGGGTTTGAGCTCTCTTCTTGGGACATGCATCCTTGTAGTGCCCATGAGCACCACAGTGCCAACATGTCTTGTAGTATTCTCCCACGTAGTATTTTGGGTGTGGTCTCTGGATACGGTTCCTATCCATGGTTTCTTTGTTGTACACCCGAGACCCATTTCCCTTAGCAATTTTGACATAGATTCTATGTCCAGAGTTCCCAGTATAGTAATCTTTCTCACCATTGTTTCCACTCTCTAGGACCCTGATTTTTTCCTCGAGATGAGCATTTTTCTATTTCTCGCACTGGAGTTCTAAGGCCCTACACTCATGGATCTCATGTTCGCTCAGGGGTGACTTTCTGTTCTTGGAGCACTCACCTTTGTATCCTATGCCATGTCTGGCTGGGACAAACTTAATTTGGGAACTAGAGGCTTCAGGATGTTCGGGAGTCTTACTCAGGTTTTGCAGGAGGGTGTTCTTATCTTTCTCTAAAGTTTTGATTTCTCTTTCTAGATCTACGATGTGAGACATATGGGACTTGAGTTTTTCTAGAAGGGATATGCAGTTGGGACAGGGCTCAAGACCAACTAATTGAGAATTTATGTGTTCCTGTTTTTCCAACTTGTTTTGCAGTTTTATGTTATCTTTAACAAGACTTGAAAGAATTTTCAACAATTCAGGTTTTTCATAATTACTCAAGGAATCAAGAACAGTTTCAGTGGTTACCTCACTGGGTTGTTCCCCAGTGGTTTCTCCTATGGCCATGCCACACATGTCTGGGAGTGCCCATGCTTCAGGATCTTCGTCTTCATCATCGCTCCAAGTAGCGATGTAGGCCTTTTTTCCTTGCTTTCTTCCTTCAGTTCCTTGTGGACATTCCTTCGCAAAATGTCCTTTCCTGTTGCATTTGTAGCAAGTCACTTCTGAGAGATCCTTCTCTGTGGGCTTTCTTTGGGAACTCTGTCCCTTTCCCCAGTTCCCACTGTTCCGTTGAGATTTTCCTTTGTAGAAATTTCGAAGAGCTCTTGTCACAAGGACTAGCTCTTCATCCTCTTCTTCTTCGGAGTCTTCATGTTGTTCTTGGGTTGATTTGAGCATTTTTTCGATCTTGAGTGCGATCCCTCGATGAGCTCGACTTTGTTCCTTATCATCGATCTTCCTCTTCTCATGTCCCACTAACTTTCCAAATACTTGATGGAGCATAAGCGTTCGATTTTCTGGGTTTTCCTTGAACATCGTTCTTTCATTTGCCCATTCTCCAGTCAATCCATTGAAGAGCTGTTGGACCTTCATTTTGTGGGTGATTTCTTCTTTTGTGATCCCCAATCCTTCCATCTTAGTGCAAAGTCCTTCAAACCGGGATTGGTAGCTATCGACGGACTCTCCCATCTCCATTTGGAAGTTGTAGAACTCCCTCTTTGCGTTCATTTGAAGATCTTCTCTGAGATCTGAGTTCCCAACGTGCATTTGTTGGATGGCTTCCCACATTTCCTTGGCTGTGTCAAGGTTGGCAACCCTGTCACAATCTTGTACGCACATGGACCTTTTTAGATACTGTTTTGCTTTGTAGTTTGCCTCCATGCACTTGTACTCGTTGGGACCCCACTTTGAGAGATCGTTGACAATAGCTGGATCGATTTCGAAGTTCCCCCTTTCGATGACGCACCAGGCTTGGTAGTCTTGGCCACGCATCCAATCTTTCATGTCGCGTTGCCAGCTTTCAAATCTTCCTGTTATAAGCCTTGGCGGCTTGCTAGTATTGTTCCCCACCTGAGTAAGTTCCTGAGCCATTTTGGCACCTGCGATGCTAACACAAATCTAGAGCGCTGGCTCTGATACCAATTGTTGGATCGAAATCGGTTAGCAGTGAGCTTGGGAACTGGCAATTAAGCTGTTCCCAAGGCAGCGGAAGTAAATAATCGCAAGTAATAAAAACAGTGAAAGGCACAGTTCCTTTATAGAGGAACCCCACTACAACCAACTAGTTGTATGGGTAAACCTCTACCTCCGCTTGGAGGATTTTGAATGACTTACTTATATTGATTGCTTTGTTCCTTAGTTACACAGCCGGATTTACACTTCTCTGTTCCTACAAGTTCTTCCTAACTCTAGCAACACTAGTAAATCCTCTCAACTGAGTTCCTAAGCTCACAACAGAAAAACACAAGTAACTCAAACCTTACGCTGACTTCTCAGTTCCCTTGCTCCAGGGAACTTCAGCTTCACCGTCGTCGAGATCACACACTCGCCGGCGGGGACTTCTCTTCCTTTTCTTTCTTTTCTCTGATGTGGGTGTTTGTAAGTTCTGGGAGAAGTACTCAGACCGAGTACTATTCATTTGGCTTTATAGTCCATTTGTCTTGGGCAGTCGCATCTTTCGTTTGTGTCCAAAATGCCCTTTGCTTGATGCCCAAGTTGTACTTTCTTCACATGTGACTTTGGTTTGAACTAGGTCAACTTTTTGAATCAATCGGACCGTTGGATGAAGCGTGACAGTCTGATCCTCAGACTGTTCCCTCTGGCTGTCTGAGACAGAATCCCGCGATCTGCGCTGAACGGTCGTTGTCTTCACATGTGAGTTCCCATTTCATGGGAACTGACTTCTTCAGAGTTCCCTTGATGGAAACTCTTCATCGTTGTAAGCTTGTGTTTTCTTGTTTGTTTCTGGGAGTTCCCACTTGATGGGAACTTTCCTCTTCAGAGTTCCCTTGATGGAAACTCTTCATTGTGGCCAGTAGTGGCTTTGTCATTCATAGGAGTTCTTGGCTGTACCTGTGTTCCTTAGAAATACTTGAACAAACCACATTAGTTCCCTATGGTATTTGTCATTATCAAAACTTAAAGAGAAGTGAATCGTTGATCCGTTGCTTAGAACCAGAGGTCCCAACAACGTCCCAACATAAGGCAAGTTGAGCAGATCATCATAGAGCCAAAGGAAGTCTGTGCTAACATAGAGATTCTTACAGAGCCTAGGGAGCCTGAGTCATTTTCACCCATGTGGAGTAAATTGCTTGAGGGTTTTGTGGTTTTGAAAGCAGACTCTTTTGTCGATAATGATGACTTCTTTGCTGATGAAGTAGACAACCATGAGGGAGAAAAACAACATGATTCATTTATTAAGGCTCTCGCTGTCATGGTGCACCCTATGTTAGGCCTTGACATCCCATGTTTCAGTTTCCCCACCTTCTCACATCCAGAGCTGATGGAGCTCCAAGATGAGGAGCCAAGTCTACAACACAAGGTTGAAGATCAAGAATATATGGAGTTCATCCTGGATAAAAGTGGTATTGTTGATAAGTGCTTTGATTCATATTGTAAGTATTTTCTAAAGCCACCACTTCTATTGAATTTATTTGAACAAATTCCATCTCATGAAAATTGGACACACGAGTTTGATAAATTAAAACGGTCTTTGCAAGCTATATTATGCATCTTTAATTTATCATTGTGTTACTTATGCTTTTCTGAGATGTGTGCACAGGGGTTTGACAGGTTATTAAAGTCATTGACAATGTCTAATCTTGTCAAATCATGCTAAACGTCAAGCTAATGACGTTAAACAAGCGCTTCTTGGAAGGCAACCCAAGCTTTGTTTTTAGTTTTTATAGAAATAGTTTTGTTTTTGGTGTGTTTTTGTGTCTTTTTTGGTTTGTTTTTGTTATTAGTTATAGGTAAAGTCGGAAAACAGGTACACGCGGTCCGAGGAAGTCAAGATGCCCCCGCGCTTATACCACCACCACCACCATCAGAGTAGATTCCCAAGTTTGACAAGTTCTTATGATAAGGTCAGTTTTCTTTTACTCTTATGTTTTTATTACTTTGGGGACAAAGTAATGTTTAAGCATGGGGGAAGGGGATTATTTATTTTGTCATGAGAGCTTGATTTTAGTTAGATCATGTAGTTGCATTTGCATGTTTATATTTTTGCTTGCATTAATGAAAAAAAATGAAAAAAATCAGAAAAATTCGAAAAACTACAAAAATATTGCATTTAGGTTCTTATTTCCCCATTGTTTGATTCATCTTGCTTCACTAAGTTAAGTATAAGTTCTAAACCATGATTTGCATGATATACTGAAGTTGATATGATATAAGCATGATCATTGATTAATTACCTTGATTATAGGATGGAGCATGTATTTAGCTTAAGTATTTGATTCATTCTGAAGTTCTAGACAACAATTAGCCTTGTGAGATATTTTTGGCCTTTCATGTTCTCTACAATTCTTGAGTGTATCACCATGATTATCTAGCTCTAGAACTTGCGTTATGACTCTTTGTCAAGACTGCTTATATGATTGAATGCATAGCATTAAAATGATTGAGGCAATGTTTCTTTATTAGCCTATTATTTCTCTTCCTACCTTACACGATCCATGTTCTTGACACCCCTATTCTTTTGAGCTTTAAGCCTATTTTTTATTAGCTCCACAAAATGATTCCATAGCCTAATAAGCTTGACCCATAATCCGGGATTTAGGACTTTAGGTTGTATTTTTTTGTTTTGTGTGAGTTATGTATAAGTATGGGGGGTTGAAAGAAAATGAGGAAAAGAGGAAATAAAACTCTTGTGTGTAAAGTGAAAGAAAATGAAGATGAAAGTATGTTGCAAAAGCAAAAGAAAACAATCAAGTACAATTGTTAGTTGTCTTCATAAAGCAAAGAAAGAGTTGAAGATGAGGCATGAAAAAAAAGTTAAGAAAGAAACAATGTGTTTAATTGTGGTTTGGAGTTGAGAAAGAAGAGTTTGGGAGAAGTAAGAAAAGAAAGTGTTGAAATTTGGGTTAGGATTGATTCTTTATCCCGAATTTAGCACCATAGGCCAAATGTTATCCCTTCCAAATTTCTCTTTACCTTGGCCTCATTACAAGCCTTCAAAAGACCTCATGATTTTTTTTATGTGTTTGATTCCCAGCGGTGGAGATCTAAAGCTCTGATGCATGTTTCTGGTAGTCTAGTTTTCATGGTTGATTTTTGAGTGAAACACATACCCTTACACACTTGAGAGTTGAGTGCAAACACAAATTACCTTGGTGAGGTCTAGAATGAATGAATGGTCATTACTTTTTGCTTATTATAATACATGCTGAGAAGTCTTGGTCGGGTTTTGATTATATGTGAATTGCTTGTTTGACTTGAGATGAATGTATGATTGCATTTCTGTGGTGTGTTTGGATTTATGTCTTGCTTGAGGACAAGCAAGGTTCAAGCATGGGGGAATTTGATAGCTCGCATTTAGGTAGTGTTTAGGATGCATATTTATGTTTAATTTGCATGGTTTTAGCTCAGTTTAGCTTAGTTTCTAGATTTTTAGGTTTTCTAGGAAATTCGGGTTTTGCGCTTGTTTTGTTCGGTTTTGCAGATCTTTAAGTAAACAAGCATGGATGGGATGGATCTTAGATGATTGTGGAGGATCAAGATGAGGCTTAAAGTGGTGCAAGTGAAGATTGGAAGAGTGAAGGCCCAAGATCTTGTGTGAGAAGAACGCTTAAATCCGGGTCATGCATTGGAGTCTTATTTTGACACCTCTATCTTGCAATACTTGGTTTGGAAGCTACAGTGGTCGGATGAAGCTGAATTTGGTATCACTGGAAAGCTAACGCAAAGAGCTACAATTCGTATTTTTACTCCGACTCCAAATTCCAACTCGAAGGGGGTCAAAACAGCCTCCGAAGTGTCACTAAAGTTGCTGCAAGCAAAGCGCGGGCAAAGTGGGCAGAGCGCCCCCGCGCTCTAGGAGGACCAAACCGCGCTCTGGCACATTTGTGCGACGCTGACTTGGGCTTCCGCGAGATCTTGTGGGCCGACTCCAATATTTCTTTTAGATATTTTTAGACTTGATATAAATACTTTCCTTAGATTTTATTTTAGATTTTATACTATCTTTTACTTGTGTTCTAAGTTTGACTGAGTTTGGAGATTTGTGGGAGATAAACCCTAGTTTTGCAATTGAAGATCAATTTGACTCTTGTAAGTTTTGTTTTTCTTCAATGACAATTTCTAGCTAATTTTCTCATGTCCAACTAGTTAGTTGAAGTTGTATGCATGATTGTTTGTGAGATTTGAATTATTTTAGTTTGCCTTGACTAGATTAAATCTCTCCGTGCTTAATTGATTAAATTCACTTAGGATTATAATAGCTTGATCACCTATTTTACTTCTAGGTTGAATTACAACTAGAATAATTAAATAGACGGTGGAATTTGATTATTCATGGATGAATCCTTTGATTAAACTTATAGACGGTGGAATAAGGTTAATCAAAGGCGGAGAATTTAATCACATGACTTCGTAAATAGACGGTGGAATTCATGAATATTGTTTCTATTGAATGCTTTGAATTTAATTGCATGATCAACTTGACATAGAAGGTTTTCTAGGTTAATTGATTAAAAGGTTGTTAAAGACGGTGTATATTAACAACCACAATAAGCTTGAATTCATAAATTCACAATAGATTAGTCAAGGGAAATTGAAATAAGGATAATCGATGATCAAAACTCATGTATGCAATGGATACGAAACTAGTTGGACGCTTTTCTCTATATTTGAATCTCAACTCATTTTACTTGCTTAACTTTAATTGGTTTAATTTCTTAGATTTTAGCTTACAACCAGAAAACCCCCCCTTTCTGTTTAGTAATATTATATAAATACGAATAATCTGAGTCCTTGTGGGTTCGACCCTTGCTTCCACTATACCTAGGTTAGGAAGTTAGGAATTTTCTTTGGTAGTGCTTTTATAGCGACGTAAAAGTGCTCGTCAGCTATGCACCTCTTTTGACGACCAGACTTCTGCAGGGGCTGCTCGGACACCAGTCGGCACGTGGCAGTAAGACACCTGCAAAAACGCCAGCAAAAGCAAAACAAAAGCAAAAAGAGAAGCAATAACCAAGCACAGAATAAGCGAAGGCATAAAGCAAACAGAACCCCCGCTTCTTGACGGGGGACAAATGATAAAACACTGTATCTGTGGCCTCGCCACCATCCAAAAGATTCACAAACGCTCCGTAAACAGCATGCACGTGAGGTACTACTTGTCCTCGAATATTATCTAGAAAAACCAAAAGACTTGAAATTTTTTACAAACGGCCAGAGCCGCCAGAATCCTTAACATCCAAAGAGAGATTATGCAGGGCTTCCCGAAGCAACATTTTCCTTCATCTGCTTGCCGTCCAGCGCCCCCGTAGCATCTTCCGGATTCGCTTGCTCTACCGGAGTCGATGGGGAGCCCACCAAGGCAGCAACGTGAGCCAAGGGTACGCCGCCAAGGAAAGAGCTCAGGAATCGTTCGTTGAACTTGTCCGCATCTCCTATGGTGAGCTTCCTAGCCTCAAATTCCCTGATAGTCTCCAACCGTGCCAGCATGCTGAAGAGAGCCCTGATATCCTCTGTGTTCGCCTTCCCCATTGGGGGCACAACAACAGTTTCGCCTCGAGCTCCTTAGCCTTCGTCTCCAGAGCAGCGGTCACCCGCTCCAGCTCTGCAACCCGCGCCTTCGCAGCTTCCTCCTGGGAGGCCAGAGCCTTCGCTCGAGCGACAGATTTCTCTCGAGCTTTGGCTATGTCCTCCCGATACTTGGCGATCTCTTGCTTCCGCCGCTCCTGTTCGGCCAACTCTTTGTCCATCTCGTCAATGAACAGGCCGACTTCTTGAAAAAGTTGCACTCAACGGTTGAAAGACAATGAAAAATCCTGCAGAGTTAGAAGAAATAAAACCTAACCATCCGCGACAAAAGACTCATTACCTTCCAAGCTCTGAATCCTTCCTCGGTTGCCATCGTGTGAGCAGTAGCGGAAGCGTGCCGCTTCTTAAAGCTAGGATCGCGGTACCGCTGGAGAGACTGCCAATCGGAAGACGCGTCATCCTGGAATTCAAGAGAATCATCGTCACTCAGGGTCGGGCGCTTGCGAGAAGATCTAGGAGCATCATATAGCTCCTTCTTGACCACCGGGACAACAGGGGGTTTCGAATTACTGGAACGAGTCTTCTTGAGGATCAAGTCTGAAGTAGAAAAGGTAGAGCCTAACTTATGCGCCCGAGTTTCTGGGATCGATAAGGCTGAGCCAGTTAGAAAACCATAAGGGTCATCACATAAGGGCGACGGTAGAAGGTGCGCTTACCAACAGAGGGACCAAAGGCATTTGTCGAAGTCGGAGCCACGGACATCTTGACGATGGGGAGATGGTTTCTCTCGCTAGTTCCTTCTGAGCCCGACGGAGTTGCGTTGTCTTCACCTTTCGAGGATTCGTCCGAAGGATCGGCAAGGGACGCCCCGAACGTTCTCTACGCGGAAGTAAGTTTGAAGAGCTTCGACAACACCCGTTCTGAGTGACTTGGCGGCTCGACGTTGTTCGGGATGCTTGTAAAACAAAAAGAAAAGGGATAAATAGGCGTTAAATCGTTCCGCAAATCAACACAAAAGAGGAACAGATATCAACACAAAAGGGTTCCATTTGTCATTCAGAACTAGGCGACTCTCAGGGGTCAAGGATGCAATCTCAACAAAGAAAAAGCGGTTGGCCCAGTTCTTCCCATTGACCTTAGTGTTCAGGACGAGGGGCCGGCGAGCAGTCCGGGATTGTAAGATGAAACGTCCCTTCCTGACCGTGGTGATACGGTAGGCCTGGAGCAGGTCCGAGACCGTAAAATCCACGTCGGCGACCTCGGCCATCCGACTTACCCAAAAGAGGATCTTCCAGGCAGAGGGAAGTAACTGTGCGGGAGAAAGCTTGAACCTAGCCAGGAATTCTTGAACCAATGGAGGGAAAGAAAAACGGAAGGATATGGTAAAGGGGAATTCAAAAAAGCAGACCCATCCAGGGCGAACCCAGTCCGAGTGCTCAACATCGGGACATAGCGCTACCACTCCCCTAGGAAAACCCCCCCTGTAAGAGGAGTTCGTTCATCTCGTTTAGAGTCAATATGTTTACAACCCTGTCGCATTCCTGAAGAATTCCATAGGGCACAAAGCCATGTCGGGAGACTGCCCTTTCCTTCGCCATTGAAGAAAGAAGAAGAAACTAGAAGAACGAAGAAGAAATTGGAAGAAAGTATGAAGAAGAGAGGGTAATTTTTTCGTACCTCGGGAGAGATCAACTCAGGAGCAATGAATGATGATTTACCCCGGACGAGCGTTGTAAATATAGTGGTTGCCCGTCTCTTCATCTGCAGCCTGGGAACGCGTTATGCGATCCTGACTCTACACGTGGAAGATCTGCAACGGCAAGGATCTCGGACGCCAACAGTCAGAAAAGGTCTCTTAAATTTGAAAATCCACTCAATCTTTTGGGGCTATTGTTGAGCCTAGAATCCGCCAGCCCATTCTTTGGTTAAGCCCACTAGCTCAAGGCAAGACCTCGAAGCCCATTTAGCCCAGAAATCCTCAAAAGATGGAGATGGTTGGTTGCGCCGAGGGACAACTGCTTCATGGTGGATACCCGAACGTGGGAGGCGTTGACGACGATCGTGGTTGAAAGTGAAAGAAGTTAATCTTAGTTGTAGTATAAAGAAAGGAAAAATTGGATGTAAAAGGACACATGAGAATACCCGATTGTAACCCTAAGCAGTTGAAATACATCAAAAACCTAAGTGCAATTGTTTCGCTCTGTTCAATTTCGTGTTTACCGGTTAGCTTAGCCCCTCGCATTCTCGATCATATGTTTGTGATTGTCGCCGGTCAAAATCTGACCGAAACACTGAGCATATTCCAACATCCAGCAACCACATGCGTCGTTAAGCCAGTTCCAGAATTATATACTCTTCGCAGCCATAGCCTCGCCAAAGAACACCTAAATATAAATATTCCTCGTAAGTATTTTCGATATCTTTTAAAACAAATTGAAACATGTTTTCCTTATTTTAGTTTGAAGGGTTACGATAGTCTAAACCATGAGGTAAACCAAGTAGGTTGTAATATTCAACCTAAACATCATAAAAAGCAACATTGTTTATCGCCTACACATGATATTGTATTAAATGCTGATGTTCTACCTGCCTCGAACAGAGTTTGGGCAGGATCCACATTGGGTTTGTGTTGTTGTTATTATAATTAATAAAAAAATATTTTTTTTAATTTTATATAGAGGAATTAGTACCCCATGCCCCACTTTAAAAATTAGTTTGTAAAAATGCCTTGTTATTTTTAAAGTTACATCAATGCCCAAAATAATAGCATAAATATCCAAAAATATAGCAAAAATGCCCAAAATCATACCCGTTCCTATTTTAGACAAATACTAACATAAGTACCCGTACCATGTACGGGTTTGGTTAACTATAAATAATTTATTTTTATGTGAATATGAACAAAATTATTGAAGGTTAATGTTTTATTTTCTCCTTTATTAAAAGGAAATGAATTATTTTAACAATTTTTTAATTTGTATATATATGTTTAAATTAAAAATATATACATCAATGATATAAAAAAAAGTTTAATTGTAGCATATATAATTTTTTTGTCATGTTATTTGAATATATAGTTAATTTAGAAAATGTGTAATTAATCAAGGAGAGATGAGATAAGAATGAAGTCAAGATAATAAAAAATAATTAGATAAGAATAATTAAGCACTTAAGGATAAATACAAAATAATTCATTAAGAATAATTAAAATATAAATATAAATGCAAAATATATATCATTAAAAAGAAATTACCTAAAATAATGCATTTGTTAGTCTAGGTTAGATTGTTAGGTTAGGTAGAATCTTAATTATAAGATATATATATATATATATAAGATCCAATTAGTTAGAATAAAAAATAAATACAAAATAATTTATTGGAATAAGAGATAAATATCCAATTAATTAGAATAAAAGATAAATACAAATTAATTTATTGGATTAAGAGATAAATAGATGTATTAAGTATTTTTTAAAGGCTTGAATATTTGGATAATAGGTGGCGCTACGTATGTAAAATTAACCACTGCTTGACACATACGCGAAATAAACCAGAGGATGACATGTGTCATAAGGCTTCTTCTTTAGTATGTATACTAGTATGTATTCCCGTACCTTATTATCTGCGTAAAAAATAAGACAATTATCATATAACTAATCAAGATATTTTTATATAAGATAACAAATGATTGGATTATAATAATAACCAAATTGACAAGGAGATTGCTAGTAATATACGGTTACAAAGATAACTATTCAATAAAGATATCTTAGTTAAAAAACGATTCTATCTAAAAATAAAAAAATATTCTAGAATTTGTATGATAGTATAAAACAATGTTTTAATGATCTTCCTATCTATCATATCTAAAAATAAAAATTGTTTAATAATGAGATTTTCTATCCTATATTCTTAAAATATGGATAAGAATTTATCATATCCAAAAATAAAAGATTATTTTTTAAAAAAATTGGGTGGTGTGGTCCAATTTAAAAATGACATGTGTCATTTAATAATTTTTTAACATCCGCTTTAGGTTATAGTTATGAGATAAATAGATATATACATAAATAGATGTGACAACATGAAATTAAGGAGAATTTTGCGAGCAACATTACATTAGATATCAATGATAATTGCTATTATTGGAATTTTTATGAGCATGAAATTCATGAAGAAAAAAAACATTCAACATACACGTTCCTATTTTAGACAAATATTAAAAAAATTATTTTTTTCAAACTTTAAAATACGGAAAATATTCTCAATTTAAAACTAAAATTGTTTCCCCTAATTAAAAAAATCTAGATTTAAAATTTTAAAATTAAACTAAAAGCATGAATTAGTTTGTGAATTAAAAAAGATCAAAGAAAATAACCCTATTCTGATTCTCGTCTTTCTCAATTGAATATCGTCTCAAACGTCATTCTTCTCTCTCGAACACTTGCAAATTCGAGAAGCAATCAACGCCAACCCCTTCTCTCATCATCATCTCGATCGCTGCTCCTTTCTATCCATCTTGGCAAGTACTAGATCTTTGATGGCTCGCTCTTCGTATACATTTCATTCAGTAATAAACTAATAATGGACGAATTGAATTGATATGACTGTTGTTCCATTGATATAGATTTTTGATTAATTGGTAGTTCTTGCAACGCTTAGAGTAACTTAATTTTGCGAAGCTTCCATTCCATTTCATATCTAGTCAGGCCCGTCCATTGGGCTCTGCAAACGGCCTAATGGAACAGGGCCCCCAAATGTTGGGGCCCCAATTTTTTTTATATAATACATATTATAAATGATAGTATATTTTTTTCCTTTTCAAACGTAAAAAAATATCCTTATTGCGTGCAGAAGAGAGGCTTCTTGCCTTCCCAAAATTTATCACCGTTTAAAATTTCCTTTCCCAAAATAAGAATTAATGACAGTAATTAAGGCAAACTCTTATCCCTAAATTTTTCTGTACGCTCTTCTCTGATTCAATTTTTTTTCTTCTCCCCTACACACAGTCTGCCTCTAAAATATCCCCTTCAAATTGGAATTCTTCTATCCAATTCCATACTAACCTTCTCATCATCTAGGTTATTTCTTTTTCGTTCTTTTGCTCTCAATTCTACCACCTAAGTGACAAGTGACTAAAATTCAACCTATTTGCTTTGTAATTGGATGAAAAGTAAGATTTTTTTAATTTAGTACTTTCAATTTCCCATTCTTAATTTAACCATGATGATTAATTTTATTTTTAGGCAATGAATTTAGGACTTTCTGAGGTTAAATTTCAAAATATAGCAATTTAGGATTTGTAGGGAACGGATTTAGTATTTGAATTATAGATTAATTTTAGGGTTATTTGATTTTGGGCTTTTAGAGTTCATATTTGAACTAGTGAACATGAAAAAATTGATCATGAAAAAAATTATGAACTCAAACATGTCAAAAACGTGAACATAGAGAATAGATATCAATTGATGAAATTTTGGTCGGCGATCGAGCAGGTTTCAAATTGAAAAAAAAATCATCTTTTCAATTTGAACTAAAAGCAAATACAGTGTTGTATATTGTTCATTTGTTATTATTTGTGTTTTACTTTTACTGGTGATGATAATTTATTAATTAACTTCAATGACTTATTATTTGTATTTTATTGTTAGTGATAGTTTAATTTTGATAAGTTATTAATTTATTATATTTGCTTGGGACTAATTTTTTTTATTTTCTGGTTCTTTTGTACATGTGATTGAATGGGCAAAAAAATTGATTATTTGAAGCATCAAGAAATTAGTTGAAATAATTATCGTAAAAAGGAAAAAAAAGTTGAAGAGTTAATCCAATCTCAAAGAGGTGTTCTTGATAGCTTTATTACTAGGGAATTAGAAATCCCTCTTGAAAATCAAAATGTGTATACCAATTTGAATGCAAATGTCAATGTGAAGGTTAATTTAGATGTTGATTTGGAAGTTTTTTTTAATAGATTTGGAAATCAGTGCTGAAATGGTACATTGATTTGAATTGTAATAATACTTTTTATATGTTATTTTTATGAAACATGAATCATATTACTAGTATGATAAAATATAAATTATACGTTCGTATTTTTATAATTTTTTTAGTTTTAGAGCCTCATTTTGATATTCGAACAGGGCCATCTAAATGCATTGGACGGCCCTGTATCTAGTGTAAATCGCTTAGGGTATGGGTGCGAAAAATCAATGGCTGGAATTGGATTGGGTTTGCCGATGTGGACTTTACAAATTAACATAATAGAGGAATTAGTAATATAATTAATAGTTAGCATCAATTTATGCAATATTTCCATTCAATTTAATTACTCCAATATACATGCAATTCATGTAAAATCTGCTATATGTAAGTCATGAATAGCAGAAATTGCCAGAGAAACCAAGAGATAGATGAACTACATATAGTTAATTACTTCATTGTCATATGGTACCAAATCCTGCAAGTTAATAATATAATAATAGTACAAGAGGGGTTTGGACTGGATACTTTGTGATTGAGAAGTCTGTTAATTGTATCGATGATAATGAACTAATGCAAATATTCATTAGATTGAGCTCTACTAATTCTCTTAATCTTATTTGTGAAACTGCATTGCTTAGATTGAGGAGTTAAGGCTCTCTGTGTCAAGAATGTGCCAGCTAAGGTTTATGTTGGAATGTGTTATTGTCATCCTTTCAGAGAAGAAGCTATTGAGGAGGTGTGTATATGGTTTCCAAAATTTCACTTGCTAATTTGCAAGAAATATGACATTTCTGTTTTTATTTTTGATGTCGTAAGCTTTGATCTATTGTATAATCCAATGCATAGTGATATGACTTTTTTCCCAAAACCAGTGATTTGAGTTATTAAGGTTGAACCTTTTGGTTTGTATTAATAGGGTTGCTCATATCTACTATTTTTCTCCTCTCAAAGCTAGATAATCTAGTGAAATGCAGTATTGAGCGTATAAAAAAACTACTACTGTTGAAATTTTATAAGCTGATTTAGCATTGATTATGTATCCTAATATGGCTCCTGCAAACCTCATATGAAACAGATGAGTTTAATCTACAAAGGACTGACATATGAACTGATGTGACCCCGAGCATGACAGCTAGCCAAGAAGAGGAGTCTATGTCCGTGCACTTTGACGGACCCGTCCATCGTCGCGCTCACGCTCACTAGCCACGGCGCGCGCACGGCCAAGCCAGCCTTCGCGTGCCTTGTCGCCATCGACATCGCGCCACCGTCGTCAGTCGGCGTCGAGGACCTCACCTCGAACGCCCCTACCATGTCTGCGTCGGGCCACCCCCGCATCGTGACATGAGGTCCTTTCGCAGCGCCTTGGTTGTGTCGCGCCGCTCTCCGCATGCCGCGACACACCTGGCGTGCCGACGCCCTTGTCGCACCGCGCCAGCCTTGTCACAGCCTTGTCGCGACACTCGCGACTAGGCCACCGTGACCACAATGCATTTCTTGCTTACTTTAGTACTTTACCATTCTCTAAACATTCTAAATAAGGTATTGCTAGTTTTAGTATGGCATTTATAGGCTTGGGCCGCATGCTTGCGCCTCCCTAGTCCCCCACGCCCCATTTGGTTTTCTTTAGGATTTTTGTCGGTGTCTCCTCTATATAAAGGAGTCTCACCCCTGTTGTATTAGCTACGCTTGATTTATGATAACGAATTGTTGTCGAAATTGTTTCACACTTTCATATTAGGTGTCACCAACTTCTCTCCAAATTGTTTTCCTATCTCGAGTTCTCTCTTGGATTCGAGTTCTCATCTCTACTCTATAACTTCTCCCTTGATTCTAGGCTTAATCGCCTGGCCTACCGGTTACTTGGTTCGTGTGACACAATACTAGTCCAAGTCGAAGATCCTTCCGTGAATCCGAAGACGGGTTCACATCAACTAGCATCAGAGCCTACGGACTACGTAATTCTCATTTTACCCCTTTATCTCTTGTTTTGCACGAAAATTTTTCCTTTTCCACCATATTTTTGATATCCTCCACCATTACTACCATCATCCATCTAGATCCACATTTTTTCATTCGAACATTACAAAAAAAAATCACAAAATTAGCCATTACCAAAGTTTTCATGACAATCGCATATAGAGCAATGTCAAAGAGGTTGGTGTAATGGACACATCAAAATTGAGACTCTATATATGGGTTAGTGAGTTTTGAGAATTGAAGATAAGGTGGAAAGAGTGCTTATAAACCGCTTATAATTTGGGTGAAGAATCATACAAGGATAGTACGTACATTAATCATGCAGCTCCATTTTCACCATTAACAAAAAAAAATTTTGAAACCCGAAAACAAAATAAATGAAGTTATCATCACAATGAACTTTCTTATGGGGTGACTGGATAAAACTTTAATTATGACAGTAAGGCTTACTATATGAGTCGTGTGACCAAGATAATTGATGTTTTTAATTTTCTTCCTCAGGTAAATTATTGTTCAATTAGTTATTTTTATACTAGACAACCTTTTCCAGCTTAAGCAACTCCTAAGTCGATTTGATCTACAACATATAACAAAAGAAGTTCCAAGTCGCGCTCAAGGGTTAAAGAAGACCAAGTAACACTTGAGGGTTGAAGAAGTGACGATATCACTTTCTTTGCGCTATTGTCGCCATCAAATATGAGCCCTAAATGAATGGTGAATTTGTTTAGGTGGCATGAGTTCAATTGTAAGGTTAAATGAATGGTGAATTTGTCTAGGTGGCATGAGATGAATTATAAGGTTAAATGAATGTTGGATTTGTTTAGGTGGCATGAGCTTAATCGTAAGGTTAAATGACCGGTGGATTTGTTTAGGTGGCATGAGCTTAATCGTAAGGTTAAATGAATGGTGAATTAGTAAAGGCTTCAATCTTGTCTCACTAGACTTTTCATAATGAAAATTGAGAACGAAATATAAGAGGATATTTGGTAAAGGATGACAAGATAATTATTGAAGTGTGACATTGTACCTTTACTCCTATATACATGCAATTTAAATGAAGCTATCATCAATCCATATTCAACTTTCTTATAGGGTGACAGGATAAAATTTCTATTGTGACAGTAAGTTTCAAAAGGGGGACCATATAGACTTTTCATAATTAAAATTGTGAGTTGTTGAGAGGGATTTACTCGACAACAAATAAATTTGTAGTCAAGACCCCACTGAGTATAGCGAAGTCAGGATCGTCCACGGGAAGCAAAGTTGTTTGATTACTAAACTATAAAACAGGAAAACACAGAAACAATGCAAAACAGAAACAACAGAAGAAAACAAGGCTACGACAACCTCGGTACCGACCTTTTCAGGGTCGGTAACGATGTTGGGTTTCAACACAAACTAAGCAGCTAAACACAGGCAACTGCAGGCTCGGTACCGACCTATGACACTCGGTAACGAGTCTAAGCGAAGGTAAAACGAAGGTAATTCAAATAGAGAAAACAACTAGGATAAGGGTTTACCACGAGATAATCTGCATACGAAATTGTGTGAAGAATAAATAACATGCCTCAATGATAAAGCTATCAACTTTCGTTGATCTAAGCAAGCAAATCAATCAATTTTCATAAATCAATTCACTCTCTACTTATTTTTGAATCTAAAGCTCGAAACTTTCGTTATCGAACAATATCAACATTCAAGTTTACTATTTTCTCTTTTGATCAATGGATAAACTCAAATTACATCGACTTTCGTCTAAGTATAAGCACAAAACAAGTAGATAAAAGATAGAAGGCAATCAAACATACATCGCACACATTCAATCAAGCATAACCCCGACCCAAGAAAGGTACCTTCTCACTCATGATTGTAACAAAACAAGCAACTAAATTAAATGAAAACATTGAATAAGAACTAAAAGCTTACTTGAATTATACAAAATCATGTTTTTGAACACAAACAAAACTCGAGAAAAAAAGAACAAAAGGTCGGTTCTTCCCCTCTCGATCCAAACGTGTTCTCCGAAACAATCGTCCTTCCAAAACTAACGAGCTCTCTCTTAAACTTGTCTTAAAACAGGGTATTTATACTAAGAGAAACTATCTAACAAGGGTCCTAACAGATAGAAACTTTCCTACCTAAAAAAATTACGAGAAATAAAAAATAGTTGGCGCCGCCTACCGACACAGGTCACCTCGGTAACGACCTGCAAAGAGTCGGTAGACTCTACTGAACTTCTCCAAGTAAACTCTATTGCACATGTCGGTAACGAGCTCTTCGTCTTGGTTCTTTTTGTACACTTTGCATACCTCCTTTTGGATTCGTCGAGATCTTCAAAGGGTATTCCTCTTCTCTTCATGTTCCACATACTCCACCATCTACCCCTTGACTATATCTCCCTCGAAATGCTCCTTTCTGCTTCGAAAACCTATTACAAAACACAAAAACAGTAGCTTCCATACATTTCACAAAATATGTAAACTTATCAAAAAAACACATAAAACAAACACTAAAACTCAACTAATCTAAGCTAAACAACTTAAGAAAAACACCTACAACTATACTAAAAACATGAACATAATGAACGAAACCATCTATATAAGAGGTTTAATGGTAAAGGATGACAAGATATAATTATTGAAGTATGACAAGATATATATAAGGAAACGAATTTTATCAAGATCAAGCACCAGTATTAAAGCAAGAAGGCATGAATTCAAGAACTAAAGCTAATTTCGGACTAAATCTAGATCTAGGCATGAAAACCACCAAAAATTACCATAAATCTTCAGGAATTTCAAGTAAAGAGTAGGGTTTGAGAAATCATACCGTAGACTTGAAGATTTAGAACCGAAATTTAAACGAGGCAGAGAGTAACATACCTAATTGTGAGGTGGATTGGATATGGAAATTGGACATTGTAGTGAAGGTTAAAATATTCCTATGGAAAATTTGTGTTAATGGTCTCCTGATCAAAGATAGATTTATTCGACGACATGTGTCAGTAACTTCTTAATGCCCTTTATGTCAGCACAATGACGAGATTACTTAGCAGCTCCTATCGATGGCGGAGGGAGGGGCGGGTGGCGGCCCCCACCAGTGGTCGGATGAGCAGAATTTTTCAGAGGGTCGTCCTAGGGCGGAGGCAAGGACAATGGTGAAAAGAGGAATGACGGGGCTTCAGGGTAGTGGCGGACTGCATTATCAGAGTGTGGGGGAGCAATAGAATTGGAGTCGGCGTCGATGACGGTCGGTAAAATGTGTGTTGAGCAGATAGCTGTTGATAGGGATTTACTCAACAACAAATAAATTTGTAGTCAAGACCCCGATGTGTATAGGGAGGTCAGGATCAACCACGGGAAGCAAAGTTATGTTTGATTACTATTCTAAAAAGTAGAAAAACACAAAACTAAAACAAAACAAAGCAGAAGCAACAAGACAATGATTCAGACACGTCGGTATCGACCTTGTCAAGGTCGGTATCGATGATGTCCTTATACTTAAACGAAGCAAACAACGTAGGGAAAACACAGGTTCGGTACCGACCTAGTAGCCTCGGTACCGATGCAAATAGAACGTAAAATAGAGCTTTCAAATGAGAAAGAGATCTAGGACAAGGGTTTACCATGACATAATCATGCAATTAAGATAATGTTAATTATAAAGAACATGCCTTTAATCATAAAGCTATCAACTTTCATTGATTTAAGCTAGCAAATCAATCAATTCTCATCAATCAATCCACCTTCTACTTTTTTTTTATCCAAAGTTTGAAACTTTCGTTATCAAACGATATCAACATTTAAGATTATAACCTTCTCTTTCGATTAAGCCATAAACTCAAATTACTTCGACTTTCGTCAAAACATAAGCACAAAACAAGTAGATAAAAGATAAAAGACATTCAATCATTCATCACACATCAATCATGCACAATCATGTCGGGTTTTCAACCCCGATCCTAGAATAAACGACTACTCACACATGATTGAGAAGAAACAAACTAGAAGATTGAAAGAGAACATGCTTCGAATTAAAACAAAGCTAACTTGAATTAAAATCTGAAAACTTGTCTTTAGAACAAAAACTTCTTCTTCAAGTAATCTCAAAATAACCTAGAACAATCGAACTAAGAGAAAAAGGTGCGTGTTTCAAACTTCTCACGTCCCTCTCCCTTTCGTGATTCGTGTGCCCCCAAAACTAAAGCTAAGATAAGGTATTTATACTAGAAAAGTTATCTAAAAAGTTTCCATAAAGATAGAACTTTCTATACTAAAAAGATTACGGAATAAAAATCTTTAAAACACAAAGTCGGTCACGCCTACCGACACATGGGACCTCGGTGTCGACCTTGTCAGAGTCGGTAGACTCTTTGCTGAACTCCTCGAATTGTCTTTGCTGCAGACCTCGGTACCGAACCCACAGGGTCGGTATCGAGCCTGTTTTTGCCTTGATCTTTTGTACTTTTCACATCTTCTTTTTGGATTTTCCGGGTTCTTCTCGAGTGTCTTCAATCTTCCTTAGCTTGACCATGCTCCATCGCTTCCTCATTGTCTCAACGTCTCTAGAATGCTCCAATTTTGCTCCAAAAAACTACAGAAAACACAAAAACAGAGTAACTTCCATACTTTTCACCAAATATGCAAACTTATCCAAAAACACACAAAATCAACACTAAAGCACAGCTAAACTAAGCTAAACAACTAAGAAAAATTAAAAACTATACTAAAAACATGAACATCAATAGCTCGAGAAGATGGGGATTAAGGGAAGTGGGGAAGAAATGGGCCTTTTCAATTCTTTTGGGCCTATTTCAAAATTTCCAATTAAGTCAAATCTACTATATGTATAAAAGAAATAAGGTTTGGAGTCACCACATTGTGCCACCTCAGCTTTTGACACATGTCATTCTATTATTAATACACGTACGATTTTGCCATATGACATTTAATCCTTCCTCCATAAAAATTATATATTAATTATTCTTTCCACTTCATATTCCACATGGTAAATATTTTCCACTTAATTAAAATTATTTTTATTTCCCAAATTTAGATAATATCTTAATTTTTGGTAGGAGATAATATCTTAACTAAAAAATTTTAACTAATGGTTAGATTTTTTCCTTATAAGCCAATAAAATACATATGCTCAATCTTTTTAACATTTTAGTTGTTTCTTTCTCTCTCTTATATTAAAATATAAATATATTCAATTA
This sequence comes from Fallopia convolvulus, assembly GCA_964016875.1. NCBI lineage: Eukaryota > Viridiplantae > Streptophyta > Magnoliopsida > Caryophyllales > Polygonaceae > Fallopia > Fallopia convolvulus. The sequence goes on from OZ024720.1 coordinate 14,253,177, forward strand.
CATACATTTTATTTCAAAAACTAATAAATTTTGTAACTAAAACTTTGCTTTTGATACATGGCATGGCATCCCATTACTATTGTTGAATTAATTAAATTTATGCCAAGTTTTTAAAATCTCATCTCTTCCTTATTTTTAAAATATATATTTTTGCTTTATTTTCTTCATATTTTATCTCCTTCTTTCAAATTAAACCTTATATCAAAAATTGTTGGTATTTCGTAGTTGTCTACTAATAGGGATAGCATGCAATCGTTTTAATACATTTGCTTTGTCTTGTTGAAGGAAAGTTGATCCTTGTAGATCCATGAGGATAATCAATGCATGACGAGTAGATCCAATGAAGGATAGTCTCGTGGGTGTAGGCCACGAAGGCAATCACCATCGACCCTTATTTATGTTAAGTAATTCGACTTGGATATAAGACTACGAGTCACGGGATGAGATCCCGCTTTCCTTCAACGTATATTGCCCCTATTTCATGCCAAGGGTTGTGCAATACCGTTGTGGGATAAAACGTAATTAAATGAACCAATGGAAGTGTTGGCAAGACACACCATTGAAGACAAGCGTACCTTGTTCGATTCCATCGATTCCTCTTCGATCTTCATTTCGATGACGTCGTCTTCCATGGATGATTGGGGTTCGTCCTTGACTTGAACATACTTCCCACTCCATGTAACGTGAGGTTCCTTCCTTGAAGAAGAACTTCGATCCATGCCACCACACGTCCACTTGAGTACACTCTTGTGTTTTCACTCAAATCCGATAAGAAACCCTAGATTCTTGTTCGATTCTCTCTTCCGATTTCTTTGGGATCAAGTCTGGTTTTTTCTCACGTGTTCCATGTCCAAAAGGCCGACATTATGCCCTAGTTATAGGCGTGAGAAATTGCCCCAAAACTGCCATGGGTGGCGGTTACAATCGGTTGCATGCGTGTGTGGTTGAGAGTGAATTTAGGGAGTTGGTTACAACTTCCTTCCTCTCTCCTTGTCACAATCAAAGGGGCGTCCAAATACATCCCCCCTTGGACTCCAAATCCCTTTTAATTTCAGAAAATAAAAGGCCCAACAAGAAGTCCAAAAATCCAATCCATTGGCCCATGTACACGGCCCAAATGGCAAGGCCAACAGCCCATGCCATGCGCGTGCATGTGCGGCCCACCAGACCACAAGGCGCACCCCTTGGGCCGGCCCACCAGCCCTACCACCTAGCTAGCATAGCTAGGTGCCAAGCTAGGTCACCTAGGAGTGTCACTACCCCTTAGCTCCATGAGCTAGCTTATAGTGAGTTGAGTTGGCGTGAGCTAGTGTGAGCTAGGTTGAGCTGAATTTCTAGCTAGTTGAGCTAACTTGAGCTAGTGTGAGCTACATTGAGCTTCCATGAGCTACTTCCTAGCTACATGAGCTTCTAATAAAGCATGTACAATGAGTCTTGAGCTTGTCGAAGCTCCTAGAGTTCACTCTAAGCTAGTATGAAGCTTGTAAACTTCTTTCTAGCATATTTAACTATGTGCCAAGCTTAACTCAAGCTTTGATTCTTGCTCAAAGCATCTACCAAGCTTAGAGAAGCTTCCTAATTCATCTTAGAACATGCACAAAGTTATAAGACTCAATGTATAAGCTCAAAACCATACCTTAGCCTCACAATTCATGCTTGAAGCCTCGGACACGTGCCATAGGCGCGCCGAGAGCTCCACCGCGGACTCGCAACCAATTCCCTAGCTCCACCGTGCCATCGCACCACCTAGGCGCGCCCTTGCAGCCTTGAGTTGAACCTCAAGTTCACTCATAGGCGCGCCACACCCATTGCCGAGCCTTGAACCTCAAACCGAAGTCCAAGCCGAGCCTCGCACTCGCGTCGTTGCATCGTGCGTCGCCACACAAGGCGCGCCCTTGCCATGCGACGGTGCACACGAGGTTCCTAGTCTCGGTGGTGGTGTGCGACTATGCTATTGGATCTTATGATAACATTTAAACCATGGAAAGTCATATATGTCAATATACCAATCGACATTCCCAATATGACTCTAAACCTCAACATGCTCCAATATGGAGTCGATGACTTGACACAAATCACCAACAAAAATTGTCAAGGAAAAGGATCAATGTAATTTTTTTATCTTAATAATCTATGTTTATTCTCAATTTTAAACTTAATAATCTAGATTTTTATTTAATTGAAAAAACATAATATTTTTATACATATAACAGGCAATAAATTACTTACACTAGATTTTATATTATATTTCTATTTATTAACATCTTTTTATAGTATAACTAAAAATATCAAGTCATAGTCGTGCAGGGCACGACGGGGACAACTAGTATACAAACTATACAATTCGTACGTAGAGGAGGGGTGGTGAATAGCATAGATAAAAATTCCATTTCCATTTTCCAGTTAACTAGTTTCTTTAATTTTTAATGTCTTTTTGTACCTAATTAGTTTATTAATTTTTTTAATTGGAAGTATTGTGATTTGTGATTTCAATTCGTAATGATGTTGATGACTTTCTAAATTTAGGTTGTTGTTAGAAATTTTATTGTTTTGATACATGGATTTGATATTTTTTTATTATATAGATTGATAGGTTATTGTTCAAATATAGGTTTTTATATACTTTATATATTCAATATGTTAAACTAACCTCATTTGTCCGAGGTTCATTATTTGAGGTCCCGCCCCCCTTTCGCGTAATCCTGGCTCCGCCACTGCCTCCTATTGTCTTGTCTGTTTATCAAGAATTTCCTACATTTAGATCCTTTTATGGCTGAAGCGGTTTTGCAAGCACAAGACAATGCTACTAGGTTCTTGTACATTTTACATAACATTAGAAATTGTTTGCCTTCTAAATTTCATGAGCTACTAATAGCTTGGTGGGGTGTGTGGTATTGTCGAAATAGAATATTTTTAATCAAAATATTGATAGATCCACTTAGAATATCAGAGAATTTATACAGCTCCAAATTAAATTATCGTATAACTCGAGATTTCAAGATGAGGATATGCATGCAAGAAGGAAACAACTAACCTGTTAAAGGTGTAACGGAAAATTAATAAATGGTCCAAACCAAAGTTGAATTTAGGGGCCAGCCACCCTCACATCGGGTCGGAGGAGTAATAGGTTTTACATAAAAGTCTGGGAGATAAAAAAATCGAAATTTCGCTCCCATAGACGGCCTAAGGCGAGGGCGAAGGTGGAAGCGAGAAGGTGAGGAAGAGAATTTGGAGGAGGAGCAGCTAGAAGTGTTGAATTGGAGAAGGGTTGCTGACTTGTTGGGCATCGACAAAGGAGAATCGAACTTCTCCATTCAATAGTAGGAGATGTTGCTACCAAGTCCAATATTTATGTGTCAATCAACGTACGGTGTTCTTTGATCCATAGGCTTGGGGAGGCGAGTGGTTTCTTGGCGATAAATGATTAGGGAAATAAATACCTTGGTATTCCTAAAATCCGTGTTGTCTTCCTTGTCATTTTACACAATGCAAACATCACCTCTTCCCATAAATATGTGCATGAAAATAGACAAGCTCAATCGTGGCTTCATATGTGGTAGCACTAGAGAGAGAAGAAGGTTGCATAAGGTTGCTTGGAGTGAGATGATCAAACCAAGAAGTCAAGGAAGACTTGGAGTTAGAACTATGAGGCAGTTGAACGTCGCCTTAGTCAGAAAACCAAGTTGGTGTTTCATCAGGGAAGATGGACATCTTTGGATTTCGTTTTCAAAAATAAGTACGTCGATATAGCTTTAGAGAGGTCTTCATCATGCTCACATATTTGGAAATGTATTTGGATGGGGATTTTAGGGATGTTTATGGTTCTTAATGAGCTATATTAAGAAAGCTCTAATCCTTTCTTTATTTGTGTCATATGGTTTTGGGTTGGAACCTCATTGGATTTATATACTAAGTAATTTAGTCTCAAGTTTCTCATGTGAGATAACTCTCAACACGCCCCCTCAAGTGCAACTGCTCGGGCCAGTTGTCACTTGGATAGTATCCCTTAAGGCTTGCGAACTGTCTCTATTTTTGGATCGGTCGCTCCTTTATTGGGTGGACTGCTTGAATATACTCTCATAAGGCCGACAAGTCCAAATAAATCCCTCAAGGCTCGCGAACCGCCACTTTTATGATCGGTCGCTCCTTTATTGGGCAGACTACCTGAATGGGCCTATGAAGCCAGCAAGCCCGAAGACTCCAGGATTACCCACACCGAAACATACTCTGATACCATATTAAAGTTTAGTGGGCCGATAATCTGGGGGTCGTGCGTGTAACTGCTCTAACTTTTGAGCATCACTAATCGAGCCCACAACAACTCTCTTCTCTTAATAAAATTCCAACTTAAGTGGACTAAGAGTGTCGTCTCTCCTTCAACCAAAAAAATCTCCATTTGTCTCATAATGTTTGTCCAAAAGGGTAATATTCTCACAAATTAAGAAAGTGAGAGAAGAAAAATTAACCAATATGAAGGGAAGACAAATTGTGATGTTGATGAATAAAGATGAAAAGAAACAAAAGACAGAAAGAAAATGAATAAAAAATGTATTGGGATAGATTTTTAATTGAATAATATGGGTACAGATGATATTGAATGAGGGTAATATTATAAGAAAAATATAAATATAATAGGAAAGAAACAAAATGTACGGCAAATATTTTGGGACAACGGAAAAAAAAGTAGACAAATATTGTGGGACAAATGGGGTATTAAATAAACTAGTTTTCTATCATATGCACTAAGAGCATAGGTTAAGGATACTAATTATGCGGACTAAAACACTAAAAAGAAATTAATAAGCCATGTTGAAAAAATAATTAAACCTAGTAAATACAATTTCGAAAATATATTACCATTTTTAAACTCTTAACCTATGTCCTAAAAGCATAGGTTAGAAAAATTGTTAAAGAAAATGGATTTAACTATCTTTTGATTTGATTATTTGATCCATTTTTGATGCAATGAAACCAGCCATGTCTCCCACCGACATCGATAAGTTGATTCGAGTGCCCTTTGATAGACCAATAACCATTATTATAGCTAAGAAGATTGCTCAAGGAACAAGATCCATTCTAGTTCGTTTGGCAGCTATGATTGAAGAGTCTAATAAGAAGAGATGGGTCACTAATTACTATGATTCAACATCAAACAAGCCTAGATTCCATCACTTAACATTTATGGGTCGAGTTTCACTTTGGATGGGGCGCCAATCTTGTATTTTGGGCATTGTCTACCATTATTTCCTATTTTAGAAACAAGCAATAGATTGTCTTACTTTAAGGCTGAATTTAGTAAGTGACCAAGTAAGATAAGATATTACGTATGGTCTTAGTCAACTCTTTGACTTGACCAATCTAAGAGAGGAAAATATCTATCTTATAGTATTTATTATACCCAATTATTATAGACAATAATGATAGGATTTTCAGCCATAGGAAGTTGTTTATGGTCGATTATCTTGTTACTACTATTATTAATATCTTTTGAGTCTGTTAGGTTTAGTTTTCTTATCTTATAAGTCACATAATTATTATTTGATTTATGTAGATAAAGGAAATTAGATAGAAGTTTTAGTAGTATAATAAGTTATGTTGGAAAGCAAGGAAAAGGACCTTTTTACACTCTATAGGGTCGGCCACCTTGTCTTGTTTTCCAAGGAACTTCAGCTTTGTAATCTCCTTAAATACGTATGCTTTCAACTAATGAAAATCAGTTTGAAGAGAGATTTAACCTAAATTGGTTTAAGTCTTTCTTTTGGGTCATTAAACAATCCTTGTATTCGAGCACTCAAACCTGATATTCGTGTTTTTGGTATTGTTTTTAGTGTGTTTTCTTAGTTCGTTAGAATTAGTTTTAATAGTTTTAGGGTTAGTTTTGTATGTTTTTGAATGGTTTTGCATATTTTGTGAAAAGTATGGAAGCTACTCCATTTTGTGTCTTTTTGTAGGTTTTGAGCAAGGAAACGGTGCTTTTTGGAGCTGAATTGAAATGCTATGGTGAAGGAAGGAAGAGTATGGAGATGAGAAGTCGAAGTCCAACTTTTTAGAGTTGAAGTGTTAAGAAGACCAAACCCAGGCTCGTTAACAAGGCTGTAAAGGGTCGTTAACGAGGCTTAGAGATAAAAAAATTCAAGAGATCGTTGTGATGTTTACCGACCCTATGCGGAAATTTATTCCGTGTCGGTAGGGTTTTTAATGAGTTTTAGGGTTATTATATTTTATACTTTAGGTCTTGTTATCTTTTTAGATTTATTTCTATCTTTTTAGACTTAGTTTCTATCTTTTAGGAAAGTTTTTATCTTTTAGCCTTTTATTAGATAGCTTTATTAGTATAAATACCCTTCTTTTTAGCTTCGAAGGGGGGGTGTTCGAGTAGTATACGAATTGGAAGAGCCGAGAGAGAGAAGAGTCAAGTCGGAGGAGAGGTCGAACCGAGGTGGAACGAGAGAGAAGCCAGGTCGTTAATAGTGTTTTTGATTCGATATTCTTGTTATTTTCGGTTTCTTCGGGATATTGTAAGACGATAATTTTCTTATTAATTTGAAGTAGTTTGTTTTGTTTTCAATATTTTCTCTGATTGAAGTTATTTGCTTTATAATTAAGAATAGTGAGTAGTTTTCCTATCTAGGGTCGGGGTTGAAACCCGGCATAGTTATGCGTGTTTGATGAGTAGGTTGAAGTGTTGAATGCCTTTTTATCTATTTTAGATTGCTTGTTGTGTTTATGCCTAGATGAGAATCGAGGTAATTTGAGTTCTTAACTTGATTGGGAGAGAAATTTGTTAACTTGAAGGTTGATATTGTTCGAATACGAAAGTTTCGAGCTTTTGATCCAAAACAAGTGATTGAGTGAATTAGTTTATGAGAATAGATTGATGAATTTATCTATTTAAAGGCATGATCTTTATCTTCTTACGAGTTTATATGCATGACTATGTTGTGGTAACCCTTGTCCTAGATTTTTGTTATTATTTGAATTTATTCGGTTATATTCGTTACTGAGTTCGTTGCCTCGGTACCGAACTTGTGTTTAGGTCGTTATTCTGCGTTAGTAGTTTATCCAGGTTCGTTAACGACCCTGACAAAGTCGTTAACGAGGTCAGTCGTGGGTGTTTCGTGTTGCTTTGTTTTATTTTTCTAGTAGTTTGATAGATAAACAACTGTGCTTCCCGTGGAACGATCCTGACTCCCCTATACTCAGCGGGTCTTGACTTATAAAATTATTTGTTGTCTAGAGAAAAGATCCGTCAACAAATTGGCGCCGTTTCCGGGGAAGCAACAGATTCCAAGGCCACTCTGAACAATCAAAACAAAAGATGGGGAGAGTTCGATGTATGGAAGAAGAATGTCGACTCCCAACTAGGGAACCTTGCTGCACAGATTCCAAGGCCACAAGGGCAACTTTCGGGCCGTCCCGAAGAGAACCCTAGAGGACAAATAGCAGCAGTACACCTTAGGAGCGGAAAGACACTACCAGAGCGTATCCAAGCAAAGGAGAAGGACCCTATGACTGAAGAGGACGCCATGGTTCAGCTCGGTAACAATCCAGCGAAAGCAAGTACCGAACTAGCACACCATGGCGACGAGGCTCCCAGGGTCGTTAACGACCCTAATTCAGGTAAGTTTTCTAATCTGATCCCTTCTCTCAATCCCAGGCTAGTTAACGACCCCATCAGGGTCGGTAACGACCCTCCGAGAGCACCTAACAACCCTAGTGTCGACCCAGTAGCATCACCTCTCGAGCCTGACTTGGTTCCGAGAATGGTAAAATCTCTTCCTTTTCCTATTAAGAAATCAAAGGACTCTACTGAGAGTAAGTTCAAGAATTTCGTAAAAATTCTCCAAGGCATTAATATTTCCATCCCATTCTTTGAGGCCCTAAGCGAAATACCGGCTTACACAAAATTCTTGAAAGATATTCTTAGCAGGAAAAGATCCATCACAGAGCTGCAAGACGAGGTCCGATCTATTGCTCTACCAGAAAAGCTAGGAGACCCAGGGAGATTTGCCATAACAATTGGCATAGGCGACCACAAATTCAAGCCTCTATGTGATTTGGGAGCCAATACCGGTTTACTCCCTCTTTCAATCTGGTCAAAAGCCAACATGGGGCAACTAGAGCCAATCAACATGCGGTTATACATGGAAGATGGCTATTGTATCAAACCAACAAGGGTTGTAGAAAACTTTCCGGATCAAGTGGGCAAAGTCTTTGTTCCAAATGACTTCATAGTTATGGCAATGCCCGAAGACCCAGTAGTTCCTACTATCTTGGGGAGACCGTTCCTCGCCACAGCTGGAGCCATAATTGATGTTAGGAGGGGACTCCTAACTTTCGAAATTAGGGATGAGGTGACGGAATTCTGGTTTAAACAATCGATGAAGGAGATCGATAGAGCCGAAGTCAAGATGCTCTACACCACAATGAGATTATCGAATGTGGGGACCCTGTTGGAAGAATAGTGTCAAATGATGAATTTTCCTGTCAAAGATGGGCAGAAATAGCCCCTGCAGTTTCGATAACGAGTCCCCCAACTTCAGTACCGATTCTCTTGGTAGAAGAAGCAAGCTCGTTAACGACCTCATCAGCATCGTCAACGACCATGGCCGAGGACAATGAAATTTCGGCATTTGAATACCTTGAAGAGGTGTTGAAGACGGAGCCAGAAGAACCAATTCTCATTCCAGCTGAACCTTCTCCAACACTGAAGCCTCTTCCAGACTCTCTCAGGTATGAATTTCTTGGTCCTAATTCTACTTTTCCGGTGATTATTAATGCTAAATAAAAAGATGAGGAAGTAGAGAAACTGTTGAATGTACTTAGGATGCATAGAAAAGCCATAGGCTACTCCCTAGATGATATAACCGACATATCCCCTTCTCTTTGCATGCATAGGATATACATGAAGGATAATTATAAACCCACTATAGAGCATCAACGTAGGTTAAATCCTAACATGAAGGATGTGGTCAAAAAGGAAATTATTAAATTACTTGATGCTGGGATCATATTTCCTATATCAGACAACCAATGGGTTAGTCCGGTCCATTTAGTTCCAAAAAAAGGGGGAATGACTGTCATAGAAAATGAAAAGGGAGAGCTTATTCCGACTAGGACCACTACTAGTTGGAGGATGTGCATTGATTATAGGAAGCTTAATAGTGCTACTAGAAAAGATCATTTTCCGCTTCCTTTCATTGATCAAGTGTTAGAACGCCTAGCCCAGCATGATTACTTCTGTTATTTCGATGGCTATAGCGGTTTTTTGCAGATTCACATTCATCCTGATGATCAGGAGAAGACTACCTTTACATGTCCCTATGGGACTTTTGCTTATAAAAGAATGCCATTCGGGCTTTGCAATGCCCCCGCCACCTTTCAAAGGTGTATGATGGCCATTTTTTCGGATATGATAGAGGAGATTGTAGAGGTCTTTATGGATGATTTTTCTGTTTATGGTTATTCATTTGATGTTTGCCTTGCTAACCTTGCTTGTGTGCTTAAAAGATGTGAAGAAACCAATCTTGTGTTAAACTGAGAAAAATGCCATTTTATGGTCCAAGAGGGGATAGTGTTAGGACATCTTGTCTCTAAGAGAGGGATAGAAATAGATAAAGTAAAAATTGAGCTTATTGAAAAAATACCTCCTCCCTCTTCTGTAAAAGACATTAGGAGAGGGTTTTTATAGACGCTTTATTCAGGATTTTTCTAAGATAGCTAAACCTTTGACTAACCTACTAATGAAAGATGTAGTGTTTGAGCTGTCTCCAAAATGTCTTGAAGCATTTTACAAGTTAAGCGCATCCCTCGTGTCCGCCCCTATTATGCAGTCCCCGGATTGGACACTACCCTTTTAGATTATGTGCGACGCTAGTGACTATGCAGTCGGCGCAGTCTTGGGACAACGGAAGGATAAGAAGCTCCACGCCATTTACTACGCCAGTAAGACGCTGGATGAGGTGCAGAGTAAGTATACCACAACGGAGAAGGAGTTCCTTGTTGTGGTATTTGCTTTTGAAAAATTCCGCTCCTACCTTGTTGGATCGAAAGTGATTGTTTATACTGACCATGAGACTATTAGACACTTAATGGCCAAAAAGGATGCCAAACCTAGATTGCTTCGTTGGATGCTCTTACTGCAGGAATTTGATCATGAAATAAGAGATAAGAAAGGAGCATAAAACCTAGTGGCAGACCACTTATCCAAATTGCCAGTTGAGCATATCACCGAATCCAACAATGAAGTGCCAATAAATGATTCCAGACCAGATGAACACCTCATGCTGAACGTGGTCGAACTCAACAAGACCCTCGTTACCGACCTCTTCAGGGTCGTTAACGAGGCACCGAGGCTGGAATGCATAGATCACAAAGGCAATGACCCAAGGTGCATCGACACAACAGTCAGGTAGTTCGTTACTATGCCACGGGAGGTCGTCACCGAGGATAATATTACAGCTCCAAGGTCGTTAACGACCCACACAGGATCAGTGACGACCCGGTCAGGTAAGATTTCTGAACCAAAACTCATTCAATTCGATTCAATCCCTTCCTCTCCTGCTGTTTCTACTTCTTCTACATCAGTTCATGCTGTTAGAAGGTCAAAAGCCCCTTGGTTCGCGGATTTTGCTAACTATCTTGTAGGAGGCGTGACCCCCGAGGGACTAACCTCACAAAAGAAAAAGAAGTTCCTCCACGATGTAAAACAGTACTATTGGGATGACCTTTACTTGTTCAAGCAAGGAAGTGATCACCTGTTTAGGCGTTGTATCCCAGAAGTGGAGGTAGAGAACGTGATCCGACAATGTCACACACTTCCTACCGGAGGCCATGCAAAAGGATTCAAAACCACGTCGAAGATTCTTCAAAGTGGTCTCTACTAGCCAACCATGTTTAAAGATGTACAGGCTTATGTGACAGCATGTGATGAATGCCAACGCTCGGGCAACATCACTTGGAGACATGAGAACCCGCTGACCGGGATACTAGAGGTCGAGTTATTCCACGTATGGGGCATAGACTTCATGGGACCTTTTCCCGCATCGAGCCCCTACAAGTATATCCTAGTAGCGGTCGATTATGTCTCTAAGTAGGTGGAGGTCGTTGCTACAAGGACCAACGACGCTAAGACCATGGCCAAGTTTATTAAGACTAACATTTTTCCCAGGTTTGGTGTTCCAAGAGTCCTCATTAGTGATGGTGGATCTCATTTCATTGAGCGGAGCTTTGAAGCACTTTTGGCTAAGTATGGGGTATCACACCGGGTGGCAACACCATATCATCCCCAAACTAGTGGCCAAGTTGAAGTTTCAAACAGGCAGATAAAGAGCATATTGGAGAAAACAGTGTCCCTCTTCTAGGAAGGATTGGTCTTCTAAATTGGATGACACTCTATGGGCATATAGGACAGCATACAAGACACCTCTACACATCACTCCCTATAATCTAGTGTATGGCAAGGCATGCCATTTACCAGTTGAGATGGAGCATAAAGCATTATGGGCTCTTAAGGAGCTCAACATGAACCTCAATGCAGCTGAAGCAAAACGATTCATGGACTTGCAAGCACTAGAGGAGTTGAGGCTTAAGGCGTATGAAAATGCTGAAATTTATAAAGAGCGCACCAAGCGGTGGCATGATCAGAAATTGGTGCCCAAAACCTATGAGGTTGGCGATAAGGTACTTCTTTTCAACTCTAGACTCCGTTTATTCCCAGGGAAGCTTGACTGACTTAAAGTCGTCGTGCCAAATCAAAAATAAATCCCTAATTACACAACTAGTATAGTCGGTAAGTCGGGGTCAAACCCAAGAGACACTTGTATCCTAAGTTTTATTATTATCAACTCAAAGAAGTAACAAAGGGGGGATTTTGGTTATTAAACTAACACTAATGAATTGAAACAAACAAAGCAAGTAATCAAACAAGACAAAGATTGGATTTTTATCAAGTTAAGGGAAAGCAATCCTATTCAAGTATCCACTTTTCTTCCTCAAGTTATTGATCCTAGATTCAAACAAGTTATTTCTTTCAGTTATTCCTATCCTGATCAGAATTATAACATGGCAACGAGACATGCAACTTAATATCCAAACAATTCATGAAACGATCATAAATAATAAGGATACAGCATTAAGAGCAAGGATAAACAGGATACATGCAATTGAATTCCAACGAGTCAAACAATCAACATGCATTCAAATCTCTTCTCAATTGTTTTAGTCCAACGAGTCCTAAATCAATTGAGTTGCTACAAAGATCAGGCTTTGCTACGAGAAAACCTAGATCTAGCAATAGATAATATCAACTCCAACAAGGTGACCAATCAAGTAGAAATCAATATAATCAATATAAATTACGCACAAGAGAATTGAAATAACCTGTAGAAATAAACTTGTAAAGACGAATCTCACAACAACTTGAGTCTGAAAAGCTTCAACTCGAATAGAGTTAAGGAGTTTAGTTCTCCATAAGAGAGAAAAACACAAAGTCTGAAATTAGGTCTAAGAGAATCCAAAACAAAGTCTGAAAATAAACTTAAGTAGTCTCGAACATACTCGGAATAAAAAGATAAAAGGAAACTAAAATAAAAGATAAATAGATAGATAAAACGCCACCTCGGATCTTCGCTGACGTGGACTTCCGCGATCGCGGTGAACAACCTCTGCGAGCGCGGAACTGCAAAATTTCCCTCCGAGTCACCGTTGACCCGCGGCCTTAGGCCTCCGCGATCGCGGCACTGCATCTTGGCTCCACCGCGGACTGCTCAGCTCCGCGGCCTTCACTTCTCGATCTTCTAATCCCGACTTCAACTCTTCCAATTTCTTCAAGTCTTCGGTCTTCTACTCATATATCGTTACAAGCACTAAATGGACCTAAATCTATATATAAAATGTATTAACTAGTCCTAATTATTCTATATGAAATACAGCATATCAAAGCTAACGACAAGATGGAGCGGGCCATTCATGGTTCATCACATCTATCCCCATGGTGTTGTAGAGTTGATCGACAACCAAGGCGCAATCTTCAAAGTTAACGGCCACCGATTGAAAAAGTTTCATGAGCAACCCGAGCCGGATGAAGAGATTAGAGTCACTATGGCTCTTACAACGTCGGATAAAGCAGGTAAGTACGTCGGGCTGACGACATTAAAAATAGCGCTTACGGGAGGTAACCCGCTTTTAGTATAGTTTTAGTTTTCTTTCTTTTTCTTTCTTTTTCTTTCTTTTTCTTCAATCTTTTTCCTAGCTTTCTTTTGAGTTTTTAGTAGTTTTTAGGATAGAAAGATAGGATAGTTTTTAAGCTAACAAGATGCAGGAGTTGGGCTCGTAAATCACTCAGGAAAAGGCTACGGCGGCTCGTTAACGACCCAACCCAGGGTCGTTAAAGACCCAAGTCGGCGACCCGAAATGGCAAACGGGCAGGTAAGTAATTTTACCCTAATCTATCTTCTATCTTACCCATGTGCCGCCCCTTTTACCTTTCCCCTACCTCTAGCCCTCTCCTATATAACCCTTCTAAACCTCCCAAAAATTCCACTCTCAAATCCTCATTCCAAAAAGCTTAAATCCCCCAAGATTCCTACCGAAATTCCTCACCATCGATCGGAATTCTCACCGCCACCGAACTTCGGAGACCCACCTAGTTAACGAAGTCCGCCGCCCTTGATTTTTTCTTACCGACGAGATCCGAGCTCGTTAACCACCCAAATTTTCGATCTTTGTCCTTCAATTTCTCAATCTACCGGTATGATTTCTAAACCTTAACTCTCTATTTGCATGATTCATGGTTTATAGGGTCGAAATTTCATATCTAGTTCATAGAGGATCGAATGGCATGTTATTGTTGCTCAACGATTTCAATGCTTGATTTATTAGTGGTTGATCTTGACTTCTAGAGGTTTGTTCTTGCTTGGATTCTCCATTGCAATTTGATTTAGGATAGCATGAACTACCTTGTTTCAGATTGATTCGATCTTCACTATGAGTTTTTGGGCAACTATAGCATGTTTGGGATGGGTAATTGAGCAAGTATGGGGTGCATATACTCGATTGTGTGTCTTACATAGGATTATGAGGGATGCATGCTTGATTCATGGCTTAATTTTAGAGTCTTTTACACTCAGAAACTGCGAAATGGTTCTCGACGGCTCGTTAACGACCCACCCAGGTTCGTTAACGACCCTACGCATTATCAAGCAAATAAAAACCAGTCCAGATCCGTTACCGACCCAATTGGGCAGTTAACGAGGAATTTCGAGAGCTATTCCGAGACCGAGTACGGGGTCTCTTGTCTATTGATTTGAGTGTATCTTATCTTGGAAAAGTCGTATTTTTTGGAGGTCCACATGGAAAATTCTAGCCGAGCCGCAACCCAAGCCCAAAAGAGGAAGAGGACTCAACGGTCTCCATCTCCACCCCGCATGGACAATGTGATCTTGCGCACTCAAGGGCAAGCGGACCGCTACAACACCATACTAGACAAGGACCACTACACTAGGTGGTTCTCAAGGTCGAGTGCCAAGAAAATGAAGATCTATGAGGATGTCAAGGAGGCCTTTTCTATTCTCGGTGTGCCTCACCTGTTGAAGAAGGAGAATGTACCACACTTCCTGGCTCTCACATCCGAGTTCTTGGCCACACTGGAGACAAGATTCCCGACGAAGACTTCGGAAGGATGAATCAGATTCAGGCTCGGTAATGTGAACCGTGAGTTTACTTTGGCGGAGTTCAATGCTATTCTTAAGCTCCCAAACCCTTCTCGAGATTACAGCCTTAAGGACTACAAGGTGACAAGGACTTGGAGCTATAACACCGGGGAAGTGGAGCCCTCCGCCGCAGCACTATCCGGGGCAAGCATCATCAACCCCATTTTCCGGATCATCCTCCGAGTCCTAGCTACTACATTCTAGCCCAAGAGAGAGTTGAACAGGCCGACAAGGATAGAAGTTGCATGTCTTCGCACCATTCTTTTTGAGGAGCCCACCCCATTGAACTTGGGGTACGAATGGCTATACTATGTTGAGAAGTCAATCAAGTCAAAGGAAGTATGGTGCGAGAATTTGGTCAGTCTCTTGACGACCAATCTAGGAGTTGATCTCTCGCTCTACACACCGGCCCATGATAGCTTGCATATAGGAGTAGTTTAGATGCATGTTTTATATATGTTTTGGTTAGGTTTTGGTTAGCTTTTATGTAGTTTTTAGGTTTTTGTGTTGTCGGGTATTATGCGCTGGTTTGCTCGGTTTTACAGGTTTTTAGGTTCAAGAGCAACAGCGGGGCGAGTGCAGATGAATCATGGTGGTGGTGGACGAGTCAAGCAAGCTAAGGAAGCTAGGACATGCTAGGAGAAGAGCCAAGAGAAGAAAGAACCGAGCCAAGCCAAGAGCCAATTGCTCGGGATCGAAGCCGCGTACCAACCCGCGCATTCTCAACTGATTGCCAATTGCGCGGGGAGGCAAATGCGCGGCCGCACAATATGGTGCCAAGCCGCGCAATCTGGCGTTTCTCACGGACGATGGACTTGGGCCGAGATTTGGTTTTTGGGCTTTGGTGTTTGATTTTATGGGCTTATAATTTCCGAGTATATGTGTTTAAGATAGAGTTTGAGGGATATTTTTAGAGACATATAAATACTTTATGTTAGTTTATTTTTAGAGAAATTTTTGATCAACTTTGGAGGCTAGGATTTCTTTGGAGAGAGTTTTCTCAAAGGAGCAATCTTTGAACCTCTTGTAAGTTTGATTTTATTTCAATTATGCATTGCTAAATTCATTTGTGTTTGACTAGTTATTGAAATCATAGATTGCATAATATTGTGAGGTTTGATTGATTCTCATCAACTTGAATAGGTTTTATTCCCTGTGCTTAATTGAATCAGAATTATTCTAGGGTTTTGTTAGATTAGCTACCTAATAGAATTTCTAGGTTAATTTACAACTAAACTGATCAAGTCCCGTTCGGGATTGATTAGATAAAGTAGCAACTATAATTGTTTGGACCCGTTTGGGCTATTCAGTTGTAGAGGGAATAAACCACAGATAACTTGATTAGTTGTTTGCCTCGAGTATTTGTTTCTATCGATACTTTGGAATTAAAGTTGTCGTTTAATTGAATCTAGGCGTTGTTCTAGGTTGTTAGATGATTAGGGTTGTTCAGACTGTTAGCTCTTTCAACTAAATATAAAGTTTTGGATAATAATCCACGGTAGATTATTCAAGGGAATTGGGAATCGAAAGAATCAATGATCGATAAGCATATCTATGATGGATTTAACTAGTTGAACACGCTTGTCTCTTAATTGATTAAAACCATCTTTTGCATTCTTAGTTAGTTTCTATTTTGCATAGTAGTTTAGAATTTACAATCAAAAACCCCCATATTAGTTACTTGGCACTTAAGTAATAACATACATACACGAGTCTCTGTGGGATCGACCCTTGCTTACCATTCTACTCAGATTGGTTAAGTTAGGATTCTTTGATAGGTAAACGACTGAAAAATACCTCATCAAATTTGGCGTCGTTGTCGGGGACTCGTCGCTATTTGTGTTTAATACTTTTGTGCTGTTTTGGGTGTGAACCTGTTATATGGTTCATACCCGTGCTACTAACTCATCTCCCCTGTTGTTTGATCCAGATATTGACAGGACACTCTTCAAGCTAAAGAAGGAAATCCGGAATCACTTTCAGGCCTTACCGTTCTTTCTTGAAGAATCTGAATCTGAATCTGAATCTGCTGAGATGGGTGACCAAACTCTGAGACAGTTGACTGCACCAAATCTGACACAACAGCCATTGGCGGTGCAATTCCCTGCTCTCGGTGAGGGAGTCAAGTTTGAGCTGAAATTCGGGTTGATCCACCTTTTGCCTTCATTCCATGGGCATAGTGGTGAAGACCCCAACAAGCATCTTTCTGAATTTCATGTTGTGTGCTCCAACATGAAGCCTGCTGATGTGACTCATGACCAGATCACGCTGAGAGCCTTTCCTTTTTCTCTCAAGGATCAGGCTAAAGACTGGTTTTACTGCTTGGCTCCGGGAAGTATTGATACATGGGCTAAGATGAAGGAAGCTTTTCTGGAGAAGTACTTCCCTGCTACAAGGCTCAATGATTTGAAAAAGCGAATCAGTAACATCGAACAAGAAGCTAATGAGTCCTTGTACGAATATTATGAGAGGTTCAAGAGGTTGGTAGCCAGCTGTCCCTTCCATGGCTACACTGATCAAGACCTGATTCTATATCTTTTCAATGGCCTCTTGGATGATGAGAGAAGAATGGTCAATGCAGCTTGCCAGGGTCACATTCTCAACAAAACTCTTGTTGCTGCGTTTGACCTGTTTACACAACTGTTTGAGGGCACAAGACAGTTCAGAAAAGAGACTAGCTCGAGAGCTGCAAATTCAGTGGTGGCTAATACAAGAATCCAAGATGAAGTCACTGAATTGAAAATGATGATGAAGCAACAGATGAAATCTTGTGAAATCTGGTGAAATCTACTTTGATAACATGCATCCCACTGACGCATGCCCTACACTTCAAGATCAAAACGCTGAGGTGAATGCAGTGGGAGGATATGGACCACCTAGGCCGAGGTATGATTCCTTCTCCAACACCTACAACCCAGGCTGGAGGGATCATCCTAATCTGAGGTATGGAAATTCAAGCAATCAGCAGTTCAACAATCAAGGTGGCCAAGCTCAATACAAACTACCTTTCCAATCTCAGGCTCAGGGAGTGAATCAGAATGATATGTCCACTGACCAGATGATCAGAAGTCTGACTCAGACAGTTTCGACAATACATGGTTCTTTAACTCAGCTTCAACAGGAAACCAAGTCCAGTATAAAGAATCTGGAGAATCAAATCAGTTAGATTGCTGAGCCAGTGAGAAAACTGGAAGCCAGAGATTCAAGTAAGCTACCGTCTCAAACAGAGCTTAACCCGAGGGCGAATGTCAGTTTTGTCTCTATTTATGATGGTTCGGAGGCGGGACAAGTATATCAGTTGAGCAAAGTTGAAGAATCAACAGAACGAAACGAGGGGAAATTGCTCGGCTTGGCCGTTAAATGCGCGGCCGAGCAATGTGCACCCCGCGCAATATGCTCCCAGTTGGGATTGCGCGGGATCGAGGTAGAAAGCGCGGCCGCGCAATGTGGTGCGAATCCGCGCAATTTGGGCGAGTTGAAGGACACTTTTGAACCTCTTCTGAAAGCCTATGTACCTGTCCCACCTTTTCCCGAGGCCTTGAAAGAAACCCGGAAATTGAAGAATGACAAAGAGCTGATCGAGGTTTTCAGTACATGTAAAGTTAATGTCCCTTTACTGAATCTGATCAAGAGTGTACCTCGGTATGCCAAGTTTTTTAAAGAGTTGTGCACTCTGATAAAGGGACAGAAGGAGAAAAGTCAGAAGCAAATTAAAGAAAAAGAACATGTGTCTGCTGTGTTTCAAAAGCGTTTGCCCGAGAAGTGCATTGACCCTGACATGTTCACTATTCCTTGCATTATTGGAAGCACCAAAGTGAATGAAGCTTTAATTGATTTAGGTGCATATGTCAATGTGATTTCTTCCTCCCTATATGAGAAACTCGGTATGGGACCGTTAAAAGAGACTCGAACTATAGTAGAGTTGGCTGATCATTCCACTGTGAGGCCTAAAGGAAAAATTGAAGATGTATGGGTTACGGTGGACTCTTTGAAATTTTCGGCTGACTTTCTTGTGATGGACATGGGATCGGGAGTTGGAAAGATATCATTGTTGCTAGGACGACCATTTTTGAAGACTGCGAATACAAGGATTGACATACCACAAGGCATTCTGAAGATGGGATTCGATGGGGAGGAGGTCGAATTCCACAGCTCGTATCCTTCTTAATATCCTTTTTTACGTCAAGCTAAAGACGTTAAATAAGCGCTTCTTGGGAGGCAACCCAAGGTTTAGAGTAGTTTTATTTTTCAGTTATAATCTTTTGCTTTTTAGGTAGTTTTGTGTGTGTGTGTTAGATATCCTAGGTCTGAAGATTGATAACCCGAAGAAGCCACCGCCACCACAAGATTTTCCGCCTTATTACCCGCCAAACAACTAGGTTCTGTGAGTTTTTCTCTTTCCTTTACCTTTTTACTATACTTTGGGAACAAAGTACGTTTTAAGCATGGGGGAAGGGAATTACTTATTTGCATTGCATATAGTTGCATTAGTTTAGGCCATGTTTAAAATTTTTGCATGCATTGATTACAATTCTTGAAAAATGAAAAAACAAATCAGAAAAATATGAAAAAAATACAAAAATATTGCATTTAGGTTCTTATTTCCCCATTGTTTGTTTCCTCTTGTGTTTCTAAGTTGAGTATGAATTCTAACCCATGATTTGCATGATATGCTGAAGTTGATATGATATAAGCATGATCATTGATTAAATGACTTGATTATAGGATGGAGCATCTATTTAGCTTGAGTATTTGATTCATTCTGAAGTTCTAGACAACAATTAGCCTTGTGAGATATTTTTTGGCCTTTCATGATATATTTGTTCTTTACATTCTTGAGTGTATCGCCATGATTATCTAGCTTTAGAACTTGCATTAATACTCTATTTTGAGGCTGCTTTATATGATTGAATGCATGACATTAAAGTGATTGAGGCAATGTTTCTCATAAGCCTATTATTTCCCTTCCTACCCTACAAGATCCATGTTTTTGACACCCTATTTCTTTGAGCTTTAAGCTTATTTTTATTAGCTCCACAAAATGATCCCTAGCCTAATAAGCTTGACCCGTAATCCGGGATTTAGGACTTTAGGTTATGTTTTTGTTTTGTGTGAGTTATTTACAAGTATGGGGGAGTTGGAAGAAAAGGTGGGAAAAGAGGAAATAAAACTCTTGTGTGAAAAGTGAAAAAAAATGAAGATGAAAAGTTGTGCAAAGCAAAAGAAAAGAAAAAGTGCTTAAAATGTTGTTAGTCTTCATTAAGCAAAGCAAGAAAGAGTTGAAAAGAGGCAAAAGAAAAGAAAAGAGAAAAAAAAGAGAAGCAAAGTGCTTTAATGTAAGTGTAATGAGTTGGTAGAAAGAAGTTTGGAGGAAAAGAAAGTGTTGAATTGGGTTTAGGATTAGTTCTTTATCCCGGATTTAGCACCACATGCCAAATGTTATCCCTTCCAAATTTCTCTTTACCTTGGCCCCATTACAAGCCGGAAAAAGACCTCATGATTTTTGTTATGTATTTGATCCCCAGCGGTGGAGATTTAGAACTCTGATGCAAGCATATGGTAGTCTAGTTTTCATTGGTGATTTTGAGTGAAACACATACCCATTATACACTTGAGTGTTGAGTGCAAAACACAAATTCCTTGGTGAGGTCTAGAATGGATGAGTGGTCTTTACTTGTTGCTTACCATAATGCATGTTGAGAAGTCTTGGTTGAGTTTTTAATTATATGTGAAATGTTTGTTTGATTTGAGATGGATGTAAGATTGCATTTCTATGGTGTGATTGGATTTATGTCTTGCTTGAGGACAAGCAAGGCTTAAGCATGGGGGAATTTGATAGCTTGCATACAGGAGTAGTTTAGATGCATGTTTTATATATGTTTTGGTAAGGTTTTGGTTAGCTTTTATGTAGTTTTTAGGTTTTTGTGTTGTCGGGTATTATGCGCTGGTTTGCTCGGTTTTACAGGTTTTTAGGTTCAGAAGCAACATCGGGGCGAGTGCAGATGAATCATGGTGGTGGTGGACGAGTCAAGCAAGCTAAGGAAGCTAGGACATGCTAGGAGAAGAGCCAAGAGAAGAAAGAACCGAGCCAAGCCAAGAGCCAATTGCTCGGGATCGAAGCCGCGTACCAACCCGCGCATTCTCAACTGAGTGCCAATTGCGCGGGGAGGCAAATGCGCGGCCGCGCAATATGGTGCCAAGCCGCGCAATCTGGCGTTTCTCACGGACGATGGACTTGGGCCGAGATTTGGTTTTTGGGCTTTGGTGTTTGATTTTATGGGCTTATAATTTTCGAGTATATGTGTTTAAGATAGAGTTTGAGGGATATTTTTAGAGACATATAAATACTTTATGTTAGTTTATTTTTAGAGATATTTTTGATCAACTTTGGAGGCTAGGGTTTCTTTGGAGAGAGTTTTCTCAAAGGAGCAATCTTTGAACCTCTTGTAAGTTTGATTTTATTTCAATTATGCATTGCTAAATTCATTTGTGTTTGACTAGTTATTGAAATCATAGATTGCATAATATTGTGAGGTTTGATTGATTCTCATCAACTTGAATAGGTTTTATTCCCTGTGCTTAATTGAATCAGAATTATTCTAGGGTTTTGTTAGATTAGCTACCTAATAGAATTTCTAGGTTAATTTACAACTAATCTAATCAAGTCCCGTTCGGGATTGATTAGATAAAGTAGCAACTATAATTGTTTGGACCCGTTTGGGCTATTCAGTTGTAGAGGGAATAAACCACAGATAACTTGATTAGATGTTTGCCTCGAGTATTTGTTTCTATCGATACTTTGGAATTAAAGCTGTCGTTTAATTGAATCTAGGCGTTGTTCTAGGTTGTTAGATGATTAGGGTTGTTCAGACTGTTAGCTCTTTCAACTAAATATAAAGTTTTGGATAATAATCCACGGTAGATTATTCAAGGGAATTGGGAATCGAAAGAATCAATGATCGATAAGCATATCTATGATGGATTTAACTAGTTGAACACGCTTGTCTCTTAATTGATTAAAACCATCTTTTGCATTCTTGATAGTTTCTATTTTGCATAGTAGTTTAGAATTTACAATCACAAACCCCCATATTAGTTACTTGGCACTTAAGTAATAACATTCATACACGAGTCTCTGTGGGATCGACCCTTGCTTACCATTCTACTCAGATTGGTCAAGTTAGGATTCTTTGATAGGTAAACGACTGAAAAATACCTCATCAACCCACGCCCAATTTCTCAACAGAAACTATTGGTTTAGTTCCGGTATTTTTACTCAGGTTCAGGACGGGTACACTACCAAAGTTCAAGGCCGAGATGTAACGCCCACCTGATCAAGTCTGGAGCTGCTCTATGTACCGAATTGGTACGAGTCATGGACGGGTCATGCTTTCCTGTTAGAGCACAAGCCGCAGGATGAGCCATCACTAAGGCCATGTGAGTCAAGGTTTGAGCGGGAGGAATATGCTATGGAAGAAGACGATGAAGGGACTGAAGAAGCAACACAGGGAGGTACAGAGGAGCTCGACATCGAGGAAGAAGGCCTCAATCCTGAAATTCTTGGCAACAATGTCTTCATTAACGAGCCCATCAGGGTCGTTAATGACCACTTCGAGGCTTCTACTGATGCTCCTACCGAGGCTCACAGCGTCGGTAACGACCCCCCGCAGCAACCTATCGACCCTCATTCTTATGGTATCATGCCATACAACCCAGTGCTTTATCAAGACCACTTCCAGCCTCACAACCATTATCAACCACCTCCTCAGCCCGAGTACACTGGATCGAGTATCCCTCCTCCATGGGCCGAAGATCTATCTGCTCAGATGCAGCAGCTTAACCTGCAGCAGACGCATATTCATCGGAGGATGGATAGATGGGAGAGCGTCTATTTTGCTCGCATGACATTCGAGAATGCGAGGCATCAACAGAGGGAGGCGGATGATGCAGAGCGTTGGAGGACGATGTATGACTTCATGGGGAACTTCGAGCATTATTTTCCACCACCTGGGCACTGATTCAGTTTGAAGACTTGTTTTGCTTTCTGCTTTAAGATCTTGTAAGTTTTTCTGTTTTTCTTTTCTTTTTCTTTTGTTTTCTTTTCTATTTCTTTTCTTCTACTTACACTGCTGGAAAACGCATCTATAGCCAGGAGCTTTGACACGAGATAAGCCACAAAGTTAGCCAGGAATGATACTTCGCCACAAAGTTAGGCACAGGTTTTCCCAAGACTAAAAGTTTGTGGTTAAAACAGTCGTGGGTATAGCATACCGTGAAAAGTGGCAAAAAACCTTAGATCCGTGCCTATTTAACCACAATATTGGGTACGAAAATCATGTTCTGCTAAATACATGGTATAGCCAGAAACACTTGGTGGCTAAGTTTGAGTCTATTTTTCCAGAAACTTAGCGCCGAAGTATTTTTCTGGCTAAATTCGGTAGAAATAAGTCGTGTTTATCATCCACATGTCGTGGCCATTTAGTATCAAAGTTTGCCGCGAATACAATTGGTGGGTACTGTTGTAGCGTGTAGCATGAAATTTGGCTACGAATTGGCAAAATATATTTAATGGCCAGTTTCTTGGCCATTTAGGATGAAAATTGGGTACAAATTGATTGAGTGAATTTAATAGCCAAAGTTGTGGCCTTTTGTTACAAAATTAGCCTCGAAAGCAATTTTTGTCAAATTCTGTGGCTGTAAAAATCAGTATAGTCCACCTATTTAATTGCAATATTAACCTAAACCATGCAATTAAATGCAATATTAACTATACCACATGCATTCATACAAAAATGGTTTGATCATCAAACCATATGTGGCAAATGGCCAAATCCACAACTGTTTCAAAGCAAATCCTACACCTACAAACCATCTAGCTAAACTTGCACCATTTTAGCTAGATATCATGCACCTACAATTGTTTTAAAGTATCAAACTGTGCTGACAAAAAACAACAATAATCCAACAATCCAACAACCTTACATCATCAAATCCATAAAGAGAAAATGGCATCACCAACTGCCAACAAGTTTTCCAAAAGACCTTAAATTACCATGAAGAGAGAGAGAGAGAGAGAGCTAATTGCTACCAATTTGTTCCATCAACTTTTCAAGCATGCCTTTCAAATCCTTGTTTTGGCTTTGAATTTCTTGATTCTAAGCTTGAAGAGCCTTCATCTGGTCCCGCATTTCCTTCATCTCTTCCTTAAGAGGTTCGGTAGATGGTTGTGGGTGGACAAGGCTGGAGGAAGGAGAAGAAAAGCATGCATCAAACTCGGTAGATGGTCTATCCCATGCTCAGCAAATGCAAATATCTTCCGATCTTTATGGCCCTTAGCAGCTTTGATCCACAGCTCTATCATCTTTGTGTTTGACAACGGTTGACACGATGCATTGTTCACTTGTTCCTCAGCAACCAGCCATTCAAACTCAGCCTTGAATAGAGAATGAAAAAGCATTACAATGAAGATATGAAAGCAATATATGACATTAAGAGCAAGTTGTAAAAACAAATGTAAAATAAACTAGTATGCAAGATAGAGCACATTGCATTCACAAACAGATTTCATTTACAAAATTCGATATGGTTCATTCAATAAAGGCTTATAGAAACTAGTATGCAAGATAGAGCACATTGCATTCACAAACAGATTTCTATCTTTGGCACAAGACAGATCACATATAGCATTCCCAAATGTAAAATAAACTAGTATGCAAGATAGAGCACATTGCATTCACAAACAGATTTCTATCTTTCGCACAAGACAGATCACATATAGCATGAGCACAGAACACATAACTTATAGAAAATTTCATTCATAAGCATGACTTGCTAACTAAAGGAGCATTACACATGAAAAATAATAATAAACATGACTTGCTTCTCATTTACACATCATCTAAGCTTCATTCAATAAAGGCTTCAAAATATAAACATGACTTCTTCCATAATCCAAACAACCCAACAATATCATAATAGCATAAAAATCTTAGCATAAAAATCTCAGTCAAAAAGAGAGTAAATTTGAGCAGCCCATCATAAAAGGCAACCATAAAGGCTCAACAAGAGAGGACTAGAAAAGTAAGTCAAAAGTACATCCCATCATAATAGGCAACCATAAAAGCCATATTTTCACAATAAATTGCAACCCAATCAGATTTGTAAATGAGAAGTAATATTCAGCCTAATACTTACAATGATAGCAGTTGGTCGTTCACCAAGACCTTGTCCATCTTTGGTTGACCACAACTTCTTTACAACCTCAGAAATCATAGGCATGGTACCAGACTCACCACCCTTGAAAAACAGAGAGTAATATTTAGTTCAATAACATCAAAACAATCATAAGTAATTATGTGAAATCTGATTGCAATTACCATCGTTTCAATCCACTTTGTGAACTTCCGAGAACCCCCTCGGTATGGTCCAGACTCGAGTGATTTCTTTGATCTCCTGTTCTCCTTATTCACCTGAGCTTGGCGCACCAAGTTGGGATCAGTCCTCCACATGGTCTTCATCCTTGTCCAGTGCCTGCTCGCTAACCAGGTTGGTTGTACATTTCTAGCATGCGCATTCTTGAAGACATTGCTAAGGTGCCTTCCAATTTGGTGTAGAAAGGCATCCTTCATCAGCTCATCCGTCTCCCTCCAACAGAAATACCACTACATTGAGAAACAAGAAATAAGACAGCCTTATGTTCATTAATTTAAAGAACACCAATAGGCTGATTTAAACTAAAACTTATTGTTCTTTCATTTTTAAAGAGAAAGAAAGGCAGAATTTCAGCAATAGAGTGATTAGTTTGCACATTATTAGTTTGCACATGTCAAATCATTTTAACCAATTGACCGACGACAAGGCTCATGTGACCTAACCTAGTTGTTGTTACATGAAAATCATAGCTCGAAATGACTCTCATAAATAGATACTCGACATATAAGATGCAACCTACTAATAAACCCAATTGACTGACTAGGCTCATGTGAGCATTGTTATAGCACTAAATTCAATTGCTTTCCTAATTAATCTCTTTTTTTAGCAACCTAATTAATTTCTTACTTCAAACAAAAGATTAGCAAGAAGATCTCAATCATTATTTCCTTACTAGACTATAATACATATCACAAAACTAATCATATAAAATCAGATCAACAGATTCCTCCCACAATTTAACTCATTCTGGGCAAATTAACTCCATTATGCTCAAATCACACAACAAATAAACTACATTCTGTTCAAATCAGCCAATTTATGAATCCATTATGAAGCCAACAACCAAGACAGCAACAGGTAAACGATTTTGCATTTTAAGAAGTAGAAAATAACCTGAAACTCTTAAAACCACATGGTCTGCACATGTTTTGGCACTCTAGATATGCTGGTCCAAGGACCTCTATAATGGCCATGGACGATTTCCTTAGCCTTTGCAAACGCTAACTTCTTTGGTTCATAGTCCCTAGAAAGAATTGGATACAATTATTAGTAAACTATAAAATAAAAGTTAGGATTAATAGAGAATAAAAGTTAGGATTAATAGAGAAGAGTTTTAGCATTGACCGGCTGCCTTCCCCAGCGATCCATATAAGCTTCCGTTGTGTACCTTCTTCCTCTTCTTGATCTTCATCTCCTTCTTTTGTACCTCCTTGTTCTTCATCACCTACATGTTGTTCTCTTTCACTTTGCTCCTCTTCTTCCTCACCGTCTTCCTCTTCCTCACCTTCATCCTCACCGTCTTCCTCAACGACTTCATCATCTTGGTCCTCACCTTCTTTGTAACCTTCTTCTTCTTCCTCAACGACTTCATCATCTTGGTCCTCACCTTCTTTGTAAACTTCTTCTTCTTCCTCAACTTCTTCACCTCCTCCCAAATCAGCCCCATGCTCATTATCCACATTGAACTCATCCTCACTATGTTGGTCATAAGTGTCTTCCTCAGTTGGTAGTAGGGATGGTGCAACAACTTGCTTTGTTCGTGGTCTTGGAACCGGGCTAGGAGTTCTTACACGAGCATTTAAAGGAGCCTTTGAAGAGTTGAGTGCTCGTCGGACAGAATGGGTAGGAGTAAGGTTAGGGCTAGATGTTCTTGGAGTAGGGAGAACTGTTTGTGGTAGAGCTGGTGGGGAAGCTTTTGAAGGTTTTCTTTGTGGTGGAGCTGGTGGAGAAGCTTTTGAAGGAGCCTTTGAACGTGCAACAGCTCGTGGTGGAGGGGTTGCAAGTGGTGTTGATTTTTTAAACCTTGGGCTACTACGAACAGGGAGCTGGAGGGCTCGTTTCATAGAAGGTCTTCTAGGGCTTAAAGCACCCTCAGATGGAGCAGAAAGAGGTGGACCACGCACAAAGTTGCAGCTAGTGACCCCAGCACGTCCACGAGCTGTGCTCCGAAGGTGTCGCATGATCGATGAACTGAATGAGAGAAATAGAATGAAACATCAATAGAACTCAGCAATTGAGCATGTCCAAGAAATGCAAAACAATAAAAGAAAGAGGGAGAGATTAGGGACTTGCACCTTTTACTGAATGAATAACCCAAAACCCCAACAAAAAAAGGTTGCCATGAACACCAAAGAAGGATGAACGAATAACCAGCAACCCCAGCAAAAAATGGTTTCCATGAACACCAAAGAACAAGGGAGAGAGGGATTAGATGAGATCAATTAACTGAAAAAAAAAAAGAAATGGACCCATAAAGTGATAGGATTGAGCGAGATCGAGGGAGAGACATACCAAATCCAGACGAAATCCTTGTTCCAAAATCGAACTCCAAAGAACACCAAAGAGCTTGCCATGACATAACACAATCTCGATTAGATAGGGCCATGAAAGAACACCATTTCAAAGGAAAGTGAGAGGATTGAGCGAGAGAAAGGGAGAGAGGGAGAGAGACATACCAAATCGACGGTTGCCTTGTTCCAGAATCGAACTCCAAAGAGCACCAAGGAGCTTGCCATGAAAAACACAATCTCGATTAGATTCTATCCATGAAAGAACACATCAAGAAAGGATTGGAGCGAGGGCCTTACCGGGGAGATCGAAGCGAATCTGCAGGAGAGGGCATCGCGGCTTCCACAGTTCCACCTAAACCCTAAAAATCTGAAAGAAACGATGAGTGAAGTCTTTCTCAATGTGGTGGTGCGCGAGTGAAGTCTCAATCCTCACTTCCACTAACGAGCCTAAATTCGAGCCCAACAATACTTCTAGCCCAAAGATTTTGGAAATTCCCTCCCATTCAAAACTCAAAATTTATCCATTTCACTCTCAAACAAAAATTTCCCTCCTAAATGAATAATTCCATCCTACTCAATTATTCCCCTCCTAACTCAATATTCCCCTCCTAAACCAAAAATCTAGATGGTAATTAACAAATAATATTACATTGATGATAGAATGAGGAGAAAAAAGAATTTACCAATCATATTTTTCGGAACTTGAATCCGATGGGAAATCATCTTCTTCGTTGTCGCTTGCAATATCAAAGCTATCATCGCCACTTTCGACATCGTATGATTCCTCATGCAAAGAAACTGGATCATTAAGATTTGTAGGTAAAGAGTGAATTGTCGACCCTACGAAGCCATCAATCTCAAAGTCATCTGGTTGTAATGGTTCAAATGTTGGTTGTTCAACATTGCTCTCTGCCCATCGTTGCTCAACATTGGCTCTTGGCTTTGTCTTACATACATATCTCCAATCTGCACGACTTCGGGGTGCACCAGAGTAGTCAAGATAGTAAACTTGGATGCATTGTTGAGCAAAGACGAAAGGATCATGGTTGTTGTAACCTCTCTTCACATTAACCTCTTGGAAATGGTAATCTGGATGGACTTTTTTCCCATTAGGGCTAGGGTCAAACCACAAACACTTGAACATGACAATCTTCTTACACGGCATCCCAGTGAACTGAAACTCCAAAATCTGTTCTATCAACCCAAAGAAATCTGATTGTGTATCACCATTAGAAGCTTGCACACACACACCACTATTCATGGTTAACTTTCCTTCTACACGTTGCAACGTTTCAAATTTATAGCCATTGATGCAATATGATGGCCATGACAACACCTTTCGGGATGGCCCCCAAGCTAAACTATTTATCAAATCATGATCCTCAAGTGGGGGGTGTAGGGCGTTTGCAACCAAAACCTATAATACATAGATACATATATATATTGACCTTATGCACATGTGATGTTAGAATTTTGTATTGTTGACACAATATGCAATAGTACTTACAATTTCATGAAACCATGTACAAAAATAGTTGGCAAGTCCGAGCGGATCTCCTTGTCCTACAGTGTGTTGAAATTCTCTGCACATGGAAAGAATAACATAAGACTAGTACTTCAAAGTTTCACTCAACTATTTATACATGTCTAAAAAAACATATATAGATATAAATACAAGTTCAGTTGACTTACTCGACGTAGGAGTCGACCTCTCTACAATTAAGTAGGATGTATGTATGTGCTGCATGAAAGTCCAACTCATCGGACATCCAAATAGCCTTGCATTTTCCTCTTGCACGGCCCGGATGGTTGAAAATTGAAATTTGAGGATGCACACTCACCTCATGCGCGGTGGTTTTCTTTCTTTTATTGGAGTCTTGATGTTGAGGATAATGTTGAGCGAAACTTGTTATCTCCTCAAACAAATATGATTCTACTATGGACGCCTTCACCTTTTGCAGGTTCATCATGTTCCCTTTCAACGTGAATAATAATCTTTCAACTGGATACATCCATCTGTTTTGTACCGGACCCCCTAACTTTGCCTCGTATGGTAAATGAACAATGAGATGCTCCATGCAATCAAAGAACGATGGTGGGAATATCCTTTCCAATTGGCATAATAAAAGAGGTGCAGCCCGTTCTAGATCCTCAATTATTTGTTTGTCAAGTGTAGATGAACATAATGATTGGAAAAACAAGCTTAGCTCTGTCAATGGCCCCCATACACCCACGGGAAGAAGCTCTTTGAAAGCAGCTGGTAGAAGTCTTTGCACGAACACATGGCAATCATGACTCTTCATTCCTTGTAGTCTACCCTCTTCCAATTGCACGCATCGACCAATATTAGAGGCATAACCGTCCGGAAATCTCAACCCTTGTAACCAAGTAAGCATCGTTGTCTTTTTCCTTCTATCTAATGCATACGGTGCTTTTGGTTTTGGGCCCTTGTGGTCATCCTCCACTTGAAGCTCTGGGCGATGGCAATATAAGCGTAGGTCCTTCCTTGAGCTCAAGTTGTCCTTTGTCTTACCCTTGACATCCAACACAGTGTTAATCACATTCTCAAACACATTTTTATCAATATGCATGACATCAAGGTTGTGGCGGAGCAAATTATGCTTCCAATAAGGAAGCAACCAAAATATACTTTTCTTCGTGAACTTATGAGTTTCACCATAACCATCAGGATATTGAAGTGGACTCTCCATGGTGGTCGGCAAATCGTGAACACGTTCCCACACCTCTTCACTAGACAAATATGGAATAGGAGGATCGTTCTCCTTTCGCTCTTTGTAGAAGTTTCTCCTGTTGGTCCTGAATGGGTGATCTAGTTCCAATCTGCACCTATGACAATCAAACCATGAAGCCTTTCGTCCATTATGTAATCGAAAGGCTTTTGTCTTCTCCATGCAATGAGGACAAGAATAAATACCAGCAGTGCTCCACCCAGATAACATCCCATATGCTGGGAAGTCATTCACTGTCCACATAAGTGTAGCACGCATCCTAAAGTGCTTTCCCGTAGAGACATCAAATGTTGGCACACCCGTTTTCCACAATAATAACAACTCATCAATCAACGGTTGCATACAAATATCTATTAACTTCTTCGGATTTTTTGGGCCTGGAACAATAGTGCTTAAGAATAAATAAGGAGTCTTCATGCACATATCTGGTGGTAGGTTGTAAGGGGTGACAATCACCGGCCATGTCGAGTATGTCTTGCCAAACTTACCAAAGGGGGAGAATCCATCTAAACATAAGCATAATCTCACATTTCGAATCTTCTTGGCAAAATTCGGGTACGTTAGATCAAAATGCTTCCAAGCTTTGGCATCAGACGGGTGACTCATATATCCTTAATCTGCATGGTGCTCGGCATGCCAACGCATCTTTGAAGCCGTTTCTTCCATAGCGTATAATCGTTGCAGCCGTGGGATCAATGGTAAATATCGTAACACTTGATTGGGTATTGGCTTTCCTTTCTGAGACAAACAAGATTGATACCTTGGACTATGGCAAAATTTGCACTCAACTGCATCAGCATCATCCTTCCAAAACAACATACAACCTTGGGAGCATAGGTGTATCTTTTGTTGGGGCAATCCCAACTCTATAGTCATCTTCTTTTGCTCATAGAAACGTTTTGGGAAGTTGTTGTCCCTTGGCAAAACCTCATTGACTTTTTGAAGTAGTGCACCATATCCAGCTTATGACATGTTGTATTTGGTCTTCAACTCCATAAAAGATCCAACAGCAGCTAATTGTGACATGTGAGAACCTTCATATAATGGCCGATCTGCTGCTCTCAATACATCAGAAAAGCGCTCAGATAAGAAGGACATCTCCTCATCTCCAGGACCAAACACTGCTGCCGATTGTTCTAAGTAACTTCCTTCTTCAAGGTCATGGTTTTCACCCACCTCTAAAGGACTACTACAAGGCTCATTATAAGAAGTGCTTGTGTCAAACCACGGGGGTGGAACAAAACTTGGACCAGCTGCATCAAACACCATTCTTTGGGTGGGATTCACATTATCAAACAAATGCATACCAATCCCAAAGAGATTCATATCACTAGGATTTGAGGTGGAAGACAATTCCTCCAAAGGGGGCGCATTGGCAAATGGTGACTCTCCATGTGCAGTCCACCAATAATAACTGTCAACAAAGCCTTTTCTAAACAGATGAACGTGGACATCATATACATCCTCAAATCGCCCATTCTTACATTTCAAACAAGGACATTTTATCTTATCCTCATCCATGAAATGATTTTGAGATTTTGCAAAATCAAGAAATCTTTGAACACCATCAACAAATTCGCTATTGTAACCACCACCACCAGGAAGCCATCTATCATACATCCAATCACGATTCTTCATCGATAATTCTGTAAATTTGTCCAAACAAACTTAAGCTAACATTAACAAAAAAGCAAAACCCACAAATATACACTAAATACCCTAAATCTAAAACTTGTAACACTAAAACCTCTTTGCAACTAACTTACCTGATCCAAATTAGATGTGCACCTCTTAAATTATCTTTAAAATGTGTAGAGTATTATATATCTTCAATTCAAGGTTTGAGTCACATTTTTTTTTGTGAGAGAATATGGTTGAGAGAGAGAATTTTGAGAGAGAATGAGAAACAAGTGGTGAAAATGAGGGTTTTGACGAATCATAAGCAATGGTAGTTGAGAATTGAATGAGGTTGGTACGAGCATTTAAGGAAAATGCAAGTTCAAATTAGCCAGGAAATTGGCCACAAAAAAGGCCATGAATGCATTTTGTGCTCACTAAAAAGGCCAGATCCAATTCGGCCCATATGCTTGGATTATATGTTAGGATTTCCCGGCCCAACCCGAGCGGCCTTTTCAATTCAACCCGAGCGGCCTCACCCAATTTTTAGGGTTTCATCTCCATCTCCCTCTTTAATTCAAGGCCATTCTCCATCTCCCTCTCCCTCTCTCTCACGAGCCGCCCACTATCTCTCTCGAGCGCATCTCCCTCGCTCTCCATCTCTCTCGAGCGACAACTTCCGCATCTCGGCGCCATCCTCAACTTCCGCATCTCGGCGCCGGCAACGCCTTCCACGAGCACATATCACAGGCAACACTCTCCATCTCTCTTTGTAGCTTTATTAATTTCTTGTATTGTGTTTATGGCAATGCTGTGTTAGTATGTGAAAAGATAGTAGATTGAAAACTTGGATAATGCTCAGTGATCTAGTCGTCAATTCCACATTGGATCTAGATCTAGTCAAAATCTTATATGATACTATTGAAATTTTCTTGGATGGGTTTCAATTCATACTAGAGCTGAGTGTGATATGTTGGTCTGAATTAATTGTGTTGAAACAATGACTTTATACAGAAATTATGCTCTTGCTAAGTTGAGCTATTCTTGCTGCCATCTCTTAAATTGTTAGGTATAATTGAGGCCTTTATATTGTTAGGTATATAGATTTTGATTCCATTTGCTCATGTTTTTGGTTTAAACACTTGCTCTCCCTTCTTGTTTCTTACTTCTACAACTAAGTGTATTTTTCCCACACATTGGATGTATGTTGGTTGATATGAAATTTGATTATTATTGGTTGATGTCTTGAGTATACTAGTGCACCTTACTTCTCATCTCTCTAGGTCTTGGAAATAGTCAATGGCCTCTATGTTTGTTTTTGCATCTCAAACATTCATTTCAATTGATGACAAGTAAAATGAAGTTAGTTTGATTGCTATAATATGCTGGTTGAGGAGGATCATCTCTTTGTTCATGCCATTTGTGTGTCAATTGTTTATATTTGGGTCACTTTTTCCACTCATGATTTTGTCAATTACGATTGATACATAAAATGAAGTTAGTTTGATTGCTATTACGATTGATTTTGTCAATTAAATTGGCAATGGCCTCTAAATGAAGTTAGTTTGATTGATATAATATGTTGTGATACACAACTTGACCACTTTTCTTTCACCATTTTTTCCACTCATGATCTTGTCAATTACGATTGATATTTTTCCATTTCTTTTCTTCACAGATTGTTGCAATGCCAATGAACTGGAATCATGACCAAGAGATGATCTTCCTCAAAATTGTTTTAGAGCTTAGTCCTCCCCTTCATGATCCCACCCACCTAACTAGGTTGATGTCCACCAGCGATTCATGGCTGAGACTAGGTGTTTGTCCACGAGAATCATTGCGCAATCAAGGTATAACCACTATTATAGGCTTTGGAAGATATGGAGTCTTTTCAAAGAAACGAAGGGGGGTCTCATGTGGAATGAAAGTACTTGGGAAATTATTGGTCACGACGAGTGGTGGGCGGGAAAATACAAAGTAAGTGCAAATTCACCATGCTTTCATTTTTAAAGTGTACGCGTCTATATCATCTAGTTTCTTGTATTCCTATTTCTTGATTGATTATGGTTGATATTTGTGTTTATTTAAGACTTAGACTTGTAGAGTTAAAGAAGTTGTGGGCTTGTGACATCTTACTGCCGAATAATGAATATTCTGCTAGAACGTATCCTAATAAAATTTAAAGGTTCGACCAGTAATTGATGACTTCCAGCCTATTGAATCTAATGAATGATGTTTGTTTTCAAGGTCATAATTTTATCTTACTTATCATCTAGGGTTTACCTTGTAAAATGTAATAGAAGAGTATTGGCCATTTGCTTTCATTTGTTAAGGTTTACTTGGACTTGTGTTCCATGTTGTTTTTATTTTTATTTTTTAGACTCTTAGTAGGTTTAATTTGTCTTGTGTTCCATGGTGTTCTATTATATTTTTTAACTTGTAAGTATCTTGTATGGTAGGAGTGCAAAGCTTACAAGTTTTTCAGGAAAAATGGCATGGATCCTTATATGAGTACTCTTTTGAACAAAATCTTTTATGCTCGAGAAATGGAAAATGAAGATGTCGAGCTTTACCTGTCTAGTGACGATGATGAGGATGTAGGCTGTAGCAAAGAAGAGGAAGAGGAAGAGGAAGAGGAAGAGGAAGAGGAAGAGGAAGACGTTTAGAGGATTGTGTTGGTTTTATGGATTTTAGACTTGTAGTTTGTTTGTATGCCTTAACATGGTTGTAGTGACATTAGAGGATTGTGTTGCCAATTGTGTTTGAATCTTATTGTGTTTGAAGTCATTTGTTAGGATTGTGTTGAAGACATTGAAATTGTGTTAAGATTGTGTTGAAGACATTTGCTAAGATTGTGTTGGATAATTTATGCATTTATATAGGAGCTTTGTATGTGCATTTTTAGGCTAAGTTTTGGCAAAAAATTTATGTGCATTGTTGGGTTTTTTAAAGTTCTTGTTGTTTAATTATTGTCTTACGATTTTTCATAGAAATTGAGGATCCGAGCTACTAGGTCCTTATGCAGTTGTTGTGTAATTTGGGAGTCTTGATGTGGTTTTTGAATAATAGGTTTCAAGATTTCTTTTTCATTTTTTTGCTTAATTAATAGATATAGCCACAAACTTAGAATCCAACTTAGTTGAATGCTTATTTTCGTGACAATTTCCCCATAAACTTAGAACCAAATTTTGCTTCGTAATATATTCGCGGTAATATAGCTCCAATTATAGCCACAACTCATGTTTTCATGGCTATGTGGCCACAAATATAGAATCGAACTTAGCTGTATGATTATTTTGCTACAAATTACCCAGAAATTTAGAACCGATTTTAGCTTCGTAATATATTCGCGCCAATATAGCTCCAAGTATAGCCACAATCAACACTTTCATGGCTATATTGCCACAAACTTAGAATCGAACTTAGTTGCATGATTATTTCGGGACAAATTGCCCAGAAATTTAGAACCAAATTTTGCTTCGTAATATATTCGCGTCAATATAGCTCCAAGTATAGCCACAACTCCTATTTTCATGGCTATATTGCCGCAAACTTAAGATCGAACTTAGTTGCATGCTTCTTTCGTGACAAATTGCCCAAAAATTTAGAACCGATTTTAGCTCCGTCAAAAATTCGTGTCAATATAGCTCCAACTTTAGCCACAACCAATAATTTCATGGCTATATGGCCACAAACTTAGAATCGAACTTAGCTGCATGATTATTTCGCGACAAATTTGCCATAAATTTAGAACCGATTTTAGCTTCGTAATATATTCGCGTCAATATGGTCACAACTATAGCCACAACCTATAATTTCATGGCTATATGGCCACAAAATTAGAATCGGACTTAATTGTGTGTTTATTTCGCGACAATATTCCCACAAATGTAGCACCAACCGTGAATTTCATGGTTAAACAGCCAAAAAATTTGAGATTTGTGGGAGATGTTGTGGCAGTTTTCCGCAAACTTACCCACACAGGATATTCCTAGCTATAATTTCCAGGCTATATGCGCGTTTTCTAGTAGTGTTATTTTTATTACAGTGGGGACACTGTAATTTTAAGTATGGTGTGGGAAAGGGTAGAAAAAGTTAGTGTCTTGTGTTTTTTGTGTCTTCTGTGTTTGGAGTAGTTCTTTTGTTTCCTAAAATTAAAAAATCATAAAAATTGAAAAAAAATTGAAAATTCCAAAAAGAGGAGTTCTAGAATTGATAGATACCCCCTTTCTTATGGTTCTATGATAGTAGTTATTAGCATGATCATATAAATTTGTGCAAGCATGTCTTTGAGAGTATAGCCTGATTCTTGTTCTGAAGTTGTTTTTATGAAGGAATAGCATTTGATGAAACTGAGCATGTATACTTTTTAGCATAAGTGATGCAATCCAACAAAAAATTTACCTTGTGAGTTATTTTTTTGACCTTATAGGGAGAACATAAAAATCCCTCTTCTTTTTCTTGTGTGATTTACTCTCTTTATGTATATTATCTCTTGGAATTGTGATGGTTATATATTTTGTTGAGACCTATATAAGATTTATAGTTCATTACTTGTGAAGATCATATGATGGAGAACTTATTTTTCATGTGCCTATTAATCCCTATCCACCCTTACATTATCCCTCTTTTTGAAGCTAATTTGAGCCTGAAGCCTTTATTTTTAGCTCCACGGAAATTTTTCCTAGCCGAGATAAGCTTGACCCTATCCGGGGATTAGGACTTAGATTGGAGAGGTTTGTTTTGTTGAGTGTAAGAAAAAAGAGTGAAATGTTATGTTTGGTTCGAAATCAAGGGTTTATGGGAAGGGTAGATTGGAAGTCTCTTGTTTTATTTTGTAAGAAGAGAGATCTCTTGGTAATAAAAGATGCACAAAATACGGTTGTTTGTTGAAAAGGAAAAAAAAAGAGAAAGTATACACGATGAGGCTCGTTAACGACCTAGTTGGCTCGTTAACGAGGCTGCGCAAGTAAAAAATGAAAGAAAGTTGAAAGGAGAAGAATTGGAAGTAATATAAGAAGGAGGAAAAGGGAAGTAAGATGTGCATGTGTGTTTAATAGGTAGGCCAGAGATTCTTTTGAGTATGTTTTATGAGGCTTTCTAGGATATATTGGGTGAGTGAAAAGGAAGTGCATAATGTTGAGTGAGTTTGGTATATGTTTTGTGAGAGTTTTTGTGTGATGTGTGAGTTTTTAGGAGTCTTTTATTCCCGGATATTATTAGCACCACATAGCCAAAATATTTCCACGCCTTATTGTTTTTACCAAGCCCCGTTACAACCCGGCCGAATGGAAACTTCTATGAAGTTTTTCATTGAGCCCCCTAAGTTCTCTTGATATTTTTGCGTGTTTTGACAAATCTTAGGTGGACAGTTTGGTGATATAAGTTCCAATTTCTATGAGTTTTTGTATATAAGATGGCCTAAACACATAAGAGATGAGTGAAACGAATATCCCTGGTGAGGTTGGATTGTATTTGCTTATGTCTATTTTAGTGCTCATATATGTGTGATGACGTTAATAGTCATTTGCTATTTTCTTCTATGGTTTTGGAAGTTGCTTTTTAGATGATGGCTATTAGCTTGATGAGTATGATTGTTTTGTTTTGATTATTGTTTAGTGATTGCTTGAGGACAAGCAAGTTTAAGTATGGGGTATTTTGATATTCGTGTTTTTGGTATAGTTTTTAGTGTGTTTTCTTAGTTTGTTAGGATTAGTTTTAATAGTTTTAGGGTTAGTTTTGTGTGTTTTTTTTATGGTTTTGCATATTTTGTGAAAAGTATGGAAGCTACTCCGTTTTGTGTCTTTTTGTAGGTTTTGAGCAAGGAAACGATGCTTTTTGGAGCTGAATTGGAATGCTATGGTGAAGGAAGGAAGAGTATGGAGATCAGAAGTCGAAGTCCAGCTTTTTAGAGTTGAAGTGTTGAAGAAGACCAAACCCAGGCTCGTTAACGAGGCTGTAAAGGGTCGTTAACGAGGCTTAGAGATAGAATTTTTCGAGAGATCGTTGTGATGTTTACCGACCCTGTGCGGAAATTTATTCCGTGTTGGTAGGGTTTTTAATGAGTTTTAGGATTATTATATTTTATATTTTAGGTCTTGTTATCTTTTTAGATTTTATTTCTATCTTTTTAGAGTTAGTTTCTATCTTTTAGGAAAGTTTTTATCTTTTAGCCTTTTTATTAGATAGTTTTATTAGTATAAATACCCTTCTTTCTAGCTTGGAAGGGGGTGTTCGAGTAGTAGACGAATTGGAAGAGCCGAGAGAGAGAAGAGTCGAGTCTGAGGAGAGGTCGAACCGAGGTGGAACGAGAGTGAAGCCATGTCGTTAATAGTGTTTCGATTCGGTATTCTTGTTATTTTCCGTTTCTTCAAGATATTGTAAGACGATAATTTTCTTATTAATTTGAAGTAGTTTGTTTTGTTTTCAATGTTTTCTCTTATTGAAGTTATTTGCTTTATAATTATGAATAGTGAGTAGTTTTCCTATCTAGGGTCGGGGTTGAAACCCGGCATAGCTATGCATGTTTGATGAGTAGGTTGAAGTGTTGAATACATTTTTATCTATTTTAGATTGCTTGTTGTGTTTATGCCTAGATGAGAATCGAGGTAGTTTGAGTTCTTAACTTGATTGAGAGAGAAAGTTGTTAACTTGAAGGTTGATATTGTTCGAATACGAAAGTTTCGAGCTTTTGATCCAAAACAAGTGATTGAGTGAATTAGTTTATGAGAATAGATTGATTTGCTTGCTAGTCAACGAAAGTTGATGAATTTATCTATTTAAAGGCATGATCTTTATCTTCTTACGAGTTTATATGCATGACTATGTTGTGGTAACCCTTGTCCTAGATTTTTGTTATTATTTGAATTTATTCAGTTATATTCGTTACTGAGTTCGTTGTCTCGGTATCGAACCTGTGTTTAGGTCGTTATTCTGTGTTAGTAGTTTGTCCAGGTTCGTTAACGACCCTGACAAAGTCGTTAACGAGGTTGGTCGTGAGTGTTTCGTGTTGCTTTGTTTTATTTTTCTAGTAGTTTGATAGATAAACAACCGTGCTTCCCATGGAACGATCCTGACTCCCCTATACTCAGCGGGGTCTTGACTTATAAATTTATTTGTTGTCTAGAGAAAAGACCCGTCAACGAAACCCTAGATCGATCATCGTCATCTTTGAATTCTCTCTCGTGTTCATAATTCATATTTGAGTTTATATTTTGATCAATTAGTTTAGTTTTAGTTTGATTGTTAAAAATCAACTAGTTTGTCAATTAGATTTAGCGTTATAGACTTATAGCCAATCTAATTGAACTATCTATTTGATTCATCTTATTAATTCAAATTCAATTCGTTCTACATACATATTTTGAGTTTTCTGTTAATTGTTGTTCAAGATATTAACTTTGAGAGTGAATCAGGTTGGAAATCATACTTACAAGGCAAAAAGGGATCCTGTGGAGTCACCACATTCTTGATTTACAAGGAGCAATACGAGGCAATCGCTTATCAATTTTCCCGGTTTACTCTCATTCTCTTTTCCTTTTTTTTTTCTAAAACCAATCAACCCATAAACTTATTTATGGAGCTTTTGCTTTTGAAATCCAGCAGTTTTCTCATGACAATTTTAAAGCTGATTAATGCTGAGAAACACAGTGGAGTACTGTGATAGAACACGTGAACACTATCAATGTCATGCACTAAACCCCACAAAAACCAACGAAAATGAGAGCTTCAAAAATAAACTAAACCATGTATAAAGCCAAACACAACACTCGCCACGTGACACTCACAAATGCCCTTCATATTCAAAAGTTAACACCAAACTCAATAGCATTTCAAAACACATGTACCAAAACATGTTAGGATAGACTAATAAACATGACTTTAGTAACATCAAAACCTTCACCAAGAGAAAAAGTTGTAATTTCTTAGTGAATGGCTGATGGGTAATTTTTTTTGTGTGTGTGTTTTTTTACCGACTCATCAATTTGTGTTTGTCTCTGTGCCTCTTTCTCATCCACAAACACCTCCATGATAATAAGCAACCACTTTGCCAGGAGCACCTACAGAGTTTCTCTACTGAATTTTGTTTCTTGTTCGGATGTTGGTCTTGAACTGTGTTCCGATTTGTATCTTCTTCTTCTTCTTGTTTTGTTGTTTTCATGGCTTCCACCTGCACCAACTTTAATGACGTCATTAAATTTGCACCAGTTCTGAGAGAATAAAACCAAAAATTCCCCCATTCATAGGTTCCAGGACACTTCTGCTGGTGTCAGAGTCAATCTTGAGGGTAAAACAAAACAATCCTGCACCAAAATTTTCACACAAAGTGCAAGGCGGGGAAAAGTTTGAAAGGGAAAACCCATTGGCACAATTTTTTTTGTTCATTTGATTCAGAGCTAAATTATTCTTTGTCAATTGTCATGCCACCCTTTTTAACTGCACAACTTATAGGCAAAGTCACCTTATTAAACAAGGGGTAAATTTAGCTATCCCTAATGTAAATTACAATAAGCTGTAAGTCATAATCCACATACTTAAACTAGAATCATGACCATTTTTTCCCCATTGATTTCAGAAAAAAAGCTTGTCAAATCAGTCAGGGCCATCAAATCTAAGGATCTAATTTCTCATTTGGGCACAAAGAGAAAGATCCTTACACAGTCACTTGTGCTGCAGCATCTTTACAACTTGTAAGGTGCAGCCAAGAAACAAAACAAAGGCTACTAATGTGAAAATGATTTGATAGCCAGTATTATTCCAAAAGAAAGAGACTTTGCTTACCAAAATAGAAGTGGTATAGTATGGGAAGCCACAACTTGGAGAGTAACGTTGTAAGTTTTAGCATTATAAACCACCTAAAGATTTCATCCTTACCCTTAAAACGGGCAAATCTCTTTCCTATTGACATCATTATTTAGACTTACTTATTTTTCATTTGATTTGAATTTTTCGCGGTTGTGATTTTGTAATTCAGAATTAGTAGAGGGGACCAAATGCTACAACAACAGGGTCCCCAAGCTACTGTGTGCCAGCATAGTTCAATTATGAGACCCTAAATGGGGCAACCCTGATTCTCTTCAATTCAGAGACCACACACAACAAAAAACCAAACAAATCCAAACACATGTGTGGGGGTGCCTTCAGAGAAAGAGACCTTGATTTTATTATTACCAAGACTAAGAGTATGGAGGGCTCAGATTGACTGAGGAATAGGAAAATCACCAAACCATTGGTTTATTCTATGCAGTATTACAGCCATTGCAATATCACTAGTGACTAGTGAGTAATAAAATTTCAAAAAAAGTTTTCTTTTTGTTCTAAATAAGAGTTCGACTTAGGTATTGAACTTGGGACCAGTTGGTCCCAAGCAGAACCTTGGACATTGATGAATATCCTTTATTGTGGGAACTATCTTAGCAATGTTAGATTTGAAAGATATACAGTTTAATATTTTATCCAAGTGCTCTATAAACATATAAGAAACATTACCTCTTCCATGGAGTTCAAGTTTGAACTAGGAAGCTTTTCATCAGCTGGGTCACAACAATTTGATGATTCTTCTTTATTTGGAGGAAGTGGACTTGAACAATAAGATATGCTACAAGGGCTTTGATCTGGTGGAGTGCTCTGAGTGCCCATGTCCCTAGTCTTGTATCCTTCTTCCATTTCCTTCTCTGTTCAACATTACAAAAAACAGAATGAAAAATTTAATAATAAAATAAACAATCATCTTTGAAAAGAGGTCTTTGAATTTTATGTTTTACCTTGAAGAGGCAATTGATTTTTAGTTTTAGTCTTCTGATCTTTCTCCTCATTCACAACTGAGGAAGGCTTGGGACAGTTGTTGAATCTTCGAGAGGAGTAAACGAGAGGTGCCGACATTGTAATCTTGCCAGCTATAACACTGTGGAAGGATCTTCCACTGACTGACTTGGAAGACAAACACTCCATAGGGAATTGTCCAGAGAGCGGGTTGCATATATACCTTTCTGCTTCATGCCACTTTGAGTTCAATGCAAACCCTTCTGGAGAGTGACACTCCCATAGATACCCAGATCTTGCTTGCAATGCTGGATTCATACATATGTCAAAAGAAAAGAAAATTGAGCAGAGTTCTCAAAGAGAAAAGAAAAGCAAGTGTTATTGTGTTGAGTAACAACCTTTAAGAGCAGTGGTGAACGAGTACGTAGATGGATCAATCTCATCTGCAATAAAATCCAATATAAAGATCCAGAGAGTTAGTTACCCTTTGATTCATTTCTAGAATTTAGTTAGATCCAAGAAAGTAATTTAAATGAGGCAAAGAGGTTATGCCTTTAAGTTGATAGCCAGGAGAAGAAGCAGTGCTGGAGATGGTTATGTTGGACCTGAAAGACCTATTATTGCTTTCTTCTCTGAAGCTTCTGATGTAAGATCCTGAGAATCTTCTTGAGCTGGTGTTGTACTCTCTGGTTAATCTGCCTTTCAAATTCCACTCCTTTAAGGTGAATTCTTGCTCGCCTCTACGTCGAGAGCCCAAGGGAGAAGATACCTCCATGATTTCAAACAATGAGGTTTTCACACTTCTGATGTATATGGAAGTAGGAATTTTGTGGTTTTATATGCTGTATATGAAGATGCTCAAAGCTTCACCTCTAAGGCACTAAGATACAAGCAAGTGCATAATAGAAGTATGGGATATTTATAATTTTATATGGTTTGAAATATTATTGTTTTATTATGAAAAACTGATATTTTGTTTAAATAAAAAAAAAGAGGGATTCTAGAATTAAACTAATAGAAAACTTGTATATTTCTTTAGACGAGAAGAAAATAGTTCATTTAATTTCAAATTCAAATTTTATTGAGATATGCATACCAAGATAAAAACAGCTGGCAGAGCTTGGATACATATGCCAGTTCTCCCTGAATAGTGGGCAACTACATATACATTGTTAACCATCAAATAATTATTTGAATCTTTATAAAACCACCCCATATTTACAGAAAAGCAACCAATAATCTCATAAACTTGGACATGAAATTTTTCAACAACTTTAACTCCCAGGCTAATTCTGTGCAGATTACATATACTCCCAAGTTAATGAAAAAGCAAAGGATTTACATACATTAGGTAAAGTTAAACCTAAATAAAAATGTCATTGCACATACAGAACCAAGCTAGAGTGATTGATGTCCTTGGCTGCACCAAAAGTACCACCAAATCTCAATAATATCATTATTTCCCTAACATTTAGGTTCTTGCAAGTTACTGTATTCGTTTCCTCATGTGGTTACACAAAA
Source organism: Fallopia convolvulus (assembly GCA_964016875.1). Classification (NCBI taxonomy): domain Eukaryota; kingdom Viridiplantae; phylum Streptophyta; class Magnoliopsida; order Caryophyllales; family Polygonaceae; genus Fallopia; species Fallopia convolvulus. The sequence continues at coordinate 14,296,260 of OZ024720.1, forward strand.
ATAGGCAAGACATTAGCATATCATTTACGTACTATTGTACAAATGAAATCTAGGCTATGTTCAGAGCTTTAGAGGGGCCAAGAGAAGTTGACACCTCAATCCTCTCCTAGCCATTGTTCTTATATGAAAGAAGCACATGCATAAACAAGGTGACAACTCATTGGCAATGACAGAAGGACCTAGCCCAGTCCCAATTCTGAATATCCTGTAAAACAAGCGAAACTTATCTTTTTTTTTAATTACGTAGCATGGTGATTATTTTCCAGTAAATATTTGGATGAATCAAGCAAGCACCGAGTTGATCTCTTTCTAACTTCTAAGGATAAGGAGGAAAGAAGTTATATTCACAAAGGATTGATGGTTATGTCATGTAGCTATCAAGGGAGGTTTTTGATCTAGCTAGGGTGCATGTGCAAGGCAGGCAGAGTTGTCCATGTCATTGTCTTTGTTGTCAAAACCGTGAAAATGAGCAAAGAGAGTGGATGACATGAAGAAGGCAAGATGAGTAAGGCCCCCATGCCTGTTTTGAGGTCCCCTCTCTATATATGATCATGGCTGAGAGTAAAAGGAAGGTATGATTTGAGAACTTCCTATCACCTGAGAACAAAACCAAAATCAATTTATGCAAACATTATCAAAGACATAATAAATTGGAAAACCTTATGATACAAAAACCTTACCAACCTTCTTCATCCAGTTACCAGGCTGATAATGTTTTAGGACATAGTCATAGAAAATACATTCTAGCACTTGGTTTATGAGATTCCCAAAATATGGTAATACCAGATCCAACTTTGCACAAAATATAGGTTGGCTTTCAATTTCAGATTACTGGATCGGCTTCTCAATTGCTCAAAGTGATTTTTGCCAGATTTTTAAGGCGAACTCAATACCCAGAACCAAAAGCAGAAAGTTGAGAGCCTGTTTTGTACAAGTGTCAAAATTAAGGTAAAAATTGGAAACTTTATAAAATTGATCAGTAGGAGCTACATAATTCTTTACTAATAACTTCTCAAACAAAAATTACTACTAATTATTTCTAGCAACAAGTTTTTTGAATACTGAATTGGGCATATAGCTGAGCGTGCCACAGTTTATCCGTGTACAAAAGAAAATGACCTGAATCAAAGGACAAGATGAATTGTTAACAAATGACAAACAATGCGAGTCTTCAAGTTTTAATGTGCACAAAAGTTAAATTTAGCCTTCTATGCCAATTAATCAAGCTAGAAACCCTGCAACTTACCATAATAAAAGACATGTGTAAACAGTATTAACAAACCAAGGACAATCCAGTTTAAACAATATTCCAACAAAGATTTTGCACAACCACATGTAAAAAAAACACAATAAATTTGTGTATAAACAAATTTCGTCTCCAAGGCAACAGCAATCACAATTTATCTTCAATGGTTTTGTACTTACAATGGGTAGCTCGCGCTGCTGAAGACAGAATTATAAATGATACATCATGCGTTGAAATCTTGTCTCAAAGAAGATTAAAAAAATGGTTTTGTACTTACAATGGGTATAAACAACCACATGTAAAAAAAAACACAATAAATTTGTGTAGAAACAAATTTCGTCTCCAAGGCAACAGCAATCACAATTTATCTTCAATGGTTTTGTACTTACAATGGGTAGCTCGCGCTGTTGAAGACAGAATTATAAATGATACATCATGCGTTGAAATCTTGTCTCAAAGAAGATTAAAAAAATGGAGCACACAACTTGGATCTCAAAGGTTACATATATGTATGTTTATAGATAAGAAGTTCAAGTAGATAAACCTGCATATCTGGTCCGGATAACAGTCTCATCAATGTATATTTCAGGAACATGAGATATGAGTTGCCAATCATCACCTCCTCTTTTGCACCTACAACTTAACTCAGGACACCTAAAAATCCTCAACTCTTGCAACGCCTTCAGATTGTCAAAGCCTCTTGGCAAAAAGCTCAAATTTGGACAGTTGAATATTTGTAGCTTCAGAAGATACGTGCACTGAATTAAGTCCTCTGGCAAGGATCTCAGGCCAATACACTCGCTGATCCTAAAATATTGCAGAGAGCCAACAGCAGAATCAATTCCGCCAGGAAATTCTAGCAGCTTTGGAACCTAAAATATGAGTAGAAATTTAAGGTTCTTCAGGCCATGTAGCCCCTTCCATCCAGTCAGATCAAGTTTCTGACAGCTGTGGATAGTTAAATGCTCAAGATTTGTAAGGTTTCTCATGCTGTTTGGAAGAGAAGCGAGTTTAGAACAAACCCGAATTACCAATATCCGGAGGCTTTTTAGACTCCCCATTCCCTCTGGCAGAAATTCCAAGTTTGGACAAACAGTAAGCTTCAGAACTTGGAGTGAGCTCCAACCTTGAAGACCTCTTTCTGGAAAACATGTGATCTTTAATGTCAGCACCAAAATCCTTAGACTCGCCAAGTTGTATACATTTCTGGGTAACATCTCCAATTGAAAACAATATTGAAGATGCAAAACTTGAAGATTTACCAACTTGCAAACTGAATTAGGAAGGCGTTTGATATGGGAGTTCACGGAAAGATCAAGAAACCTTAGGTGCTTTAAATTCCCGATTGAGTCTGGCAACTCCTCAATCTCGGAATGTAATAACAGTAAAACCCTCAAGTGCTTAAATCCAGAAATGAGCTTTTCAAGAAACAATTTGCTAATTGGACTCATTGAAGCAAAACTTCGTGCCTTTCTTGCTTTCAAGAGACCATCAGGAAAATCTTCTCTGGACAAGTCTTCTGTATCCCACATTAAATGCTTGACCCTGGGTGATATATCATGCAAACTGGTGCTTACTATAGCAATTCCTTCCCCAGCTACATAGGCAGCCAAATCATGCACCACATCATGCATTTCAGTGCAAGATACTTTTCCATCAAGACTTCTGAACGCTTGTGAAATTGCATCCTCGTAGGACAATTGTAAGAGATTGGCCCCTCCTTGCATATAATTGTAAGCCTCCATCATTCTTATAACATGTCTTTCAGCACAGGGCAATTGAAGAAAGGACCTTGACAGAAGTTCATCAAAGTACCTATTTCCGACATCCAAGGCATCTTCACTCCTATCTTGCACTGGCAGGAATCCTAGTGCCATCCACAAATTGATTATGTCGGTTCTGTAGAAGGGAAACCCTTTTCCAAATAAGGAACAAAAAGTAAAGCATGATCTCAGTGGATATGGTGTTTGGTCCAAGCTCAACTTCAACACTGGCAATATATCATTTTCTCTTTGATAAATCTCCCAAAGTTTGCTCTCTGCAATCCGCTTCCATGCACGATCATCTCTTTTATCACGCAACGAAGATCCCAATGTTTTCACTGCTAGTGGAACTCCGCTGCACTTACGAACTATCAATTTCCCAATTTGCACAAGCAACGGATATTCCTCCTCTTCACGATCATCAAAAGCATGCTTCACAAATATGGACCAACAATGATATTCAGGTAGGTCTGTTAGCTTGTAGGGTTTAGTAGTACTAGTTACAGCAGCAACCTTTTCTTCACGAGTTGTGACTAAAATCGTGCTCCTTTGAGCTACTATTAACAATTTCTTTAATTCAATCCACTGTTTTGAATCTTCATTCCACAGATCATCCAATACAAGAAAAAATGTGCTGTCAGCCAAAACAGAATGCAACTTCTTTTGTAAGGCCTCCAGACTCAAGTTTGAGAAATCCTGGCCAGTAGCTGATTCAATAATCTTTGCAATAACAGATTTTAGAAGAAATTTCCTAGAGACATATACCCATAGTCTCAAGCTGAAGTTTTGGACTACTCTAGAATCATTGAACACCAATTGTGCCAGTGTAGTTTTGCCCATACCTCCTATTCCAGTTATGGGAATAACTGAAAGGTTTTGAGTGTCATCAGTTAAGGATTTCAGCAAATGAGAGATGACCCACTCTTTATCTTCTTCTCTTCCAAAAGTATGTGATTCAAGAATTGATGAACAAGTCTCTCTTTGCTCTTCTGCAAACACTGCAGTGGGAGTAAGAGCTTGTATATCATGGAAACTATAGTTCCTCCTGCTTTCTGCTATCTCATCCAGTTTCCTGTGAATGGACTTCAATTCTTGTGCAAATTTGTAACATGCAAACAATTTGGAGATACCCAAATAATCCCGTTTGCCTTTGCTCCCTAAATCTTCAGTTGAAATCAAATCCAGTAAATCCTCAATATCATAAACAACATCTTTGAGATTGAGAAGCCAAAATCTAACAGAGTTGTTGGTGAATTGTTGCTCCTCTGCATCAAGAAGTACAGCATTAATTGCAGACAAAGAACTCTCAAGCCTTTTAAGCTCGCCTTTCACCTTGAGGAGGCGTCCAATCTCTGCAAAAGCTGTTGAGCCTAGTTTATGAAGAACCAGCTTCACAAGCTCAGAAACCACCACATCATGTATACTTGCCATGTTTGTCTGTGGGGAAATAAACAGTTTGCATAAGAATTCACCTCTTGTTTGAAGACTAAGGTTCTAAGTTCTAATTGTATCATTATTTAGGTTAGCACTTATCGCTTTCAACTGTCATAGCTTTTCTACTTAATGGGTACAGAAGATTACTTTGGCTTCAGCTATATTAATGAAACCAACTCAAAACTCTATACAGCAAAAACTTGTCCAAGATAACTTAATTTGTTTTCAGTAAAACATCAAAATTGAACATTATGAGTGACAACAGACTTACAGACATGTCATGTTCTTTTGTGTAAGGTAGTGTTTTGAATCCGAGAAACTTCACCTGAATTTTATAAGGAGAACAATTGACATGTTGATAAGGACGCGCCACGAATTCAACTCAAGATTATAAAAAATTCGATTGAACACAGAGTTTGATTAAAGAATAAAAAATTGAATAGAATATTATAAGTTTTTTTAATAATTATAATAATTGATTTATGGAATCAAAACAAACGGCCTCTTAACAGTAGGGAGTGGAAATGGGGGAGATTCAATCCAAAAAGAGATAAAAGCAACTTCGAGATTGGAAAGACGACTAACTAACTGCTAAGCTAAATCGAATCATCCATTTTTCATAATCCAATTGCAATTACAGAAGTTGATCGCGAGAACTAAAATCAAATAAAAAACGAACCCTAACTTTTCTATAAGACAGTTCAAGGGATAATCAGCAGCTTCTGCAAGCAATCAAGGCCAGATGATGGATCAGTCAAAAAATTAATTGAGCGAATGCTGAAAAGAGAATAATTAAAGAAGATGAGATTAGGTATTATTGCCTGCAGTCCTGCACCAATTCAAGTAGGTCGCTGCAAGATGACGATTCGGCCGAGAAGAAGAAGACGACGAAGGAGATAGAAGGCGGCAAAGATTTTCGTCATGGAAGTGTAGCTGTGAAAGTGCCCATGTGTCACGTTACGCCGCCAAGCCAAAAAGTAAACGCAAAAAGGATGGAAAGCGTACAGTAAAATAAAGGAAGAATACACTCTCCCTTGATCTTTGACCAATTAGTCACTTTGATATCCCATCTTTGAAAATGTTTGATTGAATCATTAAACTTGCATATCGTGACCTATTGAATACCTGTTTCGGCCAAAAAATTTACGTGCATAACACGCGCGCCATGTCACGTTGCCACATCAGATAAATGATCCTACACACCACGCCAACTCGGATTAACTTTGTAAAAAAAGTAAAAAAAAAAACAAAAAAATGTAAAATATTAACAAAAAGAGAGATTCAGCCCTGAAAAGCTCACTTCCCCCACCAAACTTCTCTCTCTCGATAGCGACATAGGAGGCGATGGAGAGGAATGAAGCTCTAGTCCAGTCGGATTCCACCTGAGAAGCTCAAGCAAAACGCCATAGGAGGACGATTTGAGGGTGATTTCTGAAACGGAGCAACGAAGAACACGAAAGGAGCAATCGACAACTGGAGGAAGAAGAAGATGAATTAGGGCTCGAAATTTACAAGGTTAGTTATCTTTCAAAAACCCTAAATGTTGTGATTAACTTGATGCTGGGTAGATTGAGTCTCTTAGGGCTCGAATTAGGGTTATGAGGTAGCGAAATTGGGGCTCGAATTAGGGTTTACGAGGTAGCAAAATTGGGGCTTTTAGGGTACATGTTGTTTCTTGTAATATCTAAGGGGTTTTAGGCTAATTTCCCTTTTAATTGCTATTGTTTCTAGGATGCCAACTGTAAATTTAGTATGGCACCATGGTGGGAGATTCGTACAGAGCCCAAGAATGGGATACTTTGATGAATTTGATCCATCCTATAGCAATGACGTAGACACAGATCACTTTAGCTTCTTTGAATTGGCATGGTATGTAAGAATGCTTGGCTATGGGGAGTTTCGTGGGATTTACTACAAGGGTTTTCATGATACTGATTTTTATGAAATGGATGATGATTCCCTCATGGCCCTTGCTAGATCACTTCATGATGGTGATGAAGTACACTTTTATGTAGATCATGAAATTGCAAAGACTGTGATTAACCCTAACCCTAGCACTTCACCTGTCACCCCCTCTGGAATGCAACCTAGTGATCCAATTGTGGTGCCTGATGTGCATAGTGAGGAAGAGAGGACTGTTGATGGAGAGGAGAGTGGTGATGGAAATGAGAGTGGTGATGAAGATGACAGTGGTGATGAAGATGAGACTGGTGAGGAAGAGGAGTTGGGTGATGAGGAAGATAATGGTTCTGAAGGAGAGAATGATGAAGATTATAGTGAGGATAGTGAGGAAACTGAGAGTTTGGAGTTGGATTTGAGTGATAATAGTGAAGTTGATGATGAGTTAAGGGAGTTGAGAGAGGAACAAAGAGAGCACAGGTTCAAAATGAGGGCTAATAAGAAGGGTAAAAACAATGTTGCTGATGTGGAGTTGGGTGATGTGGGAAACGATGAAGGGTATGAGACATGGGGTGCAGCTGCACACAACAACAAAGGGGAAATAGGTGGGGATGAACCCTATTATGCCAGTAGCTCAGATTACAGTATTGAGAGTGATGTATCTGAAGGTGAGGAGGGTGTGGTGAGAAGGAGGAAGAGCAGACATGTGGTGTATGACCCAACTTGTGCCTTTCCAGTTTGGGAGCTAAACATGGTGTTTGAAACTGTCCAACAATTTAGGGAGGCCTTAGCTAAGTATGTTGTCCATAGGGGTGTAAAACTGAGATTGAGGCCTAATGATGCTAAAAGAGTTACAGCAAAATGTACACACCAAGGCTGTGGATGGAGAATACATGCTAGTTTTGATGGGGCTACCAAGAATTTCATGGTGAAGACATATAGCCCAAAACATACCTGCAGAAGGTACAACACAAACAAGCTGTGCAACTCTAAATACCTTGCAAGACATTTTGAGGCCAGAGTTGTATCACAACCAGGGATTAAGCTTTGGGAACTTCAAGAATTGTGTAGGAAGGAGCTCAAGCTATATGTGGGAGTCACCATCTGTAGGAGAGCAAAGGCAAGGATCTTGACCAAGCATATGGGTGACTATAGGCTGGAGTATGCAAAGTTGCATGACTATGTGGATGAGGTAAATAGATCCAATCCTGGGTCCACCTGCTTCTTAGTGGTAGAAAAGAATGTTGAACAAGGCAAGGAGGTCTTCAAGAGGCTGTATGTGTGCTACAATGCTCTAAAGCAAGGCTGGAAGGAAGGCTGTAGGAGGATCATTGCTTTGATGGTTGCTTTCTCAAAGGTCCAGTAGAGGGGCAATTATTTGTGGCTGTTGGCAAGGATGGAAATGGACAAATGTTTCCTATTGCTTGGGAGGTCACTGGGTCAGAATCAACTAGTACTTGGACTGCTTTCATAAGGACATTGCAAGAGGATTTGGAGATTGGAAAAGGAGAAGGATTGACTATCATGTCTGACATGCATTTGGTGAGCTACTAATTCTATTTTCATATTCCCTAATATTGTTTAATAATCACTAATGATGTGTTTGTGTGTGAATTACAGGGTTTGAGAGCTGCAGTGAGAGCTGAGTTACCAGAAGCTGAACATAGATTCTGTGCAAGACACATCTATGCAAACTGGGCAAAGAAATGGAGAGGTTCAGAAAGAAGAAAGAAGTTTTGGGCCTGCTGTTGGTCTACTTTTGAGGTTCAGCTAAAGGACAACTTAGAAGTGTTGGGTAAGTTAGGTTCTGAACTTGTTGATGACTTTATGGATTATGGCAAAGAATCCTTTTGCAAGCCTTACTTTAGGACTGATGTGAGTTGTGATGCTTGTGAGAACAACATGTGTGAGACTTTTAACTCTTGGATAAAGACAGCTAGACACAAGTCCATTATTTCCATGCTAGAAGACATTAGGAGGATGGTCATGGACAGAATTAGAAAGATGAATGAGTTTTCTAGTTCTTGGATTTGTGAGATTGCACCAACTGCATTAGCTAGATTGGAAAGGAATAAGGACATAGCAATGGACTGCAACCTTCTATGGAATGGAGATAGGGGGTTTGAGGTTGAAGATGGTGAGTATGGACACACTGTGGATTTGAGGGCTTGCACATGTACCTGCAAAAGCTGGCAGTTGAAAGGCATACCTTGTGCACATGCAATTTGTGCCATGAACCACATAAAAATGAATCCTGATGATTATGTGATTCATTGGTACAAAAAACCCACTTATTTGAAGGCTTACCAACATCCAATCCAACCTGTTCTGGGCATGAAGATGTGGCCAAAGTCTAACCACCCACCAGTTGAGCCACCTGAAATGAGAAAGAAAAGAGGGAGAAGAAAGATCAATAGGAGGAAGAGCAGGGATGAGCCAAGGAAATATAGTGGCAAAGATAGGAGGGGAATAGTTATGAATTGCTCCATCTGTAAGGTTCAAGGTCATAACAAAAGAGGGTGTCCCAACAAAAGTGAATCATCAAGCCAAGCACCAAGAAGCCAGCCTGCACCAAGAAGCCAGCCTGCACCACCACAAGGCCCATGTAGCCAACCTGCACCCAACCTGTGCAGGATACTTGCACTACCACCTCCACCAGGCCCAAGTAGTCAACCTGCACCAGCTCCACCAGGCCCAAGTAGTCAGCATGCACCAAGAAGATCTCAAGGAAGAAAGGAAAATGTACAGGTTTGTGCTTTTTTTTATTATAATTTTGTTCTACACTCACAAGTAATAAGATTGCACTTAAGCCACTCTTTATATGTGGATTTAACAGGCAGGTCCAACAGCCAGGAAGAAAAGAGATGGTACAGGGCATGATGGACCAGTGACAAGGGCTAATAAGAAGGGAAAACTGGTGGGAATGGGTGCCTATACAAATCCATCAACTGGCTTACAAATTCTAAATGTTAGCACTTTCAAGTTTAATCATTGTTTCCATATAAATTGCATAAAGATTTTTTTTAATTTGGTGACATGTTTTTCCTTGACAGACTGGGAATGAATCCAGCAGAGTTTTAAGATATCCCAAGGCCACAAAGCATGCAAGTGACAGTGTTGATGTTGGTAAAGGCAAGGGGCTAAAGTGGCAGGGCAAACCGGCTGTGACAAGGAAGCAGTTAGCAAGAGGAAGTGAAGTCCCATTCAACAGCCAAACAAGTTCCAACTTACCTTAGATATGTAGATATTTGGGAAGCTATCTAATTATGTAAAGCTGTCTTAGATAATGATGTAAAGTTGTCTATTTTTGGGGTACTTTGTAGAACAGCTGGTGGGATTTGGGTATTTTGTAAAGCTTTTTAGCACTGTCTGAACATGATGCTCAATATGAGCATGTTTTGAACCAATTGATCATGTCAGAACCTAAACCTCAATGGTTAATGAAATATTAGCATATTTTGGTCTAAACTCTTGAATCCATTTGAAGCTTTTCATTTTTTTTGCCAACAGGTATCAAAACTAGTGTAAACAGGTGGATCTTTTCATTTTTTTGTAAACAGCTATCCAAAGTATGCTAATATTGTTGGCTCTTTTCATTTTTTTGCCAACAGTGCAAACAATTAGATGCTTCAAGTTTTTTTGGTCTTTTGTTTTCATTTTTCAAGCAACATAATGCCAACAGATCCAAACAAAAGTGAATCAACACTCAACAGCATGTACAAACTGGTGCCAAAGCATGCAAGCTTTCATTTTTTTAAGCCAATAATTGCCAACAAATGTAAATTAGTGCCAACAAATTGCCATTAGATAAATAAAGATGAGAGTCTATTACAACATTAAAATTCTCTTGCCAACAGACTGTCCTAACCATGCATTCAAATTCGATTTTCAACCAACAATACAATTCATTTGGAAGACATTACAAATTTCAAGCAATGAGCCCCCACTATTGCTATAACTACCCAGCATAAGGCATTAGCTCGACGTTTTGCTTTGTCCCTCTCAGCTTCCATGTGCTTGATTCTTCTCAGCAATCTCGAAATTACTTGTTTCGTGTGCTCTGTCGATTCTTCATCAACCCACCTAAAGAATCCACATGCCCCCATTCTCTGTAAACCAAAACAAGTGATAGTTCAATTGTGTAGGAAAAATTCGGCCATAATTTCTACAAAACCCTAAACCCTAAAATTGTAAAAATTAGGGATTGTAATTCTCTAATAAATCAAACTTACCCCATAGTTTGGACATCCAAAGAACCTTCTTCCTGGATTTCTTCTCGTCCAAGAATGCTTGAGGGAAGCTACATCACCGCACCAACACGTAGGGGCCACAATTTTATTTCTCCCAACAAATCGAGTATAGCTGCTCGATGATGAAGAAGCCATCGAGGAGAAGAAGAGGAAAGGGAAGAAGCAGAAGAGAGGGAGGAAGGTTGAGAAATTGTGGAGGGGAGAAGGTTTTTCAATGGCTATGGCTGAATTGCAAAGGAGAGGGACGAAGGAACGCATATGAGGAGAGGGACGAAGGTTGAGAAATTTTGGGTATTTAATGTGTATTTTTATGATTTTTTTCTATTTGCCATTATCATTTTAATTATTTCAATCCACCTCATTAAATAGCTTCTAATTTTGGGTTCCTCACTTGCCTCTAGGAGAGTGAAATACACGCAATTGGCCACATCAGCAAACGGGTATTCAATAGGTCACGATATGCAAGTTTAATGATTCAATCGAATATTTTCAAAGGTGGGGTATCAAAGTGACCAATTGGTCAAAGGTCAGGGGGCCGTTTATGTATTCTGCCGTAAAATAAACCATGCTACTATGCTAGCACATGGATACATGGTTAGGTGAGAATGCAAATACTCCGCTCTTCTTCTCCTCTCGCTCTTTCTCTTCTCAAAGCAAGCCCAACACCTTACCCAAATACTTGGGGATTGGGCTTTTGGGATTTTAGACAAAAAAATCATCCCAATAGATGCTCCATTTCATTTTTTATTTTGGAGTAATTCTCCAAAATAGGGTGAGCTTTCCCTAAATTTGGGGTGATCCCCAAATCTCCAAATCAATATATTTTCCTTTTCTTTTTTCTTTTATTTACTAATTTAATGGATAAAGTCTTTCATGACCTTCAATTAAATCACGATTAACGGTGACCCATAATAAAACCACTATGACCTCCTCTTGAACTTTGGCTAGATTGACCTCTTTCTTCCATTTGAGCAAGTAAAAATTCTTCATATTCATCGTCAATAGTGTCATCATCATCCATGAATGTATCAACGAGATAACGACTACCCAATGAACGACGAGCCATAAAATTTATTGTTCAAATGTTCTTAAAATGAGAGTAATGATTATGTGAATGAAATAACAAAAATGTTGATATTTATATGCAAAAATGTAAATATTTTATTTCCTTATTAATCAAATAACAAATAATTTATGATTTATTAAATTAAGATTCTAGAATATTTTTATTCCTTATAAGTCAAATAACAAATAATTTTTCATTTATTAAGTTAAGATTCTAGAATATTTTTATTCCTTATAAGCCAAATAACAAATAAATTATCATTTATTAAATTAAGATTTTATAAATATTTTCATTTTCTTAAAAGTCGAATAACAAATAAATTTTACTAGTTGTCCCCGTCGTGCCATGCACGACTATGACTCGATATTTTTTAGATATACTATAAAAAGATATTAATAAATAAAAATATAATATAAAATTTAATGTGAGTAATTTATTACCCATAATATGTAGTAAGAAGATATTTCACATATAAAATCAATCAATTGTTATTAAAAAATTATGAATTCAATCAAACAAATATACTTTTTTATAATTTACAATGCGTTCATTAATTGAAAAGTTGAAAAGTATATATATTGTTATGGCTTGATATGGTGGTTGTACATAAATTGCCTAAAATTATTCTTGATTTTAAGATAAATTGCCTTATGTAATCAATGTAATTTTTTATTTGAATTATTTATTATTTATTAATTATAGTTAAATATGACATGTTAATGATAGGGCATGATATAATATGACGTGGTATATGACGTGTAAAAATATAATGACATGGCTTAAGGAAAAGGTGACATGTGGCAAAATCTAAGGTGGCGTATTCTCAAAACGACATGTGGAAAAAGCTGAGGTGACGCAACATAGAGGCTCCAAACCTTATTGCTTTTATATATATAGTAGATTCCTTATTAGTTTAAGATTCTATAATATTTTATTTTCTTATGTAAGATAATATATAATTAGTTATTGTAATGGATATGTTACAAAATAAAAGTATTAAATGCAATGTTCTCCAAAATAGAGAATATGTTGGAGTTGGGCTGAATTTGTTTGGGAGAATATGGCAGTTGGTTCTCCATTTTGGAGAAAATTATGGAGAAGCTGTTGGGCTTGCTCTCACAACACCCAATTTACAACTTCCTCTCCTATGGATCAATCTAAGGATTTGTCGAAAATTTCACAATTAACGTGCTCTCCGGCACGCTGATGATAGCTTATTTTTTGATAAAGCAAACTTGCAAGACTGCTCACCAAAAACTGAAATTCTCTCAGTACATATAAACGAGTTGTATAGCATCATCAGAAGTTTGTTCTATCTATTATGTATCAATTCAACGGAATACAGCTTTATGGGTGCACATTTTAAAGGATTAGGAGTTCATACGTTGCTAGTTGATGTAATATCTACCTTATATTCTATTGTTACTTATAAACATGTCTATTGACTTCTATTGTTACTTATAAACATGTCTATTGACATGGGAATATTGTGTTTCTTTTTGTAGCTCTGGAGTTGAAACATGAGCAAATATTTAGTTTATAATAATAATACAATTTTATCCTTCAAAAATTATATAAAAAATTTAACATTTTGCGTGTACAGGGAGAAAATGATTCATAAGATAGAGCGGAGGAGAAGCGCGTGTGAGCACGAGTGCAAGGCGCTAAAATGCACCATTTTGTGTGGATTAACGCCACGATTTGTATGCTATCTAGCGATTCACGTGTCGCATTAGCAGGTGACGGATGGCTCATCGGGCATTTAAAATGGAAAGAATTGGAGGAAATATACCCCTTTCAATATTGTAATAGGAAAATAGACCCCTTTAATACTTTTATAATTAAGTGTACCCTTTTATTTTGAAAAGGCTAAAATACCCTTAATTAATGAAAAAGTAAAATCTTTTTATTTTGATAACTACCTAAGGCATGCATCAGTCGAATATCAAATCAAATCTTCAAGATAACTAATTCATATATATAAAAGATATTGAATGATGATAATGAAAGATTCATTAGGGATAAGATAAATCTTTTTGGTACATACAAGACAAATTGACCATATTAATTAAATATTTCTTATTAATGTTACAAGAAATCAAAAACGAGTAATTAACTATGACGACTTACATGAAATAGAAAGTGCACTTACAATGTCTTGACAAGTATTACATGCAAAAAAGAGTAATAAATGGCAATACTCATTTATTTTGGTATTACTGTTACAAGAAATGTGTCTTTGCCATTTACATGAAATAGAAAGTTTTTAGTCGACACCACCTACAGGCTACAAGACTCTTACAAGATACCTACAAGACACATACAAGACTCTTACAAGACACCTACAAAACAATTACAATACATATACAAGACATGAGTAATTACTAGAAAAGATCTACAAATATATGTATAATAACACAAAAAAAAACCTAAATACAAGAATACAAATCATGTACAAGAAACGTACAAGAAATATATGTCTTGAAAAAACAATATGGAAGAAATGTACAAAAAACAAATATTTAGTTTTGAAAAATACCGAATTGTGCGGTCTTCGATGGTTTGGTTATTGCTATCGCATATGTACAAGAACCCTTCAATCCTTGCAAGCACACAAAACAACCATAACTAGAGTTATGGAAGAACAACCAATCCTCACATGAAGTTGATGATAGCGACGAATTTTGTTAGAAATCGGTTTGTGTTCTTGATAGAAAGAATGGATAAAAGGCTACAAGAATTGTGAGAATTTGGATTTACGTAGAATAGAGAAAGAGAAAATTGAGAAAACTGAAACGTAGAATACTGATAATAGGCAGTTAAGCAAGATAAAAAATAATAGGATTTATTAAAAGGATAAATCTGTCCAACAAAATACTAAGGGATCACTTTATTAAAAAAATTATAGAGGGGGATATTTAGTTAAATCTACTATAGAAAAGGCACACAAATCCAAATTTCTCTGTAAAATGCCCATTTATTTAAATTGTTTATTTCAAAAATTTAAATATTTTTTTAAAAAATATCGTAATTCATAATTTTTTATTATTTTTCTATATTAACTACATTTAAATTTAACTGTATTTTTTTGTTGTCTTACCCCAAATTTAACGGCCCAAACGTAATCGCAGACAGTTATAAAAAACATTTGGGCCTAAGACAGAAATGGCCCAAAGGACAAAAGCAGTGGCTGTAACGATGACAGGTACGAAGAGTAACCAGACGGTCCAGACCACAAGATCTTCCTCTTTTTGGCGGTTGAGACTTGCGTTCAGAAGATATATCCTCTCTCTCTTTTAATCTGCAGAAACAGTGACAGTAAGCACCGGAAATGGCACTCGGAGTAGCTCCGGTGACGGCGTCTGTGTCGGGGATCCATCTCCGTTCCGATGGAAACGGCCGCTGCACCACGAACCGCCATTTCTTTCTCTCTCTACACCAGCAAAATTCGGCACCGAAAAATTCGCACGCTGCTACGCTGATATTCTTCAACAAACAATCCGTTTCGAAACGGCTTTCCTTCATTGTCAGAGCTGTCGATTCGTCTCAGCCTTCTGCTGCGTCCGCCGCCGTCGCTTCCGGTGACAAGGCACTTGTCCCCGATGACCAGTTTTCTCTCGCCAAGGTATCTTTTTCTTAGTTTTAACTTTGTTAGTCGCTTTCATCATCTGATTTCGAATTTACTGTTGTAATTCAGTTGCTTTCTTACTTAAGTGGATCGAATTCGAGTAGAAATTATCGATCAGCCTAGGTATCTAGTTGTTCCAGCAAAAAATTTCGGAACGATTTTAGAGTTTAAATTTCGATTAACTTGCACCGCTGGTTTCTATATTGAATAATTTGTGAAGCTTTTATCCATTACGAGTCACAATAAAACATTTGGATGGATCTTTGAGTTATGTGATGAGCAAAGGAAATCAGCTTGGTACAAACATTTTGTTACTGGGGAAATGATTCCAGGCAGTAATTATGCAACCTTATGAGTTATGGATGCGGTTTCATTCTGAGAGTTAATATTCTGATGTTTTGCCTTTGCCAGATTTCATTTGGTGTTGTTGGATTGGGCTTGGGAGTCACACTTCTTTCGTGAGTTCTTGCTTGTTTAAAATGCGCCGTGTAGGCTTTCTGTGAATGTAGAAAGCAGCTCATATGTGATTTGGTGAATGTGACTCTCACAGGTATGGATTTGGTGCCTACTTTAACATCCTCCCGGGATCTGAGTGGTCGGCTCTGATGTTAACATATGGCTTCCCTCTTGCAATTATTGGCATGGCTCTGAAGGTGAATAATTTGCTAATGTGTACATTAGAGAATCATTGCTTAATTGCAGGATTTTGTGTGCTTTTCCTTTCTGGTGCTCCACAAAAACAAAACTCACTGCTTAAAGGTTTTGTCTATATCTTTCTTTCTGTGAAGTGATCAACTGATCATGTGAGTTAATTCACAATTGGTCTTCTCATAGCTGGATCTTTAGATTGAGATTTTAACTTGTATGAAACAACGGTTTTAATCATTGATAATAACTGTGTTTCCCAACACTACGATACAAATTTCAAGTCTAGTGCCTATATGAATGCTGTGAATTTCTAAGCCTGTGTAGAGGCTAAATAATTTATAAGATCCTGAATTCTACCTTTTCATGACAGGAAGCAGCAATCCTTATCATCATTTATTGTAATTTTTGGAACTTTCTTTCATAAGGTTTAATAAAAGGAAGTAATGCTTCACCATCTTGCAGTATGCAGAGCTCAAGCCTGTTCCATGCTTGACTTATTCAGATGCTGAAATTTTGAGGGAAAAATGCGCAACTCCAATCCTTAAACAGGTCTGCTTGACTTCAGTTTTCTGAATAAATGTGATCTCTTATTTTCAAACATAAACATCCATACTACTTCCATTTGGCTACAATGTTTATGTAATTTGTTGTTTGAAATGGATACCATTTCAGCTTTGAATCTGTTTAATGTAGATTGGCTGACTTGTTTAATGCTTTGAATAGGTCAGAAATGATGTGATCAGATATCGTTATGGAGACGAACAACATTTGGAAGAAGCTTTGAAACGGATTTTTCAATATGGTCTGGTATGAATTTAACCACATTCTTTTGATCTGACTGCAAGCTTAAAAATTTGATGCAGTATAGCAAGAGATGAAACTTGCATTTTTATTCAAGAAATGGATCTTCTTTGATCTCAGGGTGGTGGCATCCCACGAAGAAGCGCTCCAATTCTGCAAAAGATTCGTGAGGAAGTATAATTCTTACTTGTAGGCCACTTATGTAGACAATTATAGGACTTCTACTCTAGATTGATGTTTTGAGTTAATTGCAGATTAGGTATTATTCAGAAATGCTAGTATATAATATCATTTTTCCGCTATCAAGGTTTAGATTTTTACATTTCAACCAAAAAAAAAAAAGAATTGTACATTAAAACATAGAGAACTTTTCTTCTTGTGGTTTATGAATGGAAACTTAATTATTTTTCTTTGTACAAGTTTTTTGAGCTTTGCATACATACTGGCGTACTGCTACAAACCCAGAATTTTGTAATCATTATCTCTCTTGTTTTGTTTTCTAGTTAGTTAATTTGATTTCCCATTCTCCCACTTCCTAGGTTTTAGGCACTTTCCCATTATTCCCACTCTCTCCATTATGTTATCCCATCATCTAAATTCTACAAGTTTGTTATTATTTCTCATTGCTAGTATAATGCCTTTTTTTTGTTTAAATTTTGGCCAGGTGACTGAAGATGGTAAATATTGCTTGGTTCTTGAGTTTGAAGCTAAAGCTTTGAAACTATCAGATTTTGAGCAAAGACAGGTAATTCATCAAATTCTTCTAAAAATCATCTTCATTGGAGCAACAATTGACATTCTGTATAAGGTGTACCAAAAACCACTGAAAGGTTCCAATTGGGTTTTCTTCATTTTCCTCTCAGGCAAAATTCACTTCATTTTTTGGACCTGGAATTACAGCTGAAGTGGGTAAGCATTAAACTCCTCCAATTCCATAAATTTGATTTAAAGACATCCAATATGCTCAAACATCTATGCCGGAATCCCATATTTCATATTGAATCATGATGCCACAATTTCTTTGTTAGCGTTCAATGCTTAAAGGGATAATAATTGGAAGAAAAAATCCCAAAAAAAATCTGTTGATGCAGGTCAAGGAGAGAATGATCTGTATGAAGTACGTCTTATATCCAACACAGAAGCATAAGGAGAAGTACATATATAGAAAGCCATCTGGTAGTTAAGAAATCGAAACAGCATCCCGTTACATTTTTGGAGGATAATCCTTGTAAATTTCACACACTACTTATCTGTAATTTGCATCTTCCTTCAGCATACTCAGTGTTAATACTTTATAAGTTTTTATATAAATGCAGTAATTTTGTACATGTTCCTTTAAAGTTTTAACTCGTTTATGCAGAGTGAGGTATTGTAATTTACATTTTCACATAACCTATTCATTGCACTTCCAATCCGTGTTCAATCAGTAATGCTCTAACAAAACAGTCAAAATAAAAAATAGGTAGGCATATCAAATCATACATACATATAAGCATAGATGGTATGATGGATCAGACATTATAAGCTAAATCATAGATTTATAAACTAAGTTGAACCCGTTCTAGCTTAAAGTAGTACGATGCAGGAATGTTTTTCATCTGTAACAAGGCTTGCTTCAAAGCAAATGAATAGCCTCCCCACAAGACAAAAACATCTGCTACAAAACAAGAAACCTGAACACTAGCCATGGCTCATGCATGAATATTGACCAAGCTTGAATGTGTGCAAGCTTCAAGTTGCATACATTTTACAGTGCAAGCCAAGTAGCTCAAAAATGAAGGATGCGAAAGACACTACTTCACAGACATGAATGTAATTGTTCATCCCATTAACATTCAAGCTTATGGCTAAAGCTTACAAGAGCAGCTGGACTCAGAACTAGAGCATGTTGTATTGAGAAAGCATCCTCATTTGTATTCAGAAATCTAATTCAAGTCTGTTTTTGGGTTTAGGTTTCCATTTTCCACCTTAGGCGCAGTTCTCTTTCTATACTTTCTCTCAATCCTGCAAGTAGACCAGCAATTGAAAAAAGGAAATTCAGTGTAGGCTCACCAGAAAACCAATATTAGATTGGGGGAAAGAACAAGGATAACCATGCAGAAAGCTTTTCTTTTTCTCATTTTAAACAGTAAATATACCCATAATCTCATGTATCATATGCACCATTGCATCATGCTTGGTAGCTAAATTGGCAAGTCAAGAGGGATCAAGAGATAGATAATTGCAGAAGTATGATTATGTGCATTACTTTGCCTTTTCAAAATTAGGAAGACCAGCCTTAAACTAAACAAACTTGCCCTATTTTCTCCTTTTGGAGCAATCTCTGTTTGTTTCTTCCATTTTAAAATGGTTTGAAATATTTGCACAATTTTATGTGGGTCAATTAATGTGGTTAAGTGTGATGACTCATGTTTCCCTTCCGAGATATGAGGATAAGACTTAATTCCTAGCCTAGATGCAAAACTTTGTAAGTATAGTAGGAGTATAGGACAGTTACTAAAGGCACTTACCTAGAACCTGAGATGTACTCATTGATCACTTGTATGTCCTTTTCTTCATCATAGCTGAACCATTTGTCACTTGCCTTGGAATCATCTCTACATTGTATTTCTGCAAGCAGAACATAGAGTTTCAATTGAACTATCAGCATTGAGATAGTTTCCAAAAGAAACCAATGAGGTTTGAAGGGCATTAAGGGACTCCTCTGTTCATATACTCATGTCAAGTGTACCCATCTATCTAGCTTCATGGAGAGTATAATTCTAATAACAAGAGAAAAGGCACCGCCTAATACTTCAAAGAAATGCAACAGAACCAACCTTGACGCAAGAATTCTGACTTGTTACATCCCTTCAATCTCCAGAAAACATGGCCCTTGGAATCAATGAAGACAGGTTTAATTCTCACAGCATCCAGAGTGAAGTCATCTATATACAGAATAAACACAATATGAGAATACTGAAGTCAGGGAAACAGATGAATAGACAATATTCAGTTGTCTATAGAATCACAATTGCACATTTGTCAATGCAATAAATCAACTAAATTTAACACCTAAAAATGAATTCCTCATATTTCAGTTAATATCAATCCCAGAGAATAGCATATGGAGAAAAAAAAAACAGAATTATCACTATTAAATAAATTCTAGGCTTCCTTTCAACAAAAAAAGTCTAGGTGCATAGCATATATAACCATTAACAACAGATTACATCCTTATGTGGAAGCAGGTTCTATGACAAGCTAATCAGTCACTATGTCACATATCATGAAAACCAAAAACAGAAAAGCCTCCCTAGACTTTATAATGCCTTCAGTACCACAATGTATGGTCAATGACAAGAAAGTTCTAAAGAGGGACTAAATAAAGATCAGGAAAGTTTTTCACTCATTACAGAATGTTTATCAAGCATCTAGGCATAATTGTTGGTTCAAACGTGCAGTAGTGTTGAAGTAACAACCACCATAATAAGTAGTTCACATATTTTGATTTCCTCATGACAGTCCAACTATAGCTAAATCCAACTGCAGGAAGAAAAAACAACTTCTAATAGATGATGCTCAAAAAGAGAATGCTGTTCAATCAGCAGTTTCACTACTTACCGTTAGGAATCAATCCCATGGTCTCTAGCATCTCTGCATGTGCAAGTTCAGATGCAGCCTTCATTTCTGAAACCAATGCTTCATGTTCAGCTATAGTTAGAGGAGCACCCTTTTTGGCAATAATTGCTTTTGCAACTTCATCCTGCAGTTTTCTTTTGGCAAGCTTTTTCTGTGCACATAACATAAGCCTTAGAACTGAAAAGCACAACCCGTAATGAATCCATTGGATTATTTCATCATAGTTACCTTCTCCTTTGCAGCAAGCATTTTTTCCTTTGCTTCCTTTTTCTTTTCAGAAAATTTCAGATTCTCGTCCTCCATCCAATTCCTCACTTTCCTAGAAGAAGAAAAAGGGACATATTACTATATTAGTGATGTATCATATTTGCTCCTAAAAATCATGCTAAATCACTGTGCAAATCCATTATCACTTACAAGGTCTCAAGAATTTCATCACAAAGAAAGACAAGGAGTTTCAGCTTTTCAGAGGAACTCAGCATATCATATGTACTGGTTCTGTCAAAGTTAAGTGCAACCAAGTCTTTTGCAGCATATTCAGATTCACTGACACATTCCTTCAGTGCATGCAGCCAACAGTCTTTACCATCTGTTGGACTCAAAGGGGAGCTGAAAGGTGTAGGAATAATTAAACTTGAAGCTTTATTAGATAAAAGATAAGCATAAACACTAGAATAAGAATCTTACTCTTCTTCCATATCTTCTCGTAACAGGGTCAATAACTGGATTTTAAATTGGACTAGTGATGAGACCTTTCCCCTCCTATTGCGCCCAAGCCTCATATCACGTAAGACTGATTCAATTTGTCCTTTCCTTATGTTGAGAACCTGCATGGTAAAGAAAATTAAAGAATAAATCAATTACCAGCTCATCCTAAATCACAATTTTCTATCCATAACTGTCTTTCCTTTTTTTTACACTTAAATGTCTAACTTGCAGGGCTAAACAGCATTTCTAACTATATCTTTCAATTCTGAAAAATCATATTAATTCATACCCTAATGCATTAATTGAACTTGCAAGAAAAAAAAAACAAATAAATGAAACTCTACATATTATCACAAGGAAACACAGCAAATGTTGGTAAGACACGACAGAGTCAGCTACCAGCCTACCACTAAGCAAATAGAGTCCCAAAAACATATAACCACATGCAAATATTAAAGGACTATATTGAAATGCAAATAGTGTAACAACCACCGCACTTACCTCACCAAAAGTATAGCAGAACTCAATCAGTTGTAAGACATTCCCAACATCTTCAGGCAGCAAGTCGAGTTCAGCTACATTAGTTAACTCTTTACCATTAGGCAATACGACTTTCACCTCCTTCGGTTTTTCATTCAGAACATCATGGTCAGGATGCAATTTTGCTTTCTTTTTAGGAGCTTCTTCAGGAACTGCTGATTCATTTGCATTGCTGAGAGCATGATTACCACTTTCAGCATCACATACCTCTGCTAATTCCTTCAACTTAGCTTTCTCAGTATCACCTATCTCTGTTGATTCCTTGACCACATTGACTTTTTTCGTCTTTGTTGAATTCTTCCTCTTGGCTTTATTGACTTGACTTGTCCCAGTTGACACCTTGTCTTTGTCATTCTTTACCTCTGACACGTCCTTGATTTTGTTGTCACTCTTTAACTCTGGAAGGCCCTTCTTAATTTTCTTAACCACATCAGTCCCTGTTGACTCATTCTTTACTCCGTTAGGATCCTTTTTCTCCTTGACTTTCTTAACCTTCTTTGAATGAGCTTCTGAGATTTTATTAAGATGCCCATTAAATTTATTTTCTTTCCCAAGTTTCTTTGGGGTAGCAACAGCATCACCCTGCCAAGCCAGAAAAAAACATATGATGAGCAGCAATCAAAAATTTATAGTACTCCCTGTTCAGTATTATCTCACTTAAAGCCACATGAGGCAGCAAATGTTTCAGCAACAGTACCTTGCTTTTAGTAATTTCCTCTTGGCTAAGACTCCTGGGGCTTTGAACATGTAACAGCTCAGAAACGGAAGAAAATCCTGAAGCCTTAGCATTATGTATAAGTATTCCAGTGGGTTGGCAACCTCGTTGTTTCCTGCAACCACAGGTCAAAAGTCAGGCTTAAACCAAAGAACTAAGAGCTCACTCAAGATAGTTTACAAGAACAAAGAGGTGAAATAATATTAGTTCAACATTTGCAGCAATTGGAAGTGCATTGATAAATGATGATACAAACAAATGAACATAAGCCAAGGTGAACCATAAACAACACCAAATAACACTATAATCTAATGTTGAATATGACACTTCTAGTCACTAAAGCATGTCAGTGTTTATTATAATCATGAACAAAAATCAATGGTTAATTACATGCAGAAGCTGCAGTTGCAAATGCCTCTACACTTGGGACATTTCCAGTCATCAAGAAGTGACACTTCCTCTGCCTTCTCTCCATACCTTGCACAAAAAAGAAAACTTATGAGTTTCAATACACTCTATATAAGCTGGATCAAGAAAAATACAGAAACACTATAGCAACAAACAAGCACAGAGAGTTCATCATTGAATGCTTACCGATTGAGAAGGCACTTGTGACACAACTTCATCGTGCACTGCTTACCATTTTTCATATTCTTGCAGTCAGCTGAAAAATCCAGGGTTTTCTGCCGGCACTATAAAATCAAACAATTTTAGGGTAATTAGCCAGCAACACCATGGAAAAATATTATGACATTACACAACACTAAGGAAACAAAGCATGTACGCAAACGCTTTACAATCTGAGAATGTGTAAATCTTTCTTAGTTTATTCATGTGCTATTAGCAAAAAAGGATGAACCCTGCTAGTCTGAGACCATTTGTTTTTCTTTTTTGCTTTTTCTTCGATAAGAGGGCTGCATTATTGGAAGAATGTGAATCTCTGCAAGACTGGG
This sequence comes from Fallopia convolvulus, assembly GCA_964016875.1. NCBI lineage: Eukaryota > Viridiplantae > Streptophyta > Magnoliopsida > Caryophyllales > Polygonaceae > Fallopia > Fallopia convolvulus. The sequence continues at coordinate 14,319,532 of OZ024720.1, forward strand.
TAAACCTTGCAGAAAATAATTAAGCCATACAATAGAAATTTCATCTTGAGGACATATTGCCTGGCACAAAATTTTGTAGTCTTGTCTTGAGGATTATTACCCATTGTAAATCATATGCCAGCACAAAAGATTCGTAACCAAACAACATAAGCTCCATTTTAAACTTTTAGGGTGTTCCGTCCTAATCAAAAGCGACCTAATTAACCCCCAAGATTAGCCAAATTGGTTTTACAGAATTGACATCAGAATCCCTAACTTTGGCCCCATCTTTCAGTGGATTTCATACAAATCAAACAAACAGTTCATATCGAGCGAGAACAATTTTTACCTGATGACAAGTCTTTCCGTTCGAAGAATCGTACACCCGTGCTCCTACAACACGAACCCCGGGCGACTTGTTTCTCTTCGGCTGCTTAGGGTTCTCCAAAACCGAATCCTGCTTAGGATACGGAGCCATCTGCATCTTCACCTCTTCCTGTTCGGGGTTCTTCCTCTTCTTCTTCGTTGTAGTCTTCGCAGGCGAAACAGCAGCTGAAGGAGCAACCGCCATCGGAATACAGGTCAATGAGCTTTCGAGGTCGAGGTTACAGAGAAGGAATTAAGGAAAGCCGCAGAAAAGCAACCGAGCAAAGGATTAAGGTGCTTAATAGGACGGTATTGAGTTGTAAGGATTGGAATTTGGAATTGGAGTGATGAGACTGAATTATAAGCAGCTTGTGTCCTTTTTTTTGGTGAAATTGGCGGGTTGTGTTCGAATATTTTGGGGGGAAAATAGAGGGAATCTGTACAGTTTTTGTATTTGGAGGATGACAATGGGCGCCAAAGTGAAATTCGAGACAGCACATCACATCCGAAAACCCAAAATGAAATATTCCCTCGTCGCTGGTCCAAAAAGAACCGCCGACGTATAATAGCCTAAGGACACCAAAAGTTCACAACAGATTGTCAATCAATCGGTCCACCATTAAAATGAATGGGATTTTCGCTGCAATCCCTAAGGACAAATCCGAACGACACTATCCCCTCCGCATTAACTGAACCATCAAAATTAAGTTCAGTAAAATTAGTTGTGGGATTTCTCCATTTAGCGCGGTGTCTTTTGGTCTTTGTGACTTGGTCACTAGCAATTGGGTCAGTGACAACAACATTCGTTTTGGTATTATGTCATTCCTTTATTTTGTTGCGAATAAACTCGCAGAGTTTATCATTTTGAATTGTTTGGTCAGAGTCAGTTGAGTCAAAAACAGCCTTGTTTTCGAAAAACCATATACTCCACCAAGAACAATGAGGTTCTCCATTTCAAAGTTAGACAACAAGGCTCTAATCTCATCCAGTGCCTGAGTAGGTTTTTTCTCCTATGTCTTTACTTGGTAGATAATCCGAGCAATTTTTAGGGTTGATGTTGTGGATAGTATCTTTGGTACACTTGCATTCAAGTAGAATGTGGTTGATGTCCTCATGGGGTTTATTGCATGTGACACACCCCTGAACGACACTAATGTGATTTTCGGCGAGTCGACATTTCGTGGGCAGGCCATTTCTAGCAATCTTCCACACGAAGTTTTTCATTTTTTGGTGGGATATTTAGCTTACATATCAAGCTTAAGTTAACTTAGGGTTCTTCCTTATTCATATGAATCCACTGCATAGTCGAGTGGGTGGAGTACCAACCGTTCTTACTAGGTTGCCAGTAAAGTCTGCATGGGATTTTGTTATGTGGTGTGATTATTTGTGTTACTCGTTGAACGTCGTCTGGCGAGAAACCATTCAAGCTTATCGTGGTTCCATGTGTTGTCCTCTAAGAGAAACTCCTGCACGAGGACCTCATAATTCGTATTGTGTTCTATGTTATCTTTTGGAATTAGACATCCGAATCATGTCGAGTTATCTTTCTAGAACCTGACAATTTTACCATCACCGATCTGCCAAATGAGGCCTTTAAAGAGGAGGTCTTTAAGGCTCATTAGGTTGGCCCATTGTCACAGTGTATTTTGTTTTTTATAGTAATTAAATAACCCTTCGTATTTTAGGTATTTTTACGTGACTATGCATACCCATATGTTGTCTGGTTCAACTAAAATTTTCCAAAGGAGCTTCATTTGAAGAGCTTGATTCATCTCTTCCGTTTTAACTATCCCAAGACCGCCGCGAGGCGGCAGTTGACAAATAGAATTTCGGCTGATTAGAGGTTTGTGGTTTCTTTCCTTATTCCAAAATAAGTTTTTATTTATTTGGTCGAGTTCTGTAAGGGTGGTTTTAGGCAAGAGGAAGGATTGCATGAGGAAAATTATAATGTTGATAAGTTCGCCTTAATTAGGATTTTCCGACCCTCTTAGGAAGGGAGTTAGCTTTCATTTAGAAAGTTGTGCTCTAGTTCTAAGGGTTGGGGGTTTGAACGTGCTTTTACTAACTCTGCCATTGATAAGAGGGCACCTAAGGTACTTATCCAGAGCAATTGTATTGGTAATCTAGAGAATTTGTTTGATCTGATTACACATATTGTGGTTAGTGTTTTTAGTCACTTAAAGTAGATTTGTGGAAATTAACTTTCTTGCAAAAAATCTGACAATGATCATCAATGTAGTTTTTAATGATAATTATGTGTATCTAATCTAGCAGTTGAATTATATTTGGTTAATTTCATTAAATTAAATGTAAGGGTTTAGAGCATCTGTATTGGGTGAGACCCAACGGGTCTCTCACTTGATAAAATAATAATACTTTTTATGTGTTTTTAAGGGACGATCCCTTATTGTCCCTCATGGGAGGGACGTCTCTTGCAATGTTTCACTACAATTCACTTTTTTTTTTAATTTTGGTGAGGGACTCCCTTAGGGACCCCTAATGGACATGCCCTTAGGTCCAAATGGTGTTAGTGGTAGAAGTGTATAAGGCATATATGTATGTTTATGCTCGTTTCGAATTCGGTAGAGTTTGTTAGAAACTCTACTGGTCAAGTTCTAAAACCCTATAGTAAGCTGAGAGTAACCTACTAAAGTGCCAACATCACTCCTTGGATTGAACATTCTCAGACTGCCCTTGACATTGTTGTGAATATAGCATTTACACCCAAAGGTGCGTAAGTGGGCGACACTGGGCTTAACTCCTCTCAACAATTCATAATGAGTTTTTCTAAGTAATGGACGAAGCATGGCTCTATGTAACACATAATAAGATGAATTTATGGCTTCACCCCTGAAATCTCTCAGAAGAGCAATAGAAATAAGCAATGTCGGCGACATATATTCCAAAGTACATTTCTTCTCTTGACAACGCCATTTTCTTGATGAGTTCTTGGCGCCGAGAAGTTGTGACTTATATCATTCTTCTTGCAAAACTTAAGAAACTCAGAGTTCTCGAACTATGTGCCATTATCGGATTTGATTGACAAAAGAGACAATGCAAGCTTCTTTTTAACAGTCTTTCCAATGCTTCAAACTCTTAAAAACCCGATCCTTTGAAGACAGATAGGTTGTCCAAGTATACCGTGCAAAGTCATCGACAATAACAAGATGTATCTATTTTCTCCATGACTATGGACACACATGGGACCACACAAATCTATATGAATCAGCTCTAAGGGTCTAGAAAAACTTACCTTCCTCTTATATTTGAAGGATGATCTCACTTGCTTAGCTTTCACGCATGCATCATAGGCTTCATAATTATTTGGATCAGTCCTTGGTAATCCTCTAATTAACTAGCTCTTGTTTGTAAAGCTTGTCTATGAGTTGCAAACTTATTCCAAAGGTTGGCGACATCAACAATTGATTTGAGACATTGTTTTTCCTCAAGTTCGAAACATGAATCCACTTTATAAAGGTTGTTTTTACACACTCCGTTTAGAAGAATTTTACTCGAATCTATTTCCATCACCTGACAATCTCTACTATAAAAAACAACTAACAATTTAAAACCAAGACTGTCTACCAAGTTCACATCATCAACAATAATTTTTTAGAAATGCTTACCATACATGTAGCTGAAATGCCACCTTTATTGTTGTTGCTAAAGGTAATCTTAACTCCCTTATACTCTTGAAGTGAAAAGAAATCCATGGGGTTCCCCGACATATCAGTTGAGCACGCACTATCAATAAACCAAGGCTCGTTGTCACCCACTTCAAGCTGCAATGGAAAATTAGTTCTTACAAACTCACTGTTATTTAACTCCTTTGGGTCGAGCAACAAAAGTATTTTTAGGACAACACTTATTAAAAACTAGCACAAACAAACCTGGAGGACAATCATCAACAACAAGATTGTCATTTTCTCCCCTCAAAGTCCTAGACCTAATAATTTTTCATCCCTAGCCTTTTTATGACAATCATGTTGGTAGTGACCATACTTGCTACGGCCACTATAGATAGGTTTGTTGTTTATTCGTGCATGGTAGTCAATTTGTGATGGAGCAGATTTCCGAACATGGTTTTGCCACATGTTGTGCAACTTATGATCAGGATAACACTTTTGCTTCCCATTGTCTTTGTTTACCACCACATGTATAGAGCAACTTGCATTGTCAATACACATAGGGGCTTTGCCTTTTGACAAATGAGGAGTGTAGTTGGTACATGGAGTTTTGGGTGCACGAACACAACCAGATCTATTAATTTCCTTCACAAACTTCTTTTCATAGTCTTTTTTAACCTCTTGAACTTTGTTAACAACAAACTCATCTAGCCATTCCTTCACAAACATTTTTTCATAGTCTTTTTTTAGGTGCATGAACATAAATGCATAATATAACATCCCAATAATGAGTTGTTGCAACGTCAAGGGTTTTTGTAAATACCCTTTAAGGCTTAACGAGATAATGATACTGAACACAAGAAAAAAATGTCACAAAACCTTGCAATAGTTCTAATATCCAAAACAAGCTTCAGAGAGTAACAACTGAAAAAAAACATGCATGGGTCACGAAGTAGAGTACATGCAAGTATGGTAGACCATGATAGATAAAACAAGGAACAAGTTTAACAATATGTAATGTTTAATTCGATTCCCTAATTGAGGAGTATGTAAACTTAGGTCTTACAAAGAGAAGAAGAAATTTCATAAACAAAACCCAAATTCCATCCTAGCGTTGTCATGGTGCTCGACCTCCTCCAAGCTCTCGAAGGTCACCATAACTTGACCATGCACAAACACATAGCCAACCTGATGTAGAACAAGATGTGTGTGTGTGTGTGAGGCAAAAGATTCATGACGTCTAGTGAAGAGAAGAAAGAGGCATCAACCTTACAAGAGGTCTCAGACCTTAAAGTTCAAGAAGGTGTTGAAGCATGTCAAATTATGCTTTGAAGAATATCAAGCGAACCGTCCAAGACCTCCAAGGAAAATGATAAAAGTGAAGATATTTTCAGAATTTTAAGATCTCGTCACATAATGAACATTGTTCAGTAAAACAGTCATATTTTTGGATAGAAAATTGTTCTCAAGGTAATGCAACATGAGTTGGAAAGCTTATTCAATGATCTACAACTTCACAGTTGATGTCAAGATGGGAATCCAATGAGAAGATAGTCAAAATCGTGTTTCACTGAGAGTATACCAATATCTTATGGGAATACGTCTTTCATTAATTTTGATTTTTCTAGTCTTTTTAGTATGAACATTATCTTTATTATTATTATTATCTTAGATATAGTGTTTTATTCTAGGGTAGAATCTCTCTATAGGCGTTTCTATGTCTTTAAATAATCTTTTGTAATCACTTTTATGATTATGGTGGATTTTTCTTTGGGATGAGAAACTTGAATTAAATTTTCTTGTTTCAAGGTTTTCCTACCCAAATTCTATCTATTATCTTTCTTATTTTCACATTCTAAACTCAAAGAAAATCAAATTGTTCTTACAAATCTCACGTTCCAATTCATTCAACAACTATCAATCAAGTTCGAATCATCAATCAACTTGTTTGGTTGAAATCCATATCCTTGGCACATTTTCACGTGGTAATCTTCAACACGAAGGTCTTCACGTATCACAACCCCCAAGATAATGAGGGTTAGTCCCTCAAAAGAAACTAAGAAATAAAATTAGCATAATAAATATAAGCGAGGATATATAAATATATATAACACATGGATTTAAAGAAGATATATATATATATAGAGAGAGAGGGAGATAGAGAGAGATCATGTCCAACCGTTCCAACCTCAAACATACTCAGAGGTGGCATTACCAAACATTCTCGTCTCATCCCATTGAGATTAGTAATTAATCGATGACATTGCTAAAATAGTCTCGTCTTACCCTGATTGGGGTTAACTCAAAAGGCATTGCTTGCTATTTCAAGTTATCCTTTTAGGATCCATGAATTACATTATTGACATTGTCGAATCAAGGTCCCCATTGGGGTCCGAAAATAAAAGAAAAACGACATTGTCGAACCAACTTGATGAAACCCGAAATAAACCAGGGCTAAAAGACAAGAACGAGATTGCTTTTATTCGACTCATTTATATCTTTAGGACAAGGTTACAAACAACAATATTACAAACAACGAGATTATGCCCTAGATCTCTTCTCAGAGGATTCGAGGTCTCTGTCTAACAAAGTTTGAGACCTCCTAGCTACTTTGAGATTCTATCACTAACTGACCATTGTCAAGCCCTACTCTTGTTGCAAGTCTAGGCGCGATGTACTTTGGTGAGGTTTGACACTTGATTGCTTGTGGGGATTGTGATTTAGCGAAGTGATGTAGCGAGGTCCTTGATTTGAGACGAGGTCTCTTTGGGGGACTTGAAGTCTTTTTATGGACCTTCACTTGACTGTAGTGTGGTCTTTCACGATGATTCAACACGTCGATCATCAACAAACAAGATAGTTCTTGAGCTCAAGATTTTTTCGGCCACTTGCAACCTTTGAGGTTCTCCTCTATTTATAGAGGTTTGAGGAACATGGTTTCACGTTTGCTCGATGTGGGACACCCGAGATCAAGCTCTCTAATTGGTCGAGATTTAGGCAATCGGTCATTGGTCGAGAATATGGTGGCCGCTGAGTGGTTAAGTGGGGCGGATATGTCAGCTTTTGGAACGACGAGGTTTGGACCTCGTGATCGTGGTTTTGAGACTTCGCCCGACAAGGATTGCCTTTTCTTTGCGGTGGGTAGGGCAAAGGCCCACGAGTATGTGCCTTGGGAACTTCACCCGGCCTCGCTATTTGCCGTACTCTGGTCCCACCGTTCATACTCCGCTACTTTGCGCACCATCACAACTCTCCCACTAGGATTAAGTCACATGGCATTGCCCAAATATTTTCAAGGTATCTCCTCGGGATCCATGATTCACATCATCGACATTATCGAATCAAAGTCCTCATTGGGGTTCGAAGGAAACACAAATGATACTTCCAAACCAAATTATCCCATTGGGATTCATAACAATCCATAATAATCACATTGCCAAATATTATCCATTCATGCAACTTATTGTTGAGTCGGTGTTAGGAACTCACATTCATTAGCACTGGAACAACGCCCTCATTTTTGATAATGACAAACACCATGGGAACTAACGCCTATTACCAAGTATTTCAGTATAACAGGTTGTGCATCGCAAAGCAAAACACAGAACAACAAGTTTCCAAAGCATGGGAACTAATGCAACAACGAAAAGAAAGCGACCAACCTCAGAAGTGAACAAAGAGTTCCCACGAGATGTGAACATACCGAACCAAAGTTCCCACACGATGGGAACTGGATAAGAAGAACATGAATCCCTCAAAGTCAAGAAGAGTTCCCAAGACAAGAGAACCGAGAAGACAAGAGTTCCCTCATGATGGGAACCGACGCATGCGTGAAAGCAACATCTTAGCGCATTTTTAGGGATCCTGTCTATGCCGGACAAAAGTTCCCTCATGATGGGAACCGACGCATGCGTGAAAGCAACATCTTAGCGCATTTTTAGGGATCCTGTCTATGCCGGACAAAAGGGCATCTCAGACTTCAAAGTTGCAGCAGGATGAAGACGACCATCCAACGGTCCGATGTGATCCAAGAGTTGACAATTCAAATCAAAGTCACATGTCAACCTTAAGGATCAAACTTGGAGAGTAAGGCAAAAAGAGTATTTAGGACAAATACCTCAAATGGATAAGGGTCGCCTATTTAAACCCTTCGACATTGATCTTTCTGCTCACTTTTCACAAATCACAAACTTCAAACACAAAGAGAAAAGAGCTGAAGAGCTACTTAAGTGAAGACCATCAAGTTGGTGAAAAGTCTTCGACGACGAGCGAATCTCGACGACGGTGAAAGAAGGAAGAAGCAGTTCCTAGGTCTAGGGGAACTTTGCTGAAGAGACCAAAGGACGATGAGGTTTGAGTTTTCTTTTGCTTTGATTGTGAGAGTTACCCGGGTTAGGGTTGAGAGAATACATTAGTGTTGCCTAGGAGGGAGTCCTTGTAGGAACAGAGAAGTTTGTATTCGACCTTGTAACTTGAAGGGAACTAAGCAATAAAGAAAAGGGAACTCGTTTGAAAATCCTCCAAGCAGAGGTAGAGATTTACGCACGCAATTAATTGATTGTTGTGGGGTTCCTCTAAAAGGGAACTATCTCTATTGTTACCCGCACGTTTTTTTTATTCCGCTACGTGTGGGAACTGTTCGATACAGAACAGTTCCTATAACCGTTTACGACTAACCTTCGCTCCAACACTTATGCACATGTATGTACTAGGAATATAAGATATAACATATCAATCACTCAAATAATCACATTCGCCATACTCGTGGAAGAATTCCTTACCTTATTATGATACCCACAAGTTTCCAAGAAATTACCAAATCTGCCTAGATTTTTTGAAGTAGTGCAAAAGTGCTCGAACCTTCGAGCACTTTTGATGTAATATAATTTCTTGAAATTTCCGGATTATTTGAAATTGCGTTACGTACCTTAAAGCCTTGGTTGAACTTGGACGAGAAAAATCCGAGGTCACTAGCGGTAATACATATAGTTACAAAACAAGGGTATTACAAGCACAACCTCCTAATATGTTCAGGTTATGGGTACCCCCATCTTGACCCCGGATCTCGCTTGAGTGGGACTATATTGGGAGTTGATGATGAATCCTACTAATGAGTGTGGAACACAATGAAGAGTTTGAATTTAACTAATTTGAACCAAAGAGAGGTATCACCGAGAAAAGTTAAGAACTCATGGGTGCCAAGAGTAATAAGTTTTTTTAGGGATACCAAAAGAAAAAGACAAAACTGAGGGGTACCAAAAATACTTTCCCAAAAATCATGTACTATCAATTATATGATCATAAACAATCAGTAAAAAAAATCATGTCACTCAAAAATAAAAGGAAAAGACTCGCGTGTGAATGATTGATAGAGTGTAAAATGAGAATAAATCTCCTCCATTTGATTAAAAAAATCAATGCACGTGAGTAGACTTTTATTAAAGAGGGATAAATACGACACACACGTAGTATTTTTTGAAAAATTCGTTTATGGGGATGCACAGATCTTGTGCATCAATTTTACCTTAGATTTACATTGATTTCACATGCATGTGCATGAATTTCACATTGGATGTGCATCAATTTCACCTTGGATGTGCATCGACTTTTTTTGATGCATATTGAGCTCAATTTCAAGCTTTTTTATTTTTTAAAATTATTTTTAATTTTTAACCTCTTAGATATATTTATGAATTCTCTAGTTAGCTAGTTATTAATGTACATACCGCTCATTTCGATGTATATGCGAAACAACATGCAGTTTTTGGTTGTTTTGATGCACATATGTTTAGCTTTAATACATATACATAATAAAATATACTTTTCTCGCATTGATTTCGCCTTGGATGTGCATCAAAACTAACTCTGTTCATTAAAAGTAATTGTTTGTCCATTGACTTTTTAATGCCCATTGTGCATCGATTTTGAACTTTTTCATTTTTTTTAAAATATTTGTAATATTTAGTTACGTGAATGAAAACCATAATGAACTAGTGTTTGTTGCACATGTCGTTAGTTTCAATGCACATGTAAATAATGTGTACTTTTTGGTTCTTTTGATTCACATATGGTTAATTTTAAGAGGAAATTGCACTAAACCACTCGTTAAATAGGCGAATTTACACTTAACCACCCGTTATACACGAATTTATTTTAAACTACCCAAAACTTTGATTCCGTTAACAAATAGCCACCCATGGCGTTATTTCGTCAAAAATGCCGTTAGATCGTGTACAATTACTACTTTGCCCTCAATTGCCCAAACATTTACACCCAAAACTTCATGTCCTTCTGCTCCGCACTCTCCTTCCTTCTCATCCGCCTCTTCAAAATCATCGACCCCGTCCAGATCTCCCCTTCCGTCTACTTCTCCTCCGTTGTTCCCATCGGAATCCTCTACTCCCTCTCCCTCTAGCTCTCCAATTCCGCCTACATTTACCTCTCCCTCTCCTTCATCCAGATGCTCAAAGCCCTAATGCCTGTCGCCGTCTACTCCATCGGCGTTCTACTAAAAAAGGATCTGTTCCGGTCCAGCACCATGGCCAACATGGTCTCGATCTCGCTCGGCGTCGCCGCTTACGGCGAGGCCCAATTCGATCCCTGGGGTGTCTTTCTCCAGCTCGGTGCCGTCGCGTTCGAGGGCACAGTCTGGTCCTAATTCAAATTCTCCTCAATTCCAAGGGAATTAGCTTGAATCCGATCACATCCTTGTACTACGTGGCTTCTTGTTGCCTCGTTTGCCTCACGATTCCGTGGCTGATTGTCGAGCTTCTGATTTTGAGATCCCGATCGAGCTTCGATCTCGATTTTGTGGTGTTCAGGACGAATTCTCTGTGCGCGTTCGCTCTCAATCTAGCGTTTTTCTTGCTCGTTGGGAAAACATTTGCGCTCACCATGAATGTTGCTGGTGTGGTGAAGGATTGGTTTTTGATTGCGTTCTCGTGGTCGGTGATTAAGGATACGGTGACGCATGTGAATGTGAACCGGGCGGTTTTTATTTCGGTTTTCACACTATATTGAACGTGAACCGGGCGGTTTTAAATTTTTATCAAAAAACATGCCCAGACCGCCTGATTAACATGTAAATATTTGGAACAATTGAGGGCAAAGTAGTAATTGTACACGATCTAACGACATTTTTGACGGAATAACGCCATGGGTGGCTATTTGTTAACGGAATCGAAGTTTTGGGTGGTTTAAAACAAATTCGTGTATAACGGGTGGTTAAGTGTAAATTCTCCTATTTAACGGGTGGTTTAGTGCAATATGGTTGGTTTCCACCCACTCTACCATGTAGTGGCTCCACCAATCGAAAGGTGACCCAAAATTAACTTAGAATGGATTAACCGACTTAATATCCCGCCTAAAATGAAGAACTTCATTTGGAAAGTAGCTGGAAACGGTCTACCAACTAAAACTAGGCCTGCAACAAACCACATTTCGGTAACCCAAGGTTGCGTAGCGTGTAACTGCACGGTTGAGGACACTAACCATGTGTTACTATCATGTCCACTCACTAAGGCAACCATTAATTCAATAGACTCAAAATTACGGGGGATCACTGACCAAATATCCCCGGATGGGAAAAAACCACACGAGATCCTGGAGGAAATTAAGAAAATGACAAACAAAGAGGAATTTGAACTCCTCACCAACATTTGGTGGAGCCTTTGGTTCTCGAGAAACAAGAGAGTCTTTGATAGCAATACCGGAACAAACTTGACCAATGTCGATCGTATCAATGGTTTCATCCGAAACCAGATTAAGGAATGGAAACTTGCAGAAGTCGTTGATTCCCCCGACCCCCATAACCGTAGTGTTCGGGGTCGGGTTGGTAGAAAGCGAACGAAATGGGAAAAACCCAAAAGTGACTATATTAAATTGAATTTTGATGGTACAGTTAGTGCAGATGGCGTGACTTCATTCGGGTTCATCCTCAGGGACTCTGGTGGCTCCCCCATCCATTTTGACGGAGGATTGATTGGTCGATAGTCTCTTCTATTATCCGAGACCATCGCCTTGCGCTAGGGACTTCTCGAGGCCATCAGACGTGATATTCCCCGGATCCAGATTGAAGGCAATAATTTGCAAGTGGTCAATGTCGTGCTCGATGACTGGCATTGCCAGTGGGATATTGAGTTGATGCGTGCTGATATTCATTACTTGTTGGCTCGCTTCCAGGATTGGAGTATCTCTCACGTTGTTCGGGAGTACAATTCTGTTGCGAACTTCATTGCTGGGTCTTTCAGGCATATCTCCCCCGTCCCATTTGTAGTTGATTCGAGTCTCCTCACCTTCATCCGTCAGGATGTTCTAGGGCCACCACTAACTCACCCTAATTTCTTTCCTTATTATTATTTTTTTCAACACTAAAAACCGGACCTGAAAAAAAACAAAGAAGTGACTGGAACGACGACGAGCTATATGGTCCTTCGATCGCTCGTCACTCTCACTAAGAGAACAGAAGCGAACAGGGCACCTTCTTCATATTTACAATTCCATCCTTCTACTCATTCACGCGGAGCTCTACCTATTTTGCGGATCAGAATAACATCACCGTAAACTCTCTGCTAAAATGCAAACCCTAATTTGCGGTAATTCTGACATCGGAACAATGGAGCATGCTGTATTTCTGCAAGTTGTAGCCATGCGGATTTTTGAAATTGCCCTTTTCTCCTTTTCGTTGCTACCTAACTATTGCTGTTTTCACATCGGAAATGTATGATGCGTATAGGTGGTGCAATGTAGACTATCCCTTTAGCATAAATTTTGATTTGGAAGTGTTTTGGAAGTGTGTAGAGAAAAATCTCCAAGTTATGCAGTGTTGGACCTGCTATAATTAATTTATCTTGTTTTTCTCTCTCTCTTTGCGTTGCCACGGGGAATATCTTGATTTGTGAATGCTTTTGAATCGCTAATTTGGAACTTTGAATGATAATATGTGGTGAGTCAGGTGAGGGTGAGAGACTCAGAATAGACTTGTCAATTGTGTCACATGCTTATCCTGTCAGCTTCACGCATAAGAAAAATCCATTATGAAAGCATTCATAGAGTTAATATGTATTATATATGTATCAGCTCTTTATGGTTTATGAATCAGTATGGTGTTTAAAATGATCTTACAATTATAATCTGATCTCACATTCTCTATATGTTTACAGCTTCGGTCTCAAACATGTAAGAAAAGATCTACTTCTCTCAAACTCATATAGTCATATATCTATGCTGATTTTTGTTTTCTTTGCATCTTCCTTTGTTCTTCATTTTGTGAGTTTCGCAATGAGGACCTCAAAAATGTGACAAAAGAAAGCCATGACCTTAAGATTCCCAGTCCCACCATGACTTTTCTTCTACGGTGATTTCAATTCAATGATTTGGTTCTATATGCAAGAATTAGTCTCTCAAATATTTTTCTGCACTCTAATTTCCAAATTCATTTATCATCTTACAATTGACTAATACAACAGAGCCCTCCAGCCTTATCTTGCTTTTCCTAACTTGTTCCTTTTCGTGAAAGTTCCCTGTTACGACCAATTTTTTGACTCTTCCTATTTCCAAACTATAGAATTAGTCATTTAATATAATTTGGCTTTGCACCTTCCAGTTTTCCAAAAGCTTGTCAATGAGTAGCTTGACTTGGTTAGCTTGATCACCTATTACTATAACTGAAATGTTATTTGTTGCCTCTTTTCTTTGGTTTATGTTCTCCGCAACACAATATCTTTCACCCTTACACTAAATACAGGAAATAAAAAATGGTGGCTGAAGTGTATGCTCTTGCAAGTATCGCCACTACCATGGCTACTGAGATGGCTGCCAAAATACTTGTCACTGCCCATTCACACACTATGCATAGAATCACATCTGCTCGAGGTCTGAAGAGCAAGCTGAATTGTTTGAAGCGAGAGTTCTGTAAGATTCAAGCTTTGCTCTGTGCTACTGAGAGGCTTTGCCCAGAGCTCAAGAATGAGCTTGTACTTCATTGGCTGAAACGCGTCAAGGACGTTGCTAATTTTGCTGATAACGTGCTTGATGAGATCTTGTATGAGGAGCTCAGGAGGAAAGTGGAGAGCAAAAAGGGACAAATAAAGAGAAAGGTGTCTAAATTCTTCTCTGGTACAAACCCGTTGGTGTTTCGTTTGAGGATCACTGGGAAAGTTGAGAAGCTTATGTTGATGATTGGTGAAATCTATAAAGAAGCTCAAGCTCTTGGTCTTAGACCAGTGGAGTTGTCAAATCATCATGCTGAGGTGGCAGTCCAGCCCGTGTTGGATGACTTAAGAAGGTTTCGGGAAAATGTTGACACGTCTTATGTGGTTGGAACTTGGAAGGAAGCGTGATGAGTTACAATTTGTTGAGGCGCTTTGCAGTTCCAGTGGTAATCAAGATTTATCTGTTTTTGCAATTGTGGGAATGTCAGGTACCATGTCCAACTTAATACTACTCTTTTCAGGAGTGTTGTTTTAGTCCTCTAATTTCGTTAAGAAATGTTTTTCATTTTAGGGTCCCTATTCCAAAAGCATCCGTCAAAGCAAAATATCTATTAAGTAATAAATTGTCTTTGAGTTGTGAGGTTTTTAATTTGAAATTGCACACATTGACACTTTTCATGTAAATTCTCTTTATTCATTTGTAGATTTTAGGAGAACTTTATAATTACTATTTTTTAATTATTGAATTTCTTAAGAGTTGTGCCAAGGGCTAAAAATGACATTCTTTGGTGGACAGAGGTGGTAGTATTATGCAACTGATCTAAAGTGTTTGTTGATGCTTTTAGTTGCTTGTGCTGTAAGGGCACCGATTCATTTTTTTAGTAGAAATGGTACCAACTCATCTTAAAATATTAAAGCTGCTATAAGAAAGTTCAGTAATAAACTAATAATGACATCTAAAAGGGGCCAAGATATCATGACAATGACACTTTCCTAATGACTGTTTTATTCTGTATTTGTCTACTTCATCTGCATCAGCATCTTATGTTTTATCAAATCTTGTGAGTGCTTATAATCAAACTCTCCCTTGTGTGATGCAATAATGTTTTTTTGCAGGTATAGGGAAGACAACCTTGGCGAAACGAGTTTATGAAAATAAAGCAGTAAAGAAGCATTTTGGGGAGAGATTCTGGATATTTGTGTCCCATGATTTTGACCCAATTGATATATTGAGAGAAATGGTTGAATCAGTAACAAAAAGGCGTTGTCAGTTGTCTGGCTCTGACGTAATCATCACTATGGTTCGAGATTGTTTGAAGGATAGAAGGTACTTGCTTGTGCTAGATGATGTGTGGAACACAAACTGGTAGATCTGGGAATCCATGAAAAGCTTATTACAAAGGCTAGGCAGCTCTACTGGCAGCAAAATCATATTGACAAGTCGGAATATTGCTGTGGCTTCAACAATGGAGGCTTCTCTGACTCATAGGTTACAAGTGTTAGATGAAAATGCAGCTGGACATTATTCAGGCAGATAGCTTTTGTGAACAAGTCTCCAGAAAAGGTGTCGATTCTTGAGGACATTGGGAGGAGGATTGTCAGTAAGTGTAAAGGTGTCCCTTTGGCAATAAAGACACTTGGACATCTGTTGAAGTCTAAGAATGGAGAACGGGAGTGGGAATCAATTGAAAACAGTGAAGTATGGGATTTGCCTGGAGATGGCAATAGGATCATGCCTTCTTTGTTACTGAGCTTTAACTACTTGTCGGATCCGTCTCTTAAACGGTGTTTTGCCTATTGTTCAGTGATTTTTCGAAAGGGTTCTTTGATGGGTAGAGAGATGATGATCAAAACTTGGATGGCCCAAGGTTTTCTTAGACCACAAGAAGGAAGCTGTCTCACCATGGAGGATGTTGGTTTGGAGTATCTCAAAATCTTATTAAACAATTGCCTCTTGCAGGTAGATAAATATGACTCGCTAGGAAAAGCATATCACTTCAGCATGCATGATCTTGTTCATGATCTTGCAGTTTATGTCTCCAAAGATGCATTTTCAACTGATGTGAGCAAATCTTCTGATACTGAGCATTTATATATAACGGAAAAATGCAAGGAATCAGATGTACTATGTTTTCCTAATTCATTGAATAATTTGCGCACTTTATGTTCTCTAAATGTATTAACTTCAGAGTTCATAGAGCATGCCCGATTCTTGAGAGTCTTGATGTTGATAAGCTGTGGTATGAAAGAGGTGCCTGCCTCAATTGGAAGGTTAAAGCATTTGAGATATCTCAGTCTGAGGAAAAACCCAGTTAAAATCTTGCCAGAATCTGTTACAAATCTGTATAATCTGCAAACACTGTGTTTAATACAGTGTACCGAACTTACTGAATTGCCAAAGTCATTGAGCAATTTGGTCAATTTGAGACATATCAGTACAAGTATCCATGTCACTCTTCCCAAGAGGATTGGGCAGTTATCTTGTCTACAAACGCTCCCACATCTGAATTTGAAGGCAGAAGAAGGGCAAATTGGTGAACTGGGATTTTTGGAAAATATCAGAGGACTTCTATCAATTAAGGGACTTGAGTACATAAAGTGTGAGGAAGATGCTAGGAAAGCCGGTCTTGACAGAAAAGCAGGGATTGAGAAGCTTGAACTCATATGGGGTAATGAATCCACTGATATTGCCAGTAGTGTTGAAATGATTATGGATGGGTTGCAACCTCACTCAAACTTGAAGGGTCTTTTGGTGGAAAACTTCAAAGGGAAGATATTTTCACCTTGGCTATCGAGAAAGGACTTGATGTGCAATTTGGTGAATTTACATTTTGTCATGTGTGAGAATTGTGAAGAACTTCCTACTCTTGGACACCTCCCTTCTCTTCAGATTGTTGAAATTGAAGGAATGAGAAATCTTGATGTCATCAGTTTCAATTTCTTCTACTTTGACAATGATAATGAGGATGGAAGCATCTTCTTTCCCACACTAGTTCTAAGGCTGCAGAATCTGCCAAATCTGAAGTATTGGTTTGAACCTACTGGAAAGCTGGTTTTTCCCAACCTAAAAGAGCTGAAGATTCATGATTGTCCTCAGTTGACCAGTGCTCCAACTCGCCTCCCATCTCTTGAAATCCTTAGTATCAGTGGAACCCGTAGTGGATTACCATTGCTCATGGTTCTAACCAACACCAACAAACTCCCTTCTCTTGCCCATCTCACAATTGACAATGTCTCTGAGCTCAATTTTCTCCCTCAAGGGCTTGCAGAATGCACATCTCTGAAGGAAATTAAGATATTAGGCTGTTCTAAGTTAGCTCATCTGCCCAAGAGCCTAAAAGAATTGCAATCTCTTGAGAGTATTGAAATAACCCAATGCTGTCGCTTGACGTCTCTACCAGATATCAAAGGGCTTTCGTCTCTCCGTGAAGTTTCAATTAAACATTGCAAGAAGCTAAGGCATACCCCGAACGGATTAGAGACTTGCACTTCTTTGAAGACTTTGAGGTTTACAATGTGTCCTAGTCTGAAGTCTGTTCCTGATTTGTCTCTTTTGAGCTGTCTGGGTTCATTGGATTTCACCCTTGTTGGCGAGGATGTTCTTGTGCCACGGTGGATTACCAATATGTCACATCTTGATGCTTTATCAATTGGCATGTTTCAAAAGAGTCCGGATTCTTTTCCTGATATAAGTTACCTTCCAAGATCTTTGCGACGTTTATGTCTAAATGGGTGGCCAGAGATCGAGTTCCTACCTGATGAGCTTCAGCTCTTTCCTCAGCTTAGAGCGCTGGATATATGGCATTTTGGTGGATTGGAAGAACTTCCAGAATGGTTGATGAATCTGTCTTGTTTGGAGCATCTGGTGATTCGTCACTGCAAGAAATTGAAGTGCTTGATTTCTTTGTCTGCAATGAAGCATCTTGGCAGGTTAAGGGTATTGGATATCTCAGATTGTCCTCTTTTGGAAGAACAATGCTTCAAGGATACAGGCTCAGAGTGGCATAAGATTTCTCATATACCACTTGTTTTAGTCAATGGAGTGGAGATTCAAAAGCTGGCTTGAAGGTGAATTTCTAGAGCTTAGTTGTATCTAATTTATACATTAATCTTCAATCTACCTAAATATTTTAAACCAATTTATCTTTGTTTTTAATGTTTGTTACTTTTAAGAGTGCAAACCATCTTGAAAGCTCTGAATTGGCAAGCTTTACATGAATTGAATGTCCTCATATGCAGGCCAATAATTGTGTCTAAATGGGTTAACTTGGCTGGACCTTGTAAATGTATGTGATTTCTGTGGCTATGATGATCATCAAAATGCCCCTATTAGTTTAGACCATTTCTAAATTATGATGGCCAGTATGAGCATTAATTGGAGTCAACTTTACATCTCAGCATGCTTGGAATTTGAGTAAGCTAACTGGAGAAGCTTGATTGTAAATTTGTAATCCATCATAACCCAAAATTACCCTCTTAGTTAATTTAATAATAAGCTCAATCTTGAATATTTAAATATATCCTACAAGTCAGGATTTTACTATTTTTAGACATTTCTTTGTTATTATCTTAATGGTGACCTGTTTCTAGGACCTGCTAGTGCAATGCAGAGAGGAATCTGTTCTGATGACGGAAAGAAAATTAAGTAAAAAAAAAAACATTTTAAAGTTGCAAAATGCTTTGCTTTTTTAAGCAAATTCACTTCTGTTAGTGGCTTTTGCTGGGTCTCCCCAGACGCTTCCACGTTATCTACTTTAGAGCACCACCTGGAAATATAAAGCAATACACCGAACAAAGAGCAAATCATTACGTAGGACCACAAAACGCCGTCGTTTCTTCTTCAAGGAGTTGGTTTTTGTCTTCTCCGTGGTTGGGTTTTGATCTGGTGAGATATGGCGCATGGAAGGATAGGGAGAGGATTAATGGGACCTCTGTTGATTGTCAATTTGGTGGTGAATCTCATCATACTCGGCCTCGCTGGTTGGTCTCTTAACAAGTACATCGATGGTCATCACAATCACCCACGTAAGAAATTTTTGGTAATTGAAAATTTTGCATATATACTTCTTATTATTAGAATTTGGCGGTATCCAACGCATTATGTATTGTGATTTGTAAGATGTATTGTTTGATGATGGGCTCAACAGATTTGGGTGGCAACTCAGCAACGCCCTTCATGCTAACATTTGCACTACTAGCCGGAGTACTAGGGGTGGCCTCTCTCCTCCCGGGGCTCCTGCACAGCCGAGCCTGGCGGGTCGACAGCATGGCGGCAGCCTCCTCCTCTGCCACCACGTCGTGGGCGGTCGCTGCCTTGGCGTTCGGGCTCGTGTGGAAGGAGATCAGAGTAGGCGGGAGGAGAGGAAAGCGGTTGCAGACTTTGGAAGTGTTTGTCATAATTTCTACTCTTATTCAAATGCTTTATCTCATGCTCCTCCATGCTGGAAGCTTGTTCAGCCGCCGCTATGGCCCGTGCTACGGGCCGCGCCGGGATAGCGGTGCTGGTGGAGAAGCCGCTGCACATACCACCACCACCACCACCACCAATGTTGTCGCCACTAGCCTCCCTGTTAGTACTGCCAGCATTGAGTACTCCGGAGATAAATAGGTTTTGTGCTTGATTTTCATTTGTTGTCCTATGTATGTATAGGTAATTAGGTTTTGTAGGACTTTGTTTGGCTGACCCGGATGTGTAATTTTGTGTTTTCTTCATGTTGTTGATCTTTAAATTTTGATGTTATTTCTTCCGTATTTTTTGTTGACAAGAACCACATTCCATGGCAAATATCGGGTTCGTGAATTAGTTAATAAGGACAATAAATTATGTAAACAGGCTTGCATTGACCGTCTCGATTCAATGGTAGAAAGGAGGGTGAAATTTCGTTTTGTTACCAAGTAAATAAGTAAAGATAGGATCAACCGTCTCGATTCAATGGAAGAAAGGATGGTGAAATTTGTTTCTTTTTACCAAGTGAATAAGTAAAGATAGGATCAAGCAGGTTTTGTAAGCTAGTTATGTACGTTGAATTAGGTTAATCGGCTCGTGCCAATTAGCATTGTGGCAAATATTGAGCTCGTGCCCTATCCGATAAGAAGTCAAGAACCATGAATTAGGTAAATCGGTTTATGCTAATTAGCTCGACTCAATTGTAAAAATGATGGTGAGACTTGGTTTTTCATTAAATGGTGGAGGCAAGGTGGAAACATGTTGATTTGTTTCAATAAGGGTGTCAAGACAATTACTAGACTTCTTTCCCTCCAATTTTCCAGATTGCAACTTATTGTCCTATTTTGACCAGTCTTGATCAAGTTATCTTTTCTAGCCAATTACTACTATACAAACACCAAAGTGATCAATCAAACCAACAAAAGATAACATATAGATATAGTACGTTGTGATAATAGATCGAAAACAACATTAATCATCACTTCAAAATCTCATGAAAAGTCAAGATAAAATGACTAGAGTAAGGCATGGTCAACCCCCATACGTACGTCCTCTCACTCTAACATCACACTTGTGATAGAAACCTACGACTCAGTAAACAAAGCACAACGATAAGACATATGTGTGACACACTGACACCTAACAAACTTACAACAAGAATGCAGCTGTCAACATTCTAGTAAAAACTCTAGGCTCCAGTAACACACACACACTAGCTAGCAAGTAACGAGTTTATATGAAAGAAAATCAAAGTCATGTTATATTAAGACCGGCCTTGTTGTCCATTTGGGATGCTTGCAATTGGTTTACTGGTTAACCTCATCTGTCTCACCCTTTGGAGCTTCCTTGATCTCATCAGGTCCCTCTTCCTGTAAATGATCACACAAAAACCCATTGTCAACAAAACTAGCATTAAATTGACCTCAAGACAACATGTGCAAAACAGACAAGCCAAATATGGAAACAAATTCTACTTGACAAGTTATTTTGACTTTGATAAACCTCAGCAAAAGATAGCAAGGATCCATCAAGGCAATAGATCAATATATATAGTAAATATCAACACCTTTGATGTCATTCCACAAAGGCTAAATGGAGGCAAAGTTAGGTTTGCATGTTCTAGAAAATCTGCCTAGGCCCCACCTGGAAGCTAGGCAACCCTTCTTTGCCCAGGACCCGCCTAGCATTTTTTTAGAACATGGGAGGGAATGGTGCTATTGTTAAAGTAAAGGTTCTACTCATATTAGACCTTTTGAGCCTAAAAATGAAAGTTTAGCTCCAATATAATGCAGAGACTAGATGACAGAGTAACTATTGCTCAGTTTTTGAGGTTGGATTTTAAAAAAGGTGATATGTTACATGTAAGAATAATTGGCCTTCAATGTCGACGTGCATTGAAAAAAGGTCATTGTTATAAAGACAATGAAGAATGAGGACAAATACCGTGGCATCTGAAGTCCACAAGGTCAAGTTGTCACGAAGGAGTTGCATGATCAATGTGCTGTCCTTGTATGATTCTTCACCCAAAGAATCCAATTCAGAGATAGCCTCATCAAAAGCCTGCCAAATTCAGATGTTTGTTTCAAGTCATGAAAGTGCAAAGATAGATGTCCAAGGAAATGCTTTTATGTGAGCATTGACATAAACTCATTAAGCCAAGAGCAACCATTATACACATTTAAGACTTTTGCTTAGTGGAGGAACGCTCACTGCATTGACAGAAACTTTTTTTTTTTTTAGTATCTAAACTAGAAACAACTAGAGCCATATACGAAAGAATATATTTGAAAGCTTATTGTATAAATACAAGAGAGTTTTTCTATAATCAACAAAGAAGAGTATAGGGCTACTTTTCCAATTATTCACGTTGAGGTGTTCTATAAACTACCAAGGATGCAAGTTTGTATATAGACAGCTAGTTTTCATTCCAAGGTAAGCAAAAAGTATCTCAAAATATCCACCAGCATGACTAAATTTGAAAGCAAAAATGTAATATCGCTTATGCTTGAAAGCTTAATTAAAATTTATCAAAAAGGAGACATGAAAGACATTTACCTGTTTTGCAAGACTACAAGCCTTGTCAGACGAGTTCAAGATTTCGTAGTAGAAAACAGAGAAGTTCAAGGCAAGTCCAAGCCTGATAGGATGAGTAGGAGCCAACTCAGTGAGAGCAATTTCCTGATTAATTAGAAACCAAAAACAATCTTACAAAACGTCACAAAACAAAGAATAAGCACATTAAAATAGTAATGATTATTTCTTCACCTGAGCAGATTTGTAGGCCAACAAAGTGCTCTCAGCAGCTTCCTTTCTCTCAGCCCCCGACTTAAACTCCGCAAGGTACCTATGGTAGTCACCCTTCATCTTGAGGTAAAAAACCTTAGCCTCGCCAGCAGAGGCCGAGGTAACAAGATGCGACTCGAGAAGGTTCAGAATCCCATTACAAATCTTGCTGAGCTCAGTCTCAATCTTAGTCCTGTAGTCTTTGATAATGGCGACATGATCCTCATTTCCTTTACTCTCTTCCTTTTGCTCAATGGAAGAAATGATCCTCCACGAAGCCCTCCGTGCCCCGATCACGTTCTTGTAGGCAACAGATAAGAGGTTCCTCTCTTCCACGGTTAGCTCCTCTGCGTCGTCTGTTTTCACCACTTTCTCCATGAATTCCACCATTTCCTCGTACCGTTCCGCCTGCTCGGCCAACTTGGCCAGGTACACGTTCTCCTCCCTCGACATAGTTGCTAGGCAAACTGAAAAACAGATCTCTAAGCCTAAACAGATTTAACCGATCAGAGAAAAGAATAGTCCAAAATTAAAACAAGCAATATTTTAAGACAAAAAACCAATGTGTTATACAGAAAGTGCTTATTTTAAAGAACTATAGCAAAACCATAGTACTTATTATTCCAACATATTGATCAATACATTGCAATTGTTCTATATTTGACATTCAATTATTAGATTTAACAATGTACCGAGATTTCTCAACCGGTAAATACTAATAATCCAAAAGCGTATCCTTTAGCTCACAATTAAATTACTCCAAGTCTTTTCTCAATGCATATGCGAAAAAAGAAGATCGTACAAAAGCATATCCATCCTTCATTTTAATTAAACAATAATTCATCAAATACATCAACATTTATTACTTACAAAACGAAAGGGGAATCAATCTTTTCGAATTTCAATCTTCAACGAGATAATAAGCAATTAGTTTCTCAGATCAATTGCACGATCTCGAACCACTAGATGTACACCATTTCGCAGAGCAAAAAAAGCACAGAGAAGGAAAGTAATTAAGACAAATTAACAAACCTGGCCAAATTTAGAATCCAAAATTTGAACGTCAGAGCAGATCTCAAATATCAAAAGATGAATCTATGCAAGGTTTTCTGCAAAATTGAACAATCAAGAAGCGTAGGGAAAAAGAGAAAATTGACGCACCTTTCCGTTTCCTTGGAAGAGAAAATCACCCGGGGTGGAACTTGGAAGAGAGAGAGAGGGGGCGACAAATGGGGGAAGGTTATTAATAGGAAAACGTGGTCGAAGAAGAAGGGGACACCTGTAG
The DNA here is from genome assembly GCA_964016875.1 of Fallopia convolvulus. NCBI lineage: Eukaryota > Viridiplantae > Streptophyta > Magnoliopsida > Caryophyllales > Polygonaceae > Fallopia > Fallopia convolvulus. The sequence goes on from OZ024720.1 coordinate 14,342,950, forward strand.
GGTGGTGGCCGGTGGGAGTAACATCTGGATACTGCCACGTGGGTTACCAAATAAGTTGATGACATTGGCTGAAGAAGGTATATATATGCTACTTTTGCTTTCGAGACTTATTTTATCCTGCTTTGATATTCTATTGTACTATAATTTGTCTTTCTTGTATGGTGCTTTCAATCATGCACAATATTATTTCATTTACGGTCAGGACGGAACCAGGATTAAAAGTTTAAATAGGCTATATTTATCTTATAAATGTGTGAGAAAAATTTAGGATTGAAGTTTTAAACACCTATTAAATCTTTTTGATAGTTTTTAAACTAAATTTTGTACAAATTTAAAAAAAGATAACAACATTGTTGATTTTTTTTATTTTATATAGAAAATAAATAAGTTTTATAAGTAACAACATCACTATAAAATCTCAAATAAATTAAAGAAGCTTTATTAATATTGAAAATAAAATAAGCATAGAAATATTATTAAGAGTAAAAAATATAAATTATATAATTAATAGTAAATATTTATAAGAAAAAGCAAATAAGTAATATTCTTTTATTGAAAAGGGAGAGAAAATAATACTAAGTACCAGTTGTCCAAATAAAAAAGAAAGAAGAAATAAGAAAAAGAAAAGAAAAAATACCCACCAACAACGGGTCTTTTAAAAGGGTTGAAATAAAAAGCAAATTGTGGGAATCGAACCATGCACGCACGCATTTATTATAGAAACAGATGCACTCTGCTACCACTAGGAGAAACTAAACATTAAGTCATTATACTACTAGAACTATACATATTTTCTGAAAATTTGGGTGGGCTGTAGCAAATCCTAGCCCACCCCTAGATCCGTGCCTGTTTACGGCATAACCCCTCTATAAATCTCAGTTTCAAGTGATTCGAAACTAAAGAAAGCGTACACAAACACACAAGATTGTCAACGCAGTTTGGCTAATCCTAATCCGTGAAATTTTAAAAGAAAAGGCCCACACGATCAACTAAGCATTTTAGAGTTTTACAATAGAACATAAGATCTGACAAGTACAACAAGAAATGCTAAAGCACAAAGGCACAAAAACTGAGATTGTATAAGAAGACGAAAAAGGCACCGCAAAGGCGTCACGAAGCCTTTGCACACCGGAATTCCAAGACCACCACTTGGACCACCACACTCAAGGTTCTTCAACACCGATAAGAGAAGCGCCATCGCACTTTTGTCAGTTCCCTCACTCTCCCTTACCCCCCTTTCTTACCAAAAAGCTTTCTTTTATCACTCTTTGTTGAATGTTGCAAAAACCTTAAAATGAGATCCAACACTTTACTAGAAACATTCAATGAATTATGGTTGTTATAGTACTAGAAGCATTCAATAATCGAATTAAGGTTGGTATTTATTATATGAGCAGTTAATTCAATAATGACCCAGCGGTTCAAATAACCCACAAAACTAGCCGTAAAATCCACGTGGATACCTAGCTTCAGAATTAGTTGCGAATATACGCTCAAACTTACCTACTCCACTAGAACCGAATCTAGTTGCGTGTGTCATTCACGTCAATTTGGACGCAAATATAGTTGCAAATGCTATTTTCATGATAAAATGGCCACATCATTTTATGTTGATGGCTAACGTTGAGGTAGTTACCCTTGAAAATTACCACATTGATATTTGTGGCAAAATTTTCTTTGATATGGATGCATTTTCCAACAGTGTACCTTTTAAGTTGAACCCCTTTATCGTCTAGTTTGACCCTTTTGAACCAATGGAAGAAGCGCTATGCGAGTCGTCATCAACTAAGCCATCCGACATAGTGTCCGTGTAGTTCATCTTTTGTTGTCTAATTTCCGCCCTCTTCCAATCGTTGACGCACACTTGAGCTTCCAATGCATTGGGCTTCAATCTTGATCTCTTTTCGTCGAGGATGTTTCCACTAATAGGTTAAATAGGATCACATTATCTTAGAGATATTTTTATTGTATATTTTTGTATTTATCCTTTGTATGGCTTGGACCCTAAGCTAGGGTTTTAGCATATATTGTAAACTATCTCCTTAATGAAAGGTAGAGGAAATTCTTCTGTCTCTGATATTTCTCATGGTATCAGAGCCGGCTTTATCTACGCTTGTCGATGACAGGGGGAATTCGGCCGCTCCCATGGAACCCCCACCCGCACGACCAACTCATGTGTCTTTGGCTCCTCGCCGTAGTGAACGGGGCTCATCAGTCATCTACACGGTTGCGTGATTTTGTGTGTAATATTACTCAAGCTATAGACCCATCTTGGCTACTTCCATTCCGACATCGACCCCAACATCTTCCTCATGTATGCCTTATTCTATTGTGAATTATGTGTCTTGTCAAAATTTTTCTAAGCCCCATACTCAGTTTCTGGCAGCTGTTACTGCTACTACCGAGCCGCGGTCTTATAGAGAAGTCGCGCGTCACTCGGAGTAGCGTGATGCTATAACTGCGGAGCTGGCTGCTTTGGCCACTAATGGTACTTGGACACTTGAGCACCTGTTTGACGGAAAGACACCCATAGGCTGTAAATAGGTCTTTCGAATTAAGTATAAGTCCGATGGTTCGATTGAGAGGTATAAGGCACGATTGGTCGTTCTTGGAAACAAGTAGGTTGAAGGTATTGACTTTACTGAAACTTTTGACCTCGTTGCCAAAATGACTTCTATTCGAGTTTTCTTGTTTGTTGCTGCTATTTGTGGTTGGTCTCTTCATCAGATGGATGTGCATAACGCATTTTTACATGGTGATCTTGACGAAGAGGTTTATATGAAACCTCCTCCTGGATTTACAGTTCCATCAGGCAAGGTCAGCAAGCATCGGAAATCTCTTTACGACATGCGTCAAGCACCCCGAAACTGGTTTGCTAAACTTGCTCCCACCTTAATTCAGTTTGGATTCAAGCAGTCCTATGCAGATTACTCTTTGTTTTCCATGACTCGACACAACACTATTTTGCATGTTTTGGTGTATGTCGATGATCTGATTATTATAGGAAATGATCCCTTTGCTATCTCCCGCTTTAAAGCATATGAAGGATCTCGGATGATGAGGTATTTTTGGTGGTCGTTATACCTATCAAAGAATCCTTAGCTTTACCAAACTCAGTAGAGCGGTAAGTAAGGGTCGATCCCACAGAGACTCGTGTATGAATGTTATTACTTATGTGCCAAGTAACCAAAGGGGGTTTGTAATTGTGAATTCTAACCTACTATGCAAGAATAAAACTAACTATGAATGCAAGGATGATTTAAATATATGAGAAACAAACGTGTTCAACTAGTTAAATCCATCATGATATTGATTTGTTGATCATTGATTCTCTTAACTCTCTTCTCACTTGAATTTATTTATTGTGGATAATGATCCTACTAAGGACTAAAACCCAAACTTCATATTTAGTTGATAGAACTACCAGTTTAACAACCCTAATTATCTAATAACCTAGAAGACCTTCTAGATTCAATTAAACAACAAAATGAAGATTCAAGTTATCAATAGAAACAAACACTTAGAGCAACCAGACATCTACGTAACTTGTGAATTTATTCCCTACTTTAATCAACTTGTCCAACCGGTACTAAATTGATTAAAGTCTACTCTTGATCGAATTAACTCCAACCGGTAATTAATCAGATTCAGTTTTAACTAGAAATTCTATTAGGTAGCTAATTTAATAAAACCCTAATTTAGATTCAATTAAGCACGTGAAATAATTTCTATTCAAGTTTGTTAAGAATCAATCAAACCTCACAACTACATACAAATCATGACTTCAATAACTAGTCAAACACAAGAGAAATTAGTAATGCATAATTGAATGAAAATCAAACTTACAAAGGTTCAAAAGTCTGCCTCCAAAGAGAAAAACCCTAGTCTCCAAGTTGTAAATTCAAGTTATGATCATGATAGAGAGAGAAAACTAAAAACAAAGTTTAAATACCCCTAAGATATCCAAATATCAAGTTACCCCGAAATTATATCAAAATAGTCGGAAAATACATAACCAAAGCCCAACTCGAAGCCCACTTGATCGGCCCAATCCTCTCGCAGCCAAACTAACGAGGCATGATCTCCTTGGCATGGCGCGGCCGCGCCACCTTCACCTTCAGCCCGCGCCACCTCATGTTATGGCGTGTCTCGCCGTGGCTTCATTTCTTTGGACTTAAGTTCTTCCCTCTTACTTCTTCAATCTTCATTGCAACACCTCCTAGCTTCCTTTCACTCGTCCACCACCGTCAGGTTAATCAAGATCTCGCCCCGCTGTTGCTTCTGAACCTATAAACCTGCAAAACCGAGCAAACCAGCGCATAATACCCAACAAAACAAAAACCTAAAAACTACATAAAAACTAACCTAAAACTAACTAAAACATATATAAAACATGCATCTAAACTCCTCCTATATGCAAGCTATCAAATTCCCCCATGCTTAATCCTTGCTTGTCCTCAAGCAAGACATAAATCCAAATCACACCATAGAAATGCAATCTTACATCCATCTCAAGTCAAACAATCATTTCACATATAATTAAAAACTCAACCAAGACTTCTCAACATGCATTATGGTAAGCAACAAGTAAAGACCATTCATCCATTCTAGACCTCACCACGGAAATTGTGTTTGCACTCAACTCTCAAGTGTATAAAGGACGTGTTTCACTCAAAAATCACCCATGAAAACTAGACTACCATATGCTTGCATCAGAGTTCTAAATCTCCACTGCTGGGGGTCAAATACATAACAAAAATCACGAGGTCTTTTTCCGGCTTGTAATGGGGCCAAGGTAAAGAGAAATTTGGAAGGGATAATATTTGGCCTGTGGTGCTAAATCCGGGATAGAGAACTAGTCCTAAACCCAAACTTTACACTTTCTTTTTCTTACTTCTTCCAAACTCTTCTTTCTCAACACCATACATTTACATTCAAACACTTTGCTTCTTTTTTTTTCTTTTTCTTTTTGCCTCTTTTCAACTTTTTCTTTTCTACTAATGAAGACTAATAACATTTAAGCACTTTTTCTTTTGCTTATTTTGCAACAAACTTCATCTTCATTTTTTCACTTTGAAACCAAGAGTTTTATTTCCTCTTTTTCCACCTTTTTCTCCAACTCCCCCATACTTATACATAACTCACACAAAACACAATCACAACCTAAAGTCCTAAATCCCGGATTATGGGTCAAGCTTATTAGGCTAGGAAAATTTTGTGGAGCTTTCAAAAATAGGCTTAAAGCTTAAAAGAAATGGGGTGTCAAGAACATGGATCTTGTAGGGTAGGAAGGGAAATAATAGGCTAATATGAAACATTGCCTCAATCATTTAATGCTATGCATTCAATCATATAAAGCAGCCTCGAAATAGAGTATTAACGCAAGTTCTAGAGCTAGATAATCATGGTGATACACTCAAGAATGTAAAGAACAAATATATCATGAAAGGCCAAAAATCAAATCTCACAAGGCTAATTGTTGTCTAGAACTTCAGAATGAATCAAATACTCAAGCTAAATATATGCTCCATCCTATAATCAAGTCATTTAATCAATGATCATGCTTATATCATATCAACTTCAGTAAATCATGCAAATCATGGGTTAGAACTTATACTTAACTTAAAGAAACAAGAGGAATCAAACAATGGGGAAATAAGAACCTAAATGCAATATTTTTGTGTTTTTCCTAAATTTTCTATTTTTTTCCATTTTTCAGAATTTTAATCAATGCATGCAAAAAATTTTAAACATGACCTAAACTAATGTAACTATATGCAATGCAAACAAGTAATCCCCTTCCCTCATGCTTAAAACATACTTTGTACCCAAAGTATAGTAAAAAGTAAAGGAAAGAGAAAAACTCACAGAACCTAGTTGTTTGGCGGGTAATAGGGCGGAAAATCCTGTGGTGGCGGTGGCTGATACTCCAGATGAAACTCTAGCTGCGGTGGATGGTACGGTGGAATCTCCTGTGCCGGTGGTGGCTGGTATGGCGGGAACCGAGGATATGGCAGCGGAGGAAAGCTGTACTGAGGATAATACGGATGAGGCGGATAGCCGGTGGAACTCCAACCATCCAATCTAGAATGGAGCAGCCTAAACTGCTCATCGTGACGTGCCTGGAATGCCTCCTGCTGAGCCTGGAAAGCAACAAACTGCTGATCCTGATGAGTCTGAAGAGCAGAAATCCTTTGATCCTGACATGTCTGAAATGTGGTGAAACGCTCATCCACATAATCATGTAATCCCGTGAAACCCTGAGTCTGACTCAACTGCATCTTCTGCATCATTCAAGACAACTAATCGAACTGGGCTGGAGAATAGCCCATACCATGTAATGCATCATCATCAGTGGCTGGATGCTCCTCCTCACTCTCATCATCATCATCAGCGTCAAAATCTACCTCCATCTCATAATCCACGTCATCCTCAACATCCTCTAACACCTCATACTGTGCATGATAATCTCTAGGCTGTCTGACCCCTGTATCTTGACGTCTGACCTGCTCCAGAGGCAAATCAATATCTAATACTTCGATCCTCCAAGTCTCCCATTTCTGGCTCCCAATCTTGATCTTAGTCCTTTCATCATTAGGCATCTTCATGGCACGACCTGAATCTCCTAAAACCCAATATATGCCCCCCTAACTCTGTAGCACACATTCATACTATGAAACATCTTAAAGCTCATGGGTAAAGGCTGAATGTCAGGCTGATATCCCCTTAGATCAATGTCAAAATGGCGAGCAAACCTAGTAACAATCCCGCCAATAGCAATAGAAGTGCCTGGAACTCGAGCCACTTGAGACAACTGAGTCATCAACAAACCATCTAGGTTGACTTTTTCTTTCATTAAACATGCACATAACAACAATAAATCCTTCTTGGGGCAATTGTTCTCCCCATCCCCTCTCCCACTGATGGTGTGAGCCATGAATCTCTGAATAATACGAATGACTGGATGGGAAATAAAAGATGACTTAGCCCTTGAAGGCTTGTAAACAACCTGCCCTGTGATATGACGCCAGAAATCTACAGTCAACCAAGTAGCCTGTGCCTCACAACGAGTTACTTCTTCATCATCAATCTCAAGAAATCCAAACATGACATTAATGTCATTCAGTGTCATCCTCCTTTGCACATTCCTCAATCGGAACGTACATAAACCTGCTTTAATTTCAGGCCCATCAATGATATCACATTTCAGAGTACTCAGAAACTCCAATGTAAGGCCTTTGTAAGTGGCTTCCCTCAAATGAATAAACTCCTTAAATCCCAAGGCAGTAGCAACCTCATTCAACTTTCCCTGAATCCCCAACTCATCCATAAACTCCCAATCAATAAAGCGGGTAGGTTTCCACACTCTTTCTGCAAGATGTTTGAACCGAGCCCGACTCCATCTTTCATTCAATCTGAACCCATACTGCTCAGGGGTAGCCTCTCCTACAATGGGTAATGGCTCAGGCACCTCTGGAGCTCGCCTTCTAGTAGTAGAAGTACGAACTGGTCGTGATCCAGTGTTTCCCCTTGCTCTAGATGCAGCAACACGGGAAGTAGAAGCACCCTGACTAGCTTTTTTAGGACCCATTGTACCTAAATTATGTCAAATTCCTGCACAAGCACCACCAAACAACACAAATGCAATTTTTGTTGTCCCGGCAAGGACAACCACAACAATATTTCAAAAATAAGCTCTCAATCACTCTCTTCCCCCACTACCTAGAATATTTTAATCAATTTTAATCAAAAATTCTAGGGATAATCTCAAATCTTCACAAATTAGCAAAATAAGCACAAATCTAGCTCATAATCAAGTAAGGAACAAACTTTTGTGAAGGAATTAAGCCAAAATCGAAGTAAATTAGACTAGATCTAAGCTTTTCTAAAAACCTAGAACATGCCTCTAATTTGAATTTAAGCTTAATTTGAAGTAATTTGGAGTTGAGAATGGAAAAGCTTACTTGAATATTGTTGTTGGATGGATTCTTAGGCAATTTTGATGACAAATCCGAGCTTGAGAGGCCTTCAATGGAGGTTTTGGGAAGGAGGGGGCGGGAGGAAGGAGGAGAAGTGGAATATGGAGTGTGTGTGAAATCCTCGACCAAGCATATTTATGACGCGTCGAAGCCAACGTGCTGCGGGCTTGGGCCCAGACTGCCGCGGCCGCGTCATCCGACCACTCCACCCGCGCCACGATCTCTGGCGACTTTAGCGGGCTTGACCCGGATCGGGCGCGGGCGCACCACTTTATGTTAAGCCCGCGCTCCTCTAAATGCTTCAGGGTATTGATTTTCAGACCTGGGGTATCTAAGACACACACAAAAACTACCTAAAAAGCAAAATATTAATTGAAAATTTAATCTACTCTAAACCTTGGGTTGCCTCCCAAGAATCGCTTGTTTAACGTCATTAGCTTGACGCAAAAAGGATATCAAGGCTCTTGTTCCGGCTCTTGTAGAGCCGTTTCTTCCAAAGTAGCACCATTGAATCCTTCATAATATGGCTTCAACCTCTGACCATTCACCTTGAAAATAGATTGAGAAACTCCATCATAATTAAATATCAAATGCGCCATGTGGATACACACGTGCTACCACAAAAGGGCCTCTCCATCTGGAGCTCAGTTTCCCAGGAAAGAATTTGAGGCGAGATTAGAATAAAAGTACTTTGTCCCCAACCTTGAAATTCTTCCTCCAAATATGCTTGTCATGCCAGGCCTTTGTCTTTTCCTTGTATATTACTGCATTGTCATAAGACTCAAGCCTGATTTCTTCCAATTCTTGGAGTTGAAGTTTCCTGAATTCTCCCACCTCATTTTCTTGCATGTTGCACTTTTTGACTGCCCAGTATGCTTTATGTTGAACTTCCACCGGTAGATGACAAGCTTTCCCAAACACCAACCTGAATGGTGACATCCCAATTGATGTTTTAAAAGCGGTCTTGTACGCCCATAATGCATCATCCAACCGCACACTCCAGTCTTTTCTGTTTGGTGCAACTGTCTTTTCCAGAATGGACTTGATTTCCCTGTTAGACACCTCTGCCTGGCCATTTGTCTGAGGGTGGTATGCTGTAGAGACTTTGGGTGTGACACGATACTTTTTCAATAATGCCCTCACCATCCTATTACAGAAGTGGGATCCCTTGTCACTAACTAAAGCTCTAGGGACACCAAATCTAGTAAAAATGTTGGTCTTCAAGAAATCTGTCACCACTTTAGAATCGTCAGTCCTGGTGGCATTCGCTTCCACCCACTTGGAAACGTAGTCCACCACAAGTAAAATATAATAATTCCCAAAAGAATTAGGAAATGGACCCATAAAGTCAATGCCCTAAACATCAAAGATTTCACAGAATATAATAGGAGATTGAGACATCTCATTCTTTTGGGACATATTCCCAACCCTTTGACAACGGTCACATGATTTACAAAAACCATGAGCATTTCTAAAAATGCTTGGCCAGTAAAACCCTGCATCCAACACCTTCCTAGCCGTCTTGTTAGAACTAAAATGGCCCCCACATGCATAATTATGGCAAAAAGTTAAGATAGAAGTTACCTCATTATCCGGGATACATCGTCGGATTACTTGATCATCACAATGTTTCCACAAATATGGATCATCCTAGATGTAGTATCTTGCTTCACTTCTTAACTTGTCCTTCTGAGCTTTTGTGAATGTTGGTGGGAACTCACCCATAACCAGGAAATTAACCAAGTGTGCATACCAAGGTTTTACAACCTTAATAGCAAACAAGGTGTCATCTGGAAATTCCTCCTGAATGGGTGAACTCGCTGGCCTCTTCTGTTCTTCAATCACCAGACGACTCAAATGATCAACAACCACATTCTCGGCCCCCTTTTTGTCTTTGATCTCAATGTTCAACTCACTCAACAGTAAGATCCACCTGATTAACCTGGGTTTGGCCTCTTTTTTCGTCAGTAGATAGCGGAGTGCTGCATGATCTGTATAAACAATCACTCTTGTTCCCAGCAAGTAAGAGCGAAATTTCTCCAATGCAAACACAACTGCTAGGAGCTCCTTATTTGTGGTATAGTAGTTCCGCTGAGCCTCATTCAATGTCATAGAGGCATAGTGAATCACATGAGATTCCTTGCCCTTCTTTTGTCCCAAAACAGCCCTCATTGCATAGTCGCTAGCATCACACATGATCTCAAAGGGGAGAGACCAATCTGGGGCTTGAATAATGGGAGCTGTGGTGAGGCGGAGTTTTAGCTCATCAAACGCCGTCTTGCATGCATCACCAAACTCAAATTCAGATTCTTTCTTCAACAACTCACATAAGGGGGAGGCAATTTTGGAGAAGTCTCTGATAAACCTGCGATAAAACCCTGCATGGCCTAAAAAAGAACGCACTTCACGCACATTAGTAGGATAAGGCAAAGATTGAATTACTGGCCTTATCGACCTCAATACCCCTAGAAGACACTACATGGCCTAATACTATACCTTGTTCTACCATAAAATGACATTTTTCAGAGTTGAGAACAAGATTAGTATCTTCACATCTTTTAAGCACTAGTGTCAAATGAGTTAAGCATGAATCAAAGTCATCCCCATGGACGGTAAAATCGTCCATAAATACCTCAATAAATTTCTCTATGTACTCAGAAAAGATACTAACCATACACCGTTGGAATGTAGCTGGGGCATTACACAGTCCAAAAGGCATCCTTCGGTATGCAAAGGTGCCAAAAGGACAAGTGAATGTTGTCTTCTCCTGATCCTCTGGTGCTACGGCTGCTTGAAAATATCCAGAATATCCATCCAAGAAAAAATAGAATGAACGACCGACAAGTCTTTCCAGCATTTGGTCAATGAAAGGTAATGGGAAATGGTCCTTCCGGGTTACCGCATTCAGCTTGCGATAATCAATGCACACTCGCCACCCGGTCTGAACTCTAGTGGGGATGAGATCACCCTTGTGATTCTCAACCACTGTGATACCACCCTTTTTAGGGACAACCTGAGTTGGGCTGACCCATTTACTATCAAAAATAGGAAAGATCATACCTTCCTGAAGGAGCTTCAGCACCTCCTTCTTTACCACCTCCATCATTGTTGAACAAAAATGTGAAAATATTCGCAAAACATATTTTATTTGATTTTTCGATAGTTTGAGTTCGACCCTTTCTTTTTACCCTTTTGATTAAAAGTCATACAGATACAAAATATTAGGTTTGTTTTATGATTTGGGCTGCACTCGAGTTTTGACGGGTTGCCTACGTATCTCTTTAAAGAGAATCAAGCCTTACGTAGATCAGAGTGTTTTGGTTTTTTATTTTGTGTGTGAGATTTTTCATGCATCAGAGGAACGAGAATAGACCCACCTTCTAGGAAGGGTTGCCAAAACCGCTCCAACTATCATTTGCATGACGCGAATGGTACTAAACCCACCTTCTAGGAAGGGTGATCTAGTCCTTCGTATTTGGCGTGCACAATTTGTTAGTGCGATTTTGGATTTGGGAGTTTTGGTTTAATTTGAGGTTGTGATTGAACTCGATAGGCATTTGATTTGCCTTTTATCGAGTTTCCTACGTACCCTTTTTAAAGGGATCAAATCGTATGTAGTTCTTTTAAGGAAGTTTTAATTTCATGACCCAAATTAATTGTAACCAATAATTTTTAGATCAAGCTTTGTGCTTTAAATGATCCTGATTTTATATTAGTCACAAAATAATTTTGAGAATATGGTCATGCATGCATAATTAATTAATTATGCTTTGAGCTTGACTATTTAACTAGTCTTGATCACTTTAGTGATTTAGTTTGGATTTGGTGACTGTACTCGATTAAATTTAATATCGAGTTACCTACGTAGTCTTTTATAGACGTCAAGTCCTTACGTAGTTCTAGTAAGGAAACCTTTGAATGGATTTGATTTGTTGACCCAAATTTAAATATGACTAATAATATTTTTAGACTAAGCTTTGCGCGTTAAAAAGTCTAATTTTTATATTAGTCATTTTTTGATTTCAAAATATTTTAAGTGGGTCACTTAAGTAAATTTTGAAAATTTATGGCTAACATGTACGAAATTGCTACGTACATATATTTAATAGCTAGGTATGTATATATCAATGTTATCTACTAATGGGCCTTGGAAGCAAATTATGGCCAAGATATGTATTTGGTTTTATGGTAAAGCTTTTGATATGTGGTGGGCCATCCCATTTAATTAATTCAAATAAGTGAATCAAGACTACAATTAATTAGTTACTAATCCACTTTATTCTCCTTAATTTTGACAAACATGAGTGATCATTTTATGAGATCAAATTATTACACATGAGAATTAATTTTTTTAGGCCCAACTTTTTTATACTTCGTAGGCCAAAATTCCATTACTCCCAAATTTGATTTCGCATCTTCTAATAGAAAACCGATTAAGTTAATTAATCAAGGGGTTAAAACCACCACTAGGGTTTTCACATGTTTAATGTGAAATAACATTTTTCAGTAGTTTTGTTCGATTAATGTAACCATTTTTTTTGCCTCTGATTTCCTCGATCGGTTTCTACCATGTGTTCCTCCTGTGTAATTTGTTTGTGCACACATATTGAAAACACAGACTCTCTGTTCTCTTCTTTATTTGCTTAAAGTTGGGCATTAATTAATTTTTTTAATCAATTAAAAAAAACGCCAACTTGGATTCAAACTTGAGAGGCATGGAAAATTCCTTTCTTATTTTCTCCATGACTAAGGCTGTCAAAAATTTGGCAGAACAACCCCACGAAAAATCAGTTTCAAAATTTAGAGATCCACTTGAATCTCGATTTTTGACATTCAAAGATCCCCTTGAATCTCGGATATGTCTATAGAAAGCATTTCGAACCAAGGAAAAATCAGGGAGGATCCCCTTGAATCCTTTGCCCCCGATTTAAAATGGTAAGAAAAACAAACTTGAACAATTTAGCCATAAAAAATCAGGGAGGATCCCCTTGAATCCTTTGCCCCCGATTTAAAATGGTAAGAAAAACAAACTTGCACAATTTAGCCATAAAAAATCAGGGAGGATCCCCTTGAATCCTTTGCCCCCGATTTAAAATGGTGAAGAATTTGTAGAGGGTGTCGTCTTCTACCTACTCTATGTTTTTGCTCTCGGTATGTTTGATTTTTGCCCTTAGATTTGTTTGGTTTTTTTTTCACTCTGCGTTTTTGTGTTTGCAGATGAGGGGGGATAATCTGAAATATTTAGAACGGGGGGAAGCAGTAGAAGAGCCCCTGTATAATCTGACACATCCATATATAACGGAGAGGAGGAAGTTTCTCTTTTTAATAACTTCCCACTACCCCACCTTTGCCTGTGCTCTAGTTTTTTAATTCATTTTTTTGTTTTTGATACAAAACTTCCATTGAGAGTGTACCGGAAATTGCAATCCATTCAATTCACCACCTTTCATTACTTTTTTTTAATGTATAGAAAGGATGAGTAAGCGGTGAGATTGGACATAAATTTGGGCCCTTAAAATTTGGGCCTTCGTTAAGAAAGCAAGCGAAAGATCCAAATTTCCATTTTTTTTATTTTTCATCTTATTTAATGAAAATTAATCGCACTTATGCTTTGTAACTAATTTTCATATTTATGGAGGTAATTGTGATTTCATGAAATTTTACCCCTCAACAGTTACCCCCCGAACTTTGTGCGTGTGAAGATTTGAACATGTTCAAAGTTCGACATTTTTGTCTTTCAAGACATTCTTTTGAAGAGAACATTTAATTTGACTTTTGGTCCGAAGAAGATAGGAACATATAATACCGTTCCCTTTGAAATTTTATCACATGGGGAATGTGACCCATGTGAATATTTTTTATGACCATTGAAATGGTATGGCGGTATGGGCATAAGAGAATTTGGAAAGTTTTTTTTTTTTTGGTTTGGCTTTGAACTTGGTGTTACATGCCGATTTGGAGAGGACTTTAGGTCACTTTGGATTTAAGGGTGCTCTTGAAGAACAAAGGGTTTTTTTTTAAGGGTTTTGGAGCTTTGTGCTACTGGGTTTGAAAATTTGGCTTCCTTTATAAAGGATGGATTTATATCATGCACCTACGCCGTTTTAAGCCAAGGAACTCGGTGTTTTTTTTTTTGAATTTAGGTGTTTTGAATGACAATATAGGAAAATGATATAGGTCAACGAGTTTTTTTTTATGATATAGAATAGGAGCTCAAGGGTATTTTTTTAGTTTGAAACTTTGGAGAGAAGAAAACTTGGTTTCTGGAATTTTAGGGAGATTTGTTTATGTTTCCTTGGAAGGAAATGTTATGGTTGGGAGGACTTGGATCGATCATCGGATTTGATTTTGATGAACGAGGTCTATTAAATTTTGATTTGTTTCTCTTCTTGAGAACACCTTTCGTAGGTGTATGTTTTCTTCTCCCTTTTAATTTAGCACTACGCTTTTTTAACAACTAGCATAGCTAGGCGCTAATCTTCGGACCACATTTGATTATCTCTTTGTGTAGTCGAGATAATGATCAAACGACTACGAGAGATGGAGAATTATCATTTCTCATTTACTTCTTTTTGGAAAGAATTTGTTTTGTTTGTTGTTGTGGCTGCATCTAGCATTTTGTTGAACTAGATTGCCTACGTACCCCCTTTGTGAGGGATCAAGCCGTTCGTAGTTCTTTGTGAACCAATTTGATTTTATGTTTTTTTTACATGCATTAGAGGACAAGGTCTAAACCCACCTTCTAGGAAGGGTTGTCTAGACTGGACCAACTATTATGTGCATGTTTTTTTTAACCTTTTTGTGCGCATCACCGAGACAACCTGAACCCACCTTCTAGGAAGGGTTGCTCAAATTACTTCGACTATCATTTGCACAAAGGTTTTTAAATTTGATTTTTTTTTGAAGTTTGCGACTGAATCTGATATATTAAATTTGATATCGAACTTCCTACGTACCCTTGTTGGGATCAAGTCTTGATGTAGTTCCTAAAGATCCATCTTCCGTTTTTTTTAATCCAACACTTTGAGGCTTTCGAGCTTAAAGACAAAGTGTTAATTTTTTTTTTTTTGCTTAGACATGAATTTGATGACCATACCCCCTGTCAATTCGAAGATATTTTTTTTCTTAGGATGGGCATCGATCTCACTTCTCCAACTTAGGAGTTCATGTCATCTTCAAACTTGCGAACTAGAGCTTTTAATCTCTCGTTCTTGACCTTCCACTTTTTGTTGTTCTTGACTCGAATTGCCTTATTCTTTGGTTTGCATGGTTTTTCGAGTCTTTCAAACATAGAAGGCTTGAATGCTTGACTTCCTGAAGTAATGGAAAGTCTTTCAAATACATTAGGCTTAGATGTTGAGCCTGTTGTGAGCCTTTGAAACACTGACACTCGAGGCATTGCTTCTTTATCCTTCGAGATTGTGTTTAGCTCATTTGACTCCATTGTCATTGACTCTTTGACACTCGAGGTTAGAACTTCTCCTTCTTGGGAAATTTGTAAGTTCTTGGCAAGAATCTCGTCAACATTTGATGGATTTTCTTCACAAATATGGATTGACGAGGTCGTGCAACATTGAGCGACCTCTGAATTATCACTTGTTGAGTCATCCTTAATAAACCTTTTAGGAACTAACAAGTCACATATTTGAAGAGATTCTGGGACTGCGGGGAGGACCTCGGAAACATCTAGCATATGCATGGTGTTTGATGTAACTATTGGAGTCTTTGATGTTACCCCCTCAATTTCAATCTCTCCTCTTTTTATCATTTCTTCTATTACATCTTTGAAGACGTAACAATCCTTAATCGGATGACTTATGAGTCGATGGTAAGGACAATAACTTGGATCATCCTTCATATCAACCTCATTTGGCCTTTTAGGCTTTGGAAGTGCCAATATCTTGGCGGTCATCAACTCTTCAAATATCCCTTCGACGTCATCGTCGTCAAAAGGATACACCTTTTGTTTTCTTTCTTGAAGAGTCAGTCTTTTCACGAACTCGTTGAGTTTCCCTTTATCTTGAGTCTTGGAGTTACTCTTGGTAGAGGGTTTGTCATTAGATTTGATGAAAGTCGCCATAGAGTCTTCTTGACTTTGTGACTCCTCCTCATCATCTTTTTCAACTTCACCAGCTTTAGGATAACTAGATCCTTGCTTTCGTCGAGTGAGTTGTTTTTCAACATTGCATGCCTTTGACACCAAATCACCAAAGGAATGAGGCTCGGCGCTACCAACATGCACTGCTAGCTCTAGAAGCAAGTTGTTGGTGCACATTTGAACGCATGCTTTTTCACTTAGTTTTTCATGGCATTGAAGTCTTAAACTTCTCCACCTAGTGATAAAATCATTTGCGAGCTCAGTTGGTCCTTGGAAGGTGTTTGCGAGGTCCATTATGGAGACCTTTGCTTTTGAGCTCACAAATTGAGCTAAGAACGCCTTTTGTAACTCGTCCCATGTTTGAATCGACCCTGGTTGGAGTTGAGTGTACCAAGTGAAGGCCGATCCTTTTAATGATTTGACGAATTGTCTTATCAACAAGACATCACTTAAGGCGGTTTCACCACAAGCTGAGTAGAAATGGGCAAGATGCTCATGTGGAGAGCCATTTATGCCATCAAACTTATCGAACTTTGGTCTTTGGTTGCCCGTAGGAAATGGAATTGCATCATAATATGTTGGATATGGCTTTCTATACCCAAGCATAGGTGGATTTTGTGATGCTTGGTATTCTCGAAACCCTTGAGCAATCATCTCCTTGATTTCTTGAGGAGAAATGCTTGAGCTATTACTTATCCCTCCATCATTTGACCTCGTTTGCTCTCGTCTTCTTTCATTTTCTTGATTATTGACTCGAGCCATGAGTGAGGCTATTTGAGCATCTTTTTCATCAAGCTTCTTTTGCAACTCTTGAAGTTGCTCTTTAATAGTTGATACGCCAGTCACAAACACTGATGTATTTTCTGTTTCATTTGGGAAGCTAAATTTTGTTTTACTTCCCTTCCAAGATAAAGGTGGAAATTCTTCCTCTTGGAAAATAGACGACATGTCTCCACGCAATGGGGAATTTGGGATTTCTTTTATCATTAATTGAGTTTTCAATATAGGAGCAATCAAAGTTGGTGGCCTTAAAACCTTGTCAACAAATGACGTCGCTTTAGCGCTTAGCTGTGTCACTTGGCTCGTACATGTTTGAGGTTTGGTCATTTGAGATGTCCACCTTGATGAACCTCTTGTTTTTACATGAACCCGAGCAACCTGGCCAGCTTGTTGAGCCTCTCGATCGTTGTTGGATCTTGAAGGCTTAGTTGTTTTGACCTCTAAGGCTTTTGATTGAACTTTCTCGAAAGAAGAGATTGCGTTGACTTGTTCAACTCCTCCAATACTGATAGGAATGGACCCTATGTAAATTTGTCTTGGAGTGTTGACTTGAGAAACACCAATTGACTTCTTTGGTGAGATGAGATCTCTAGCGGCTTTCCAAAGAGTCTTCTTAGCAACCTCCAAAGCTGGAGAAGGAGCTAGCTTGTTGAATGCCATTGTCTTTCGACAACTTGGACCATTCTTACTTCCATGCCTTTTCCTTGACTTGTTTGCCTTTTTAGCATTGATGGAAGTTTGTGTGGAAGTTGTGTCAACCCCACCATTGGTCTTTTTGACTTGGATGGTAGGTGCACTAGGAGCTCCGATGAAAGGCTTTTTAGCACTAACACTTGGAGTGCTAACAACATTAGCTTGTTGGAAATTAGGCTTTGTGCCACCGAGTTGGTTGTCGAGCTTGTTGCCAATTTCGTGACCAACTTGATCGGCCTTGAACTTCTTACCCCCATGGCTTGAGAGATTGATAGGGGATTTTGGAATCCACTTAGTAGTTGTCTTCTCCATTGAGGATTGGAGTGCCCCAAAGGAGTTGTTGATTGGGATTTGAGCACAAATTGAGTCCTTCGTGATGTCGAAGATGACTTCAAAGGACCTCTTGCGCATCCATTTGCCTCCTTGCACAACAATAGTTGCTGGAAGCTCATTGAAATTCACGATCACTCTTGACGTCATGTTTCTTGCAATCAAAAGATATCAAATATTAGTAAATGTACAACTTAAAGATGAAAAGGAAGAAAAGGTCCCACTGGGCGTGCCAAAAATATGTTGAACAAAAATGTGAAAATATTCGCAAAACATATTTTATTTGATTTTTCGAAAGTTTGAGTTCGACCCTTTCTTTTTACCCTTTTGATTAAAAGTCATACAGATACAAAATATTAGGTTTGTTTTATGATTTGGGCTGCACCCGAGTTTTGACGGGTTGCCTACGTATCTCTTTAAAGAGAATCAAGCCTTAAGTAGTTCAGAGTGTTTTGGTTTTTTATTTTGTGTGTGAGATTTTTCATGCATCAGAGGAACGATAATAGACCCACCATCTAGGAAGGGTTGCCAAAACCGCTCCAACTATCATTTGCATGACGCGAATGGTACTAAACCCACCTTCTAGGAAGGGTGATCTAGTCCTTCGCATTTGGCGTGCACAATTTGTTAGTGCGATTTTGGATTTGGGTGTTTTAGTTTAATTTGAGGTTGTGATTGAACTCGATGGGCATTTGATTTGCCTTTTATTGAGTTTCCTACGTACCCTTTTTAAAGGATCAAATCGTACGTAGTTCTTTTAAGGAAGTTTTAATTTCATGACCCAAATTAATTGTAACCAATAATTTTTAGATCAAGCTTTGTGCTTTAAATGATCCTGATTTTATATTAGTCACAAAATAATTTTGAGAATATGGTCATGCATGCATAATTAATTAATTATGCTTTGAGCTTGACTATTTAACTAGTCTTGATCACTTTAGTGATTTAGTTTGAATTTGGTGACTGTACTCAATTAAATTTAATATCGAGTTACCTACGTAGTCTTTTATAGGCGTCAAGTCCTTACGTAGTTCTAGTAAAGAAACCTTTGAATGGATTTGATTTGTTGACCCAAATTTAAATATGACTAATAATATTTTTAGACTAAGCTTTGTGCGTTAAAAAGTCTAATTTTTATATTAGTCATTTTTTGATTTCAAAATATTTTAAGTGGGTCACTTAAGTAAATTTTGAAAATTTATGGCTAACATGTACGAAATTGCTACGTACATATATTTAATAGCTAGGTATGTATATATCAATGTTATCTACTAATGGGCCTTGGAAGCAAATTATGGCCAATATATGTATTTGGTTTTATGGTAAAGCTTTTGATGTGTGGTGGGCCATCCCATTTAATTAATTCGAATAAGTGAATCAAGACTACAATCAATTAGTTACTAATCCACTTTATTCTCCTTAATTTTGACAAACATGAGTGATCATTTTATGAGATCAAATTATTACACATGAGAATTAATTTTTTTAGGCCCAACTTTTTTATACTTCGTAGGCCAAAATTCCATTACTCCCAAATTTGATTTCGCATCTTCTAATAGAAAACCGATTAAGTTAATTAATCAAGGGGTTAAAACCACCACTAGGGTTTTCACATGTTTAATGTGAAATAACATTTTTGAGTAGTTTTGTTCGATTAATGTAACCATTTTTTTTTGCCTCTGATTTCCTCGATCGGTTTCTACCATGTGTTCCTCCTGTGTAATTTGTTTGTGCACACATATTGAAAACACAGACTCTCTGTTCTCTTCTCTATTTGCTTAAAGTTGGGCATTAATTAATTTTTTTAATCAATTGAAAAACGCCAACTTGGATTCAAACTTGAGAGGCATGGAAAATTCCTTTCTTATTTTCTCCATGTCTAAGGCTGTCAAAAATTTGGCAGAACAACCCCATGAAAAATCAATTTCAAAATTTAGAGATCCACTTGAATCTCGATTTTTGACATTCAAAGATCCCCTTGAATCTCGGATATGTCTATAAAAAGCATTTCGAACCAAGGAAAAATCAGGGAGGATCCCCTTGAATCCTTTGCCCCCGATTTAAAATGGTAAGAAAAACAAACTTGAACAATTTAGCCATAAAAAATCAGGAAGGATCCCCTTGAATCCTTTGCCCCCGATTTAAAATGGTGAAGAATTTGTAGAGGGTGTCGTCTTCTACCTACTCTATGTTTTTGCTCTCGGTATGTTTGATTTTCGCCCTTAGATTTGTTTGGTTTTTTTTTCACTCTGCGTTTTTGTGTTTGCAGATGAGGGGGGATAATCTGAAATATTTAGAATGGGGGAAGCAGTAGAAGAGCCCCTGTATAATCTGACACATCCATATATAACGGAGATGAGGAAGTTTCTTTTTTTAATAACTTCCCACTACCCCACCTTTGCCTATGCTCTAGTTTTTTAATTCATTTTTTGTTTGTGATACAAAACTTCCATTGAGAGTGTACCGAAATTGCAATCCATTCAATTCACCACTTTTCATTACTTTTTAATGAAAATTAATCACACTTATGCTTTGTAACTAATTTTCATATTTATGGAGGTAATTGTGATTTCATGAAATTTTACCCCTCAACAATCATCGGGGGATTCAGTCGTCTTTGGGACTGTCTAGATGGTGTAGCTTCATCTTTTAATAGAATCCGGTGCATACATGTTGAGGGACTAATCCCTTTAATGTCTGCAATGGTCCATCCTATTGCCGTCTTATGCTCCCTCAGAACTGCCACTAGTTTTCCTTCTTGCTCATTGCTGAGCTTGTTGGAAAAAATCACCGACAAAGTATCCCCTTCACCTAAGAAAGCATACTTGAGATGGTCCCCGAAGTTGCTTCAGTTCTACCACTGGTGCCTGCACAATAGATGGCAAAAGCTCACATTTGCTGAACGTCTCAAACAGTTCCTTGTCATTCTCCAGCTTCCGAGTCTCCTTTAAAGCTTCTGGGAAAGGTGGAACAGGTGGATAAGATCTCGGATTGGCACTCGGAGAAATTACCGGCGGTGCGGGAGTTGAAACAGGTGGCGCGGGCGCGTCAGTTACGTGCCGCGGCCGAGTCAGTGGTGGCGCGGCCGCGTCACCCCCGTTTTTGCCCGCGTCCAGATCTTCTGGATCTCTGGCGACTTTACACGGGCTAAGCTCATGGTGGCGCGGTCGAGTCACTTCATGTTGGAGCCCGCGCTCTACTGCTTCCTGCTCTCTTGTTGTCCATTCATCTTCCCCTTCATTGATTTGGAGATCGTCCCTGAGCTTCCCATTTATTGTCATGCCACTTCGTAACGTGATGGCATTAACATTTTGTTTCGGATTCAGCTCAGTCTGAGATGGAAGCTTGCTTGAATCTCTAGCCTCTAATTTGCCCACAACATTGGCAATTTGGCTTACTTGGGTCTCCAAGTTGTGGATGCTAGACTTGGTCTCTTGTTGAAATTGGCTCATTGAGCCTTGCATTGTAGTTACAGTTTGTGCAAGAGTCCGAATCATATCTTCAGTAGACATAGCATTCTGGTATGCCCCCTGAGGACGGGGTTGGAAAGGTGGTCTGTACTGAGCTTGACCACTTTGATTGTTGAACTGCTGATTGCTTGAATTGCCATACCTCAGATTAGGATGATCCCTCCAACCTGGATTGTAGGTGTTGGAGAAGGGGTCATACCTCGGCCTAGGTGGTGCATAGCCTCCCAATGCATTCACCTCAACGTTTTGTTCTTGAAGTGTAGGGCAAGCATCAGTGGGATGCATGTTATCAAAACAAATCTCACAGGATTTCACCTGTTGTCTACCACCTTGTTGCAAAAGCTGCTTCATCATCGTTTTCAACTCAGTGACTTCATCTTGGATTCTTGAATTGGTCACCATAGAATTTGCAGCTCTTGAGCCAGTCTCTCTTCTGAACTGTCTTGTGCCCTCAAACAGTTGTGTGAATAGTTCAAACGCAGCAGCATGAGTTTTGTTGAGAATATTACCTTGGCAAGCTGCATTAACCATCCTTCTCTCATCATCCAAGAGGCCATTAAACAAGTATAAAATCAGATCTTGATCAGTGTAGCCATGGAACGGGCAGCTGGCTATCAGCCTCTTGAATCTCTCATAGTATGCATACAAGGTCTCATTAGCTTCTTGCTCAATGTTGCTAATCATCTTCTTCAGTTCATTGAGCCTTGTAGCAGGGAAGTACTTCTCTAGAAAAGCTTCTTTCATCTTAGCCCATGTATCGATACTTCCCGGAGCCAAGTAATAAAACCAGTCTTTAGCCTGATCCTTGAGAGAGAAAGGAAAGGTTCTCAGCGCAATCTGGTCATGAGTCACATCAGCAGGCTTCATGCTTGAGCACACAACATGAAATTCAGAAAGATGTTTGTTGGGATCTTCACCACTAAGCCCATGGAATGAAGGCAAAAGGTGAATCAACCCAGATTTCAGCTCGAACTTGACTCCCTCACCAAGAGCAGGGAATTGCTGTAATATCCCTCATTTTTGTAAAGGGCAAAAATGTAATTTTCACATTTCCTATTATTTAATAAATTATTTGAATATTTTATTTCATAAAGTTATTATTTTATAACATTTTAAAATGTTATAAAATAAAATATAACTTTAAAGATCATATTAAAAGGTCATCAATTTGAGTCTTATTTATTTTAAATTATTACGAAATAATTATAAGTAATAAATCACATGAGGATAATTATTTGTATAAAATATTCTATTTATAATGAGGAGTTGGAAAATAAAATAAAAATAAAAATAAAATTCGGGTGTCAGACTGGGGACTTGAACCTAAGACCCTTTTCTTCCTACATACTAACGTGTCTTTCAAAATATAGTGAATAATATTTTTATTTTTTTTTATTTTTTTTTCTAAAATGATGTCATCTTCAACCTTGAGTGGAGAAGGCAAACGTGGGATCTGATGGTTATTCTTATCTCAAAAATTAACGCAAATTTATTCAATCAAACGTTACAAAGTAATTGAATAAAATGATTAAGATGGACAATTAGTGGCTTTTAAGGCTCAAAATTTACTTGGGCGTCGGGTATTGAATTAGGAAGGATGGCTGACGGTGGATTTCAATCTTGTCTTATCCCCAAATTTAAAGTCGGATTAATGTGGTCGAACGTTACAAGAAAATTCAATTTGGGTTTTATCTAGTTGACATTGAGTCCTAGAGAGGCTGCTGGGGGCTATTTAAGGAGCCTCGAATTGGCACTGTACCCTCACCAATCTCAGAGCAATCTTAATCCAGACAATCGAGAGCGTTTAGTGGAGTGTTTCATATCAGTTTCGGTTCTATTTTCGGTCGGAGGAGGCGTCGGTTTGTGCTGTTCGAGTCACCGGTGTGGTTCACGATTCAGGTACTGCCATGGGTGGTGTGGCACGGTGTGCGGCTGGTGGCGCCGGGGCTCGCCTTGGTCCGCCGCCGACTCCGTCTACGCCGCCTCCCGGTTTCTGTTTCTTCCATTTGAGCGTGCGGCCTTGGCTGCTGGTGTGTTGTCGTTCTCTCCTGAGAAGGATAAAGCGGCTGTATGCTGTTAATACTCGTTGCTTTGTATTACGATTAGGGTAGATGTGTCTTAAAAAAAAACTAATAATAATTATGCTATCTTCGTTAAAAGGGAATTTTTAGTTCTGCTAGTTATTATATAAAAACAATTTAACTTAGTCTGATTTGGTTTCTGAAATAAGGATCTGGTGGTTAACTAAAATAATATAATTAAATTTCCGTTTGATTAAAGATAACAAGAGGACATTAATTAAAAGAAAAAAAATATATATATACGTAGGTTAGTAGACTAGTAGCTTTGTTTGTTTGTTGCAGAATAGGTTTTGTGGTTTTTTAAAAGTGATCACGTGTTATACACCATATAATCGGATATGTTGTAAATTATGAGCATATGAATACATGTAACCAATTTTGGTTGATTAAGAAAATAAGAATAAATTATCAGTAGTATTTCAAATTCGTTAATGTGTATATATATTTAATAAAATCTGATTATGTCTTTCTAAAAAAAAAATGCGATCCAATATATTTATGAACTAATATGCTGGACAATAATCTGGCTAAAATGATATAGTATAAAATACAGTAACGAACCTTAGTGTGTATAGATACTGAGTTTTAATTTAATATCACAAAAAAATGATGATTTAATAAATTTTTATGACCTGCTTATTATATTAATAGAAAGGATAATATTAATATAATATGTAAGTTTGCTAATACTTATAAACTTAGGTGTTGTACAGTTCCTTAAAAGTCAATCTTTTCGAATTAGCAAAATAAATTGAAGACAATTTATTTTATGGTTGACTGAAACAGGAACGGGTTCGAGTCATTAGCACGAGTGAGTTTGCTTCATAGTCATCTATCGAAAAATCAAGGCAAGTGAAATCGGTTCTATTTTCGCATTCGTTTCCTAAGCATGATTCGTATCATGACGTTTTTAATATATGTTGGGAATCTCTGTGTGAATAAAATTGAACATAGGATTGTTTTACATTCCTAGATTTAATGACTGTTGTTCCTAGTTATATTTTAGGCTGCATTAGTCATGGATGTAGGCCTTATTGCTCTGTGATGTTGTGTGTATATTTATTTAAGCTCCATTGTGAGGAGCCGAACATAAAGTCTTACGACTATTAATATATAATAATTAGTGTTCGCTAGGTCGTTTTATTTCAAACCCTAGCTAAGGTCATGACCCATTCCCCTCAACCGCTGAGGGGTGTTCGCACTCTTAAGTGCCAAAGGACGTAGGAGCTTGCATATCGTAAAGTAGTACTCCGAGACTTTGTCTCTCGTAATTAAAGTACCTAATCATCCAAGTGGAATTATTATTAAACGCTTAAAATTTACTCAGATAAGTGTACTCGTACACAAATTAATACGGACAGGATGGTCGGTACAAAATGGGAAACCGTCCTCGCTCTCGGATTCCGTTGTCATCTGGTTCCAATCTGAATTCGCACAACACGTATGCGGTGAGGTTGGTTGAGGTGTGCGGGGTCAACGAGGGTTTAATGAACCGACTATAAACGATCTGTGTGTAACAATATTCCCAACATATCTGCATTAAAAGTCCGAGGCGTCATCCTTAGTGACGGTCTCATCTTTCCTCTTCTGAAAATTCATAACGATTTCCTGGAAGAAAGTAGCTATTAGGTTTCGGCCGGCTTTAATTCGGATTCCGATTTCAGTAACTACACCATCTTCCTAAATAGGAACCACCTTAGAAAACCCACTTGCTTAGTCTGTCACAAGACTAACCCGACCGTTTATTTTCCTTGCATGGTCGGCTGGTGTCAACCGAATTTCCGTATCGGCACATCAGGAGGAGGAGTCGTAACCAAGGATTGAAGAGGCATCCCTTGAAGTGGACAAGTTCGTCGTGCTGCATTTACATTTTATTTCGCTTCCGCATAGTTTTCGTTTCGTTTCCGCATATTAAATAAGTTTGGTGTAAATGGATCTTCGGCTTGTGAGGACCATTCTTAATATTGGATACAATATGGTTGTAAACAATTCTATCGATTTATGTAATGTTTTGCTTCCGCATTATTTAAAGTTTATGGTTACTATAAGCCTTGGGTGGCTTCGAGAGTTTAAACTCGAGGTCACTGGCGGTAATATCCCTGTATAAAAAGGAGGTGTTACAATTGCACCGCCAACGGTTGTTGCTCCAGATTTGGTGCAGTCAACTATCTCAATGTTTGATCACCCATCTCAGCAGACTCAGCAAATTCAGCAGATTCAGAATCAGAGTCAGATTCTTCAAGAAAGAACGGTAAGGCCTGAAAGTGATTCCGGATTTCCTTTCTTAGCTTGAAGAGAGTCCTGTCAATATCTGGATCAAATAGCAGAGGAGATGAGTTTGTAGCACGGGTATGAAACATATAACAGGTTCACACCCAAAAATAGCACAAAAGTAATAAACACAAATAGCGACGAGTCCCCGGCAACGACGCCAAATTTGATGAGGTATTTTCGGTGGTCGTTATACCTATCAAAGAATCCTTAGTTTACCAAACTCAGTAGAGCGGTAAGTAAGGGTCGATCCCACAGAGACTCGTGTATGAATGTTATTACTTATGTGCCAAGTAACCAAAGGGGGTTTGTAATTGTGAATTCTAACCTACTATGCAAGAATAAAACTAACTATGAATGCAAGGATGATTTAAATATATGAGAAACAAACGTGTTCAACTAGTTAAATCCATCATGATATTGATTTGTTGATCATTGATTCTCTTAATTCTCTTCTCACTTGAATTTATCTATTGTGGATAATGATCCTACTAAGGAATAAAATCCAAACTTCATATTTAGTTGATAGAACTACCAGTCTAACAACCCTAATTATCTAATAACCTAGAAGACCTTCTAGATTCAATTAAATAACATCATGAAGATTCAATTTATCAATAGAAACAAACACTTAGAGCAACCAGACATCTAAGTGACTTGTGAATTTATTCCCTACTTTAATCAACTTGTCCAACCGGTACTAAATTGATTAAAGTCTACTCTTGATCGAATTAACTCCAACCGGTAATTAATCAGATTCAGTTTTAACTAGAAATTCTATTAGGTAGCTAATCTAATAAAACCCTAATTTAAATTCAATTAAGCACATGGAATAATTTCTATTCAAGTTTGTTGAGAATCAATCAAACCTCTCAACTACATACAAATCATGAGTTCAATAACTAGTCAAAAACAAGAGAAATTAACAATGCATAATTGAATAAAAATCAAACTTACAAAGGTTCAAAAGTCTGCCTCCAAAGAGAAAAACGCTAGTCTCCAAGTTGTAAATTCAAGTTATGATCATGATAGAGAGAGAAAACTAAAAACAAAGTTTAAATACCCCTAAGATATCCAAATATCAAGTTACCCCGAAATTACATCAAAATAGTCGAAAAATACATAACCAAAGCCCAACTCGAAGCCCACTTGATCGGCCCAATCCTCTCGCAGCCAAACTAACGAGGCGCGGTCTCCTTGGCATGGCGCGGCCGCGCCACCTTCACCCTCAGCCCGCGCCACCTCATGTTATGGCGTGTCTCGCCGTGGCTTCATTCCTTTGGACTTAAGTTCTTCCCTCTTACTTCTTCAATCTTCATTGCAACACCTCCTAGCTTCCTTTCACTCGTCCACCACCGTCAGGTCAATCAAGATCTCACCCCGCTGTTGCTCCTGAACCTATAAACCTGCAAAACCGAGCAAACCAGCGCATAATACCCGACAACACAAAAACCTAAAAACTACATAAAAACTAACCTAAAACTAACTAAAACATATATAAAACATGCATCTAAACTACTCCTATATGCAAGCTATCATCAGACCATTGAAATATTTTCTTGGTCTTGAGGTCGCTCAAGGGAAGGACGAAATTTATCTTTCTTAACGCAAATATGCGCTTAAGATCTTGTCTGAGGCCGATCTCTTAGGTGCTAAACCTACTGCCTTCCCGAATCCTTAGAATCATGATCTTGGGGTTGCTTTTGGACTTGATTTTTCTCATCTGGACCGTTATAGGAGACTTGTTGGTCGCTTGATTTATCTGACGATTACTCGACCAAAGCTTTGCTACTCAGTTCATATTCTCTCTCAGTTCATGCAGTCTCCTAAGGACAATCACTGGCATGTTGCTTTACGAGTGTTACATTACATTAAAGGTCATCCGGGACAGGGTCTTGCTCTCTCTTGCGATAGTGCCTTACAATTGACTGCCTATTGTGACTCAGATTGGGTCGCTTGCTCTATCACCCGTCGTTCTCTTACCGGTTATTTTGTCTCTTTGGGTCACTCACCTGTTTCTTAGAAAACCAAGAAACAACTCACTATTTCCCGTTCTTCTGCTGAGGCTGAGTATCGCTCTATGGCTTATGCTGATTGCGAGCTTATGTGGCTCAAAGCTTTTATTCGAGATCTTGGTTATCTACACACTTCTCCTATGCGACTTATATGTGATAGTCAGGCAACTCTACACATTGTTGACAATCTTGTCTTTCATGAGCGCACCAAGCACATTGAGATTGATTGTTACTTTGTACGTGATTTGATTCAGTCAGGTTGCATTACTACTTCTTATGTCCGGTCTAGTGATCAATTAGCTGATTTGTTCACTAAGGCTTTGGGAAAACAACCTTTCTCCTACTTATTGTCCAAGTTTGGCATTCGAGATCTACATGCTCCAATTTGAGGGGGAGTAATAGGTTAAATAGGATCACATTATCTTAGAGATATTTTTATTGTATTCTTTTGTATTTATCCTTTGTATGGCTTGGGCCCTAAGCTAGGGTTTTAGTATATATTGTAAACTATCTCCTTAATGAAAGGCAAAGGAAATTCTTCCGTCTCTGATATTTCTCATCCACCTTGGCTAATAGTTTGCTCCACCACAACCGTTGAGGTGGGAATGATGAGTACTTGAGTGGCGATCTTTGCTAAAGTGGGGAATGTCTTCTTGTGCGCCTTCCACCACTCTAAAATTTTAAAGCCTTCTTTAACAAACTCAAAAGTATAGATAGGTATTAAACTCCGCATGTGAGCTTGAAAGTCTCATTCTCTTGATTTTATTTCGTAAAAGAAGAGACCCGCTCACTAAGAAACTGAAGCGAGAAGAAGAACCAAAGGAAGATGGAGAAGAAGAAGAACCTCTGACTCCGCTATTATAATTATAATCTTTATACAAATTGACAATGCATTCTCTAAATCTAGTGATCGATTGTGTAATATTACAATCACTATCACGAGATTCTAATTCCAAAGATTCATAATAATCATCCAATAAAATTAATTTCTAAACCATTTAATTTAAATCTAGAGTAAAAAAATAGGAGCAACAAAATAAATATCGGAAATAACTTTGTAGTAGTTTAACGATTTTAACTTCATAACTTCAATAACAATAAGTTTAGGGAAATAACTCCCCTCATAGAAAGCACTCGCAATATTTTTAAAGCTTCCACACAAAATAAATGAGAAGAAGGTTCATAAACATGACTAAAAGTTGAAGTTGCATCGTTGAAATTTTTTAAAATTTCTAAAATTTTGCAACAATAATCCCAAATGGGTACAATATCAAGAGAGTTGGAAACAAATTCCACGGAAAAAGGACATACAATAATTTTTTAAGGCATGCATGCATGAAGTAATTTATAAAGGCGAATTGGCATGAATGCCCCACAAAAAGTTGTTAAAGTAAAATATACCCTTATTTAGGCTAAAAGGCAAAAGGATGTCCTTTTGGGCATTTTTGCAATACAAATTTGTACTATTTTAAAAGTCTTTGAATTAAAAAAGCAGATTAATTTCCATGAAAATAAATGTAATATAATATGTTAAAAAAATTTCCTTATAAAAAAAAATTTAATCTCAATAAATTTCCTTATTATTTTGTGTATATATACGCTAGAAGATCTACATCAATTACAAATCCCATTGAAATTTCAACTGAAATCATAAATAAATATGTTCTATTCTTTTGTTTTCTGTATACAGTTCCTAGTGCTTTGAAAAATCCCATAACCTTCTTCCTCGGATCATACACAACCGGCTATTACGAATATAACTTGAAATAATATTGAACTTGAAATATAACTTGAACATCTCAATTTCAAACTTGGACAATTGAATATCATTCGCCTTCAAAAGGTGATCGTAGTTAGGGGTGGCAAATTCTGATCCGATCCGAAATAACTGACCGAACAACCCGATTCGAGAACCGACCGCTATCCGGAAAAAATTACAAAATGAAATCTGAAACCGACCCGATCTGATCGATTCTTACCCGAACCCGAAAGCAACCCGTTTAAAAAAGCAACCCGAAACCGATTATATTCGAAAAGACCAACCCGATACATACCCGAATCCGAGCTACCCGAACCCGATTGTACCCGAACCGATTGTATTCGAAAACCGAAACAATCCGAACCCGATTACACCCGAAACAACCCGAACCCGATTATTAGATACCAACTAGTTGACTAAGGTTATGTATTTGAGTTCTTATCTTTTAGGGTTTAGGGTTTAGGGTAGGAAATTTAGCAATGACAATATAACTTATTAAAATAGTTTTTAATGTTAATTTATTAAAATTTATGTAGATATACTAATTTATACTAAAATATATCATATATTCTATAGATAGTTTATTTTATTTCAAAATATCAGCATATAGTTAAAAGATATGGATGTATAAAAAGAATAACAGTACAAGTTATTATTTAAGAGCTTGACATTATTTTATTCTAATAATGTCACGTGGCGCAATTTTTTCAAGTTTCTGTTTTATAATGTATTAGGTAGATATCATCATTCCTCACAAAAAGCAATATTTATTTAATAATAGTATATTTAGATCTTATTTATTTATGTATATTATGATAGTTATACTAATATCAATATGGTATTTTATCTATTTTGTGTTTTTATTTCCAAAATAATATAAGATCTTATTTATGATTAATGTATAAGATCATGTAAATATAATATATGAGATAATTATTTGGATATTGGATTGAAATCATTTTAATAACTTTTAGAACTATATTGATCATAAGCTCACAAGTCATACACACCAATATCATTATTCTTCACAAAAAATATATTTATCAAATGAAAAAATATTTTATTTATTTATGTCTATATTCAATTATTTATCATAGTTATACCAGAATCAATATGAGATTTTGTAATATTTATGTTTTGAGTTTTCAAAACTATTGGTTGATAGAATATAAGATCTTATATGTTATTAGTATACAAGATCATATGAATATAAGAGATCGCATAATCATTTAGTTATAAAATAGTGTTAGTTCTCGCACCTTTTACGAAATTTTATAAAATTATTGTATTATGTATTTTTACTTGTTAAATTTTGATCAAACTGATGATATAAACTAAAATAATCATTAACAATTGATATAAGAAAGGATATTTTAAGAATTATATATATCTTATATTCTTAACTAAAATATAATATATTATCCCAAAATAAAACAAATATTTTTTTAATATATATAAATATAAATATTTAGAAATAATTCGATTAAATTTCAACTAGTCAGTTTGATTTAAAAAAGATGAATGATATATTTTAATATGGAATTATTTTATATATTATTTTAACCTCCTCTTTAGTATATAGTAATGATGATTGAATATTTTAATAACTTTAGAACTACTTACCATAGTCTCATATAGTCATGGATTCCAATATTATTATTCATCACAAAATATATATTTCTTCAATAAAATGTAAAGATTTTATTTATTTATGTATATGATCTTGAAATTGTATGTGACTATAAAATTATTATTCGTGAACTAAGATCATTTTAAATTATTGGAGTATAACATCATATAATCATTATTTGTAACATGTAATTAGTTGATTGTAATATTATAATAATTTTTTATGAATATAAAATCTTACATATGTTTAATAACATATAATCTTTACTTGTGATTTATGAAAATTGTATGATTGTATCTTATGAATTTGTAAATTGTGATCATCTATTGATTTGATTGACTTTTTCGGTCAAATATTAATTGATTTATTATACAAGTGGTAAATTTCATCTTTAAAAACTCAAACTCAAACTCAAATTCAAATACAAATATTATATTATAAATATAACAATTCTTAATATTATCATGGCCCATTCATTTAATCATATAACTTTTATCACTTAAAATACAGTTAATTTGAACTCTTAATATCGATTTCAACCAAAAATTCAGTCAATACCTAATTCAACCAAAATTTGATTTAACCGAACACCGATTTAACCGAAATCCGATTCAATCGAAAATTGCAAAAACCGACTCAACCCGAAACCGACTAAACCGAAATCCGGATTTGCTTGACCGATTTTGACCCGATAACCCCGATGTAACCGTCAATTTACACATCCGACCTGATCTGACCCGACCCGAAATGCCCGATTACCGATTATACCCGATACTGATCGAAATCCGAATGATCCGAAATCCGAATAACCCAACCGAAATCCGACCGATTTACCGAATTGCCACCCCTAATCGTAGTGCACCAAATATGACTTTGTACATAAATTTCTATCCCCCCCCACACAATATATAATAAATCAATTGAGAATCCAACAAACTTAATTGAACAAGAAAACTCCAAACAAAAGCAACCATCAACTTGGTCATTTGCACACTCATGATCGATCGAAACCCTATGTTTGAAGGAACAAGATGTTGACGATGTCAGGGAAACCGGGGTTGAAAATGCCATTTTCAACCATGGAGAAATTCAAGGGAGGGATATAGACCTTGATGTCTTGTGGCGTTGGAAGAGAAGGACTAAACAACCGATTCTGGCAACGACGAAGATCTGTCAAGTGTCAACTATGAAGATCCGTCAACGACGAAGATCGGTCAACTGATGGTGTGGCACCGACATTCGAACGCCAAGTGACACAAAATCCTACTTGTCATTACTCTGATCGGGGTCGAGAGATCGAATCACGCAATGAAGCCTCCATTTTTGAGGAAGGAGATGTCTCAGGATGAATGTGAGGAAGGAGACCCACATCTCAATTTTTGTTTATTTTTATAATTTTTATAATTATTTTATAATTGAATAAAATCTAAATAAAATTAACGATTTACTATTTTTTTTAAATTTAAATTTTTTGAGATTATGGTATTCCTACAATTAAATTGGGCATATAATTAAGTTTTGTTGGGTATTAGTGTAAATGTGAAAAAATGAAGGCATTTTTACAATTACTAACTTTTTTAGGGGCATGGACTACTATAAACACATTTATAAATTTAAGTTGTAATGATGGGCAACATCTTTTGCAAAAATCGGGCTTGAGATCCTTTGTTCTTTCAAAACGTTTTCCACTTATTGGTGGTTGGTTGGCTAGCCCACATACGCCCAACGACAAATTTAATAGGAGCAATTAAACCATGCAATACTTCTAAACCATCTTGAACACATAAGTTTAAAATATGACAAACACATTGTATATGAAAACATTTTGTTGCAAGAGTTGGTGTAAAATTCAAAACCAACTCTCGGATAGAAGCGGTGTTGGTTGACGCATTGCCAAAGAAAATAGAAAAAACTCTATGGAGCAATCTATATTCCTCCAAAATAGTACAAATAATGTTACTAATGTTTAGGATGCACATTTATGCGTAGTGATAGCTTGCATCTAGGTAGTGTTTAGGATGCACATTTATGCTTATATTGCATGATTTTTAGCCTAATTTAGCTTAGTTTTTAGGTTCTTAGGTTTTTCTAGGAAATTCGAGCTTTGTACTTGTTTTGTTCAGTTTTGTAGATCTTTAGGTGAACAAGTATGGACGGGGCGGATCTTAGATGATTATGGTGGGTTTTGATGATTAAGATGAAGCTTAGAGTGGTGCAAGTGAAGATTGGAAGAGCCAAGAGCCAAGACCCAAGAAGAACCAAGTGAAGACCACTGTTGGCTTACAAGTGAAGACACGAGCTGGTGAAGAGGAGACGCGACCGCACACCCTTGAACCAGACCGTGCAATGGTGTTCTGTCGAGGGAGAGTTGGGCCGACAATTGGGTTCCGAGATGGTCTTGTTTTATGCAATTTCGAACAAGCCTTTTTATAACTTTGGGGATATTTTTATCTTAGGATGTCTTGGGGTATTTAAGCTTTTAGTTTGAATTTTCTTTTACAATTCTATTTATAATTTGGAGGCTAGGGTTTATTCTAGAAAGTTTCTCAAGTGTAGACCTTTGAACCTTGTTGTAAGTTTTCTTAATTTAATTATGTCTTGCTAAATTTCTATTGTTTGACTAGTTAATTGAAGTTGTGATTTGCATGGGTTGTGAGATTTGATTGATTCCCAATAACCTTGAATATGTTCATTTCTCTATGCTTAATTGAATAAATCTAATCTAGGGTGTTGTTAAATTGATCACCTAATTGAATTTGTAGTTATAAGTTATAACTGAATCTTGCTAATTATCGGTTGGTGTTAATTTGATCAAGAATAGAACTTTAATTAACTTAGGACCGGTTGGACTAATTGGTTAAAGAAGAGAAGTCAATCACAAATACTCTAGATGTCTGGTTGCTCTAGACAAATGTTTCTATTGATACTATATCGTAAAGCTGTTGTCAAGTTGAACCTAGGAGGTATCGTAGGTTACTTGGTGATTAGGGTTCTTAGATCCGGTCGGACTATGAACTAAAGCTAAAGTTTGGATTACAAATCCACAATAGATTAGTTAAGATGAAAAGGGAATCAAGAGAATCAATGATCAACAAAGCAATATCATAATGGAAGTTAACTAGTTGAACATGCTTTTCTCATATATTACGAACACGAACATTCTTGCATTCATACTTTAGATTTAATTTACATTCTAGATTAGTTAGTCACTTAACCAATCCTAAAACCCCCTTCTAGTTATATTACTTGGCACGCAAGTAAAGCACATTTACATGAGTCTTTGTGGGATCGACCCTTGCTTACCATTATACTAAGTTTGGTTATGTCATGATTCTTTGATAGGTATAACGACTGTGAAAATACCTCATCAAATAGTAAAATGTTCATCAATAAAATAACATGTAAGGCCCATGTATGAATGCATTCATACATGATAAAAAATTTTACAATCATTTTCACTAAAAAACTTGCACAAAGCATGTTTACGGTTTTTATAAGCTTTGAACACATTTTTTCTTATTGTTTTTCTAGAAATCGGTTCATAAGCTAGTTGAACATGATTAGTCATCCAATCATTAAAACAAACACTCTTGGAAAATTGAAATTTTAAATGATCAACACAAATAGATTCGACAAAATCATATTGACTAGTTGCATGATTGTAATTAAATAAATGAGGATTATGAGAAGAAGAAGTTGTTAACCTGGACAATTGCGATTGACCTCGAATCATTCCTAGCTTCTCGCGCTCTAACCTCTCCATATGCATCTTCAATATGTTCCATAGCCTCCTCTTCCTCTCCATGAATATGTCTTGGGACAATAATTACAATGAACGATATATTTGTTGATAGGTTAATCATAATGCCCCTTTCGAAAATGTTTTGCAAAAATTTCATATTGAAGCTCTCGAGTGGTGGATAATGATTGTGGGAAGGATGTGATTGGTGCTTGAGACAAATCCGATCCTCCCACACATCCTTGGGGAGGAAATGGAGGCGTGTGAGCGGGCATCATCATCGGAGGGACTTGGGCATCACTCTCTTATGAGCAAAAAAGATGATCATATAAACCATCCATATTTTATTGAAAAAATATAATTAAGAAAGAATAAGGATTAGGAGAATGAGACTTGAGAGTATTAGAGAATGAGAGAATGAGAGAATGAGAGATTGACTTGAGAGTATTAGAGAGATTGAGAGAATTGAGAGATTGGTGTGGGATGAAAATGAAGAAGGATGTGGTATTTATATGGTAAATTTTTAGTAATTTAAAAAAAAACTAGCCATTGGGTAGGCAAACCGACTGTTTAGCCACAACAGCTACAAAAAACTAGGCGCCGGGGTCGATAGATACTTGCCAAAAAGTAAAAGCTAAAATAAAAATATGTCTAAACTGCTAGTTTGGCTAGTTCTAGTTCGGCCAACTGGCGATTTGAACCTTCACAAACCTTCGATTCAGCGATTTGGGGTTTGGGCAAACCTAAACCTAAACTCTATCACACCCAAACCACTGATTTAGGTTTAGGTTTTGACCAGTTTGAACCGAGCCAAATTGTCGGTTTAAACCGAAATGGACACATGCCTAACTTAAAATACTCTTCATTTAGGCTTCAAAAAATGAGCCCAACATGGAATCTTCAACATAAAATTTTGGGAATAATAAACCCAACAATTTACCCTCTTAATCCTAAGTTTGCAAATCATGTTTTTGCATAAGAATCCATACTCTACTCTTACAAGTATGTGTTTCCTTTAGCATCAAGTGAAACCAACATGTTCATTCTGGTAAATTAGGACAATAAAAAGCTTCCCTAATTTCTCCCAAAGATGTAAATGTGCTCAAAGTAAAATCAAATGTTTAAGAAAACAAAACTTAGATTATGGCATAGAAAATGCCCTCTTGATCTAAGAATCTCCTTCAATCATAATTAGAGGATTTCCTACAAAGGGGACATTTCCTACACGCTCAAGTTTTCATAAGTCTAATCAATAAAACTATGAGCATAAACATCAATCTTAGGAGCATAAAATTAATCAAGCAACTATGAATTTCCAACATTCGCATGTGTAAAAATATGCCCTCCTAAGGTTAACACGTCAGGTTTGCAATGAACATGATAGGAACTCCTATCTTTTTAGCATACCAACACATGAAAAGATGCACCCAAGCAATATCATAAAAACTAGCAAAGCGTTTAAGGCACATATACCCGTATGAGCATAGAGAAACTCAAAATCATGCATATAATAGTCAATCCTAGCAAAACATGATCATGCATAACATCCGAACAACATATACATCAATTAACTTGTGATACTTCTGAACACCTCTCACTTAGAAATCACTAAAATCATGCTCAAATTTCACACACACATGAGCATCAGTACATTCATTAAGTGAAGGATCACCTAGCTAGATCACTTAATATAGCATAAATTTTAGTTTTAGGTTTAGAAACACTTACATTAGCTTGAATTTCAAAATCAAGGATACTCACCCTTCCACCTAATTGAAGTATTTTGGCTTTTGATTTGGAACTCGTACCTTTAAGTTCTGCATGAGTTTTTACAACCACCATATTATTGTTATCCTGAGCCTCTTTCTGACTCAAACTTTTACAAAAGTGGGCCAATGGAGCTCTCACTAGCTTCTCTCTTCAATTTCGGCATAACTAAAACATTCTTTCCTTTTTAATCCTTTTTCTCTACCTTTTCCTGCCCCCCTTTTGCACCTTTAGCAAGCTCAATTGATTTTACAACCCATGCTTCATGCTGAATTGAATTTGTTAGATCACAACAAACTTTGGACTGATTTAAGCTGAAATAACATTCACCTTTTGGCATGGGGAGGCCATAAGACAATATAGTCCCTCCTTAATACTTTGTATGAGGTAGTTTTACATCCCTTATACTTCCTTATGAAGTAGTTTTACAACTTGAATCATCCAACATATTTTTAGATATTAAGTTGTTTCTCAAGTTAGGGACCCATCTCATATTTTGAAATAATCTAACAATACCATCATGCATTTATAAAGGCACATTACCAATCCCTTTAATTTCTAAACTAGAATGATCACCCATCATGACTTCCCCATTAGGCCACCATCAAATTCATGCAATGAATCAAACATGTATTTATGAGCGATAACATGCATTGAGCATCCATAATCTAAATCCAACAATTAAATTCATGTTTAGAACCAAGAATAAGAAGCTCATAAGAATAAGTACTAGATTCACACAAGTTAAACACATCAAGTGTCTTATCCTTTTCATCAAATTTCGTATTCTTGGAGCCTTTAATAAGGGCCACTCTTACCACAATAAAATCACTTTTTATCCTTTATATTAGAAATTGCCTCTTTTTTTGGTTTCCTTTTAACATGAAAGATAGAATCTAAACCACGCTCACTTTTAACCTCAATTTTAGTCTTAAACACTTTCAAGACGTTAGTTTTCTGAATGATAGCCTTAATGTTTTAGTCTTAGTAAGCTTATCATTACTAAAATGAATCACATCTTTAAGGATGCCAAATTGAGCATGCAAAGAATGTAAAAGCATAACAACGTGGTGAGTTTCTTTTATCTTATCATCATCCTTAAAAACTTATCCAAATTATCATTTAATGATAGTTTAGTATCCATTTTGAAAGTAAACAACTAGAACAACAAAGAAATCCTACTACGCAAAGACTTAGTCATAAATAAGTCCTCTAAAGCCTCCCAAAGAGACTTAGCGTTAGTGATACTTACAACCTGATGATCCACATTGTCAACTAGCCTCATCATGATCATCTCAGAATGTGCACGCTCATCTATATCGATTCTTTCCTCGAGACTCATGGTCGTATGCATCACCCCTTTCACCACCTTCCAACATTTATCCTTAATGAGCACAACCTTTATTTTTTGACTTGCCACATGAAAAAGTTAGTCATTCTATCAAATGGATTATTCTTTCTAACAAAGTTTTGTGTCATCACAAAACACACAAGTTAGTGAGAAACAAAAGCTTGAAAACACTGTAACACCCCTATTTTGCAACGATGGGTATTACCGCCAATGACCTCAGATTTTACTGTCCAAAGTCACCCAAGGCTTTATAAGGTATTAAATTTAAATAAAATGGGGAAATTTAATGATAACACATATTATAAAAAGGTGCTCAAACTTGAGAATTTAAATATTGTCATTACATCTTAAATTGTTTCAAAATAACATGATAGAGTTTAAGTAGCGGAATTAATAAAACCTTGTTCTTGCAAAGCGTAGTGAATCCAAAATATGAGAGAAGAATCTTCTAGAGGACTTGACCTTCATTCCTTGAACTTGATTGATCTTCGTATTTATGCCTTTAGTGGAAGTTTCTTAGAATCTGGTATTTATCGCGAAGGGCGAGAAATACCAGGCAGAAATGTGGAAAATAGCGAAATTAGTTTAAGGAGACTAAGCAAGCGAGAATGGAGATTATTTATGTAGTTTGGTCAATTATCAAAATTATTAAAGAGATACTCGAGATGTGTTTCGAGAAGTATAAA
Organism: Fallopia convolvulus; assembly: GCA_964016875.1. Taxonomy (NCBI): domain Eukaryota; kingdom Viridiplantae; phylum Streptophyta; class Magnoliopsida; order Caryophyllales; family Polygonaceae; genus Fallopia; species Fallopia convolvulus. The sequence continues at coordinate 14,381,599 of OZ024720.1, forward strand.
CTTTAAGTGGAGCTTTAAGAACGAAACTGAGTAAATCTCGAGATGAGATAACTCTAAAACCAAAAAGAATGAACTACGAGATTGTAGAATGTATTAGAATGGAATTTATATTGGGAATATTTTAACTTCACACAAGTTTCTAGAAAAAAAAGCTCTCGCACCCTTGTCGGACCGAGAGCCGGGTCGATCTTTTAAGACCGGCCCGATTTTGATGTCAGCACTTATCTTTATTACGTGTCAAAACTTTGCATAACATTAATGACTTTTAAGAGTGTGGAGGCTATGAAAGAGCCGAGTCCAGTTAATGTAAGGCCCGAAGCCTTAGAAGCGCTATCCCATGCCAACGCAAGGACTTCCCAGGAGGTCGCCCATCCTGATACTACTCTCGCCCCTGCACGCTTAACTTCTGAGTTCTTGTCCTCACTCGAACTCAGAAAAGTAAGAGCTCTTGTTGACATGGGTAGCACCTCAATTCCTTATTAATTTTACAATCTCCCCCACTTAAGCACTTGACGTCCTCGTCAAGGCCCAAGGACCGCCCTCTAGGTCGAGTCACCGCCCTCCGGGCCAAGTGCACTCGTAACCTAGAGTCGGCTCTGATACCATTTGTAATGCCCGAAGCCTTAGAAGCGCTATCCCATGCCAACGCAAGGACTTCCCAGGAGGTCGCCTATCCTGATACTACTCTCGCCCCTGCACGCTTAACTTCTGAGTTCTTTGTCCTCACTCGAACTCAGAAAAGGAAGAGCTCTTGTTGACATGGGTAGCACCTCAATTCCTTATAAATTATCGGGGTGTTACAGTTAAGGAGAATGAAGTTCCGACACCTAGCTAGGGTGTAAACATCCCTCCAACGAGTAGGAGCGGAAAAGATCATGATCTTTATTACCGAGAGAAGAGAGGGTGGTGGGCCGTACCACTCGATAATACCGAGAGAAGAGAGGGTGATGATCGTACCACTCGGTGAGTTATAATGAATTGTCAAGGGAAGAGAGGGCGTATTGCCATACCACTCGACGTGTTATATAGAGGTGTTTGGGCCGATCCCGCACCCTTTATTATATTATTAAGAATCCATAATGAATCTCGAAAAGAGATTTTATACAAGCAAAGGCCACACAAAACAAGTCTAGCAATATTCCTATTAACACTAATAATAATAGTAATAATGCTGACAAAGGGGTCGTTATTTCTAGCAATCGATATTTCCTAGATTTATTTAGTTTAACAAACAAGGTGTTCCCAACATCGAGAAAGTTAACGGAATCGTTTATCGAAAGGGTTCAAGTAGAATATTCACTTGCGTTGAATTTCCTTTGGGATGTTACGAACTCGGAATTAGAAGCTCTTAGTGACATTTGTAAGCTTCGACCTATTTAACCGAAAGAACGACGAACGAACAAGTATTAAAATTCTTATTTTAATTTTAAATACTCCTTTCTCTTATTTTCCTCTTCTAAGAGAAGGAAAGTTAATCTAAATTATTTAGTTTAATAATTTAGATAGGAGATATCAAAATAATAATCCTTTATTATTATTATTTTCAAGGTGATACTTTTGTAAGAATTTTATAAACTTTAAAATTCTTATTTTAAGAAAAAATGCAAGGCTTCATTTACTCATATGAGAACCTTTTTAACCCACATCAAAATATATATTTAAAATAAACTATATATGTTTTGCTTGCATCATTATTCTTATGCAAAACTACTTATTAAAATTTATCCTTATAATCAATATTTCTAAAAATCATGATTTACTTAATATAAAATTATAGAAAATTCTAGGATTGTCATGCATGTGTATAACACTTTATAAAAAAACTTTTTATTCACACATGTAACATCTCAAATTATTTAATACTCTATTGCTTATGCTTATCAAAATAATCCTTTTTTTTAATTAAAAAAGGATTTTCACCATTTTTATTTTAATATTTTTAATAGTTCTAGGTTCCATGTAAAATTGGATTTAGTCCATAAAACTTTATAAAAACACATGCATCATTATTTACTTAGTGAAGTAATTAAAACTCTCATAAGTCCATTTTTAAATATAGAAAGATTGTAATTTATTTATCAAAAATTCATTTAAAGCCTAAGTTGATATGCAAGAGGGTTTTAACTTATAAAAACTCTTTAAAAATACATGCAAATACACTTTTAGTTTAATTGACATATCATGTTCTTATTAACTTTTCTTTGATCAAAAGTTCATAGAGAAATTATCCTAAGTTTTATAAAGACATGCAAGAGGATTTAATTCATAAAAATCCCTTTTATAAATACATGCAAAGATACTTTTAATTCAAATGGTCATAACTTATTTTTACTAAACTTATTTAAACTCAAAATTCATATAAAAATTATTCCAAGGCTTATATATGACATGCATGAAAATTTTATCTTATATAATTATCAAATAATTGCCATTATAAAAAGAATTTTTGGTATAAAAAGGAAAGAAGTCTAGGCTTTTAAAAATATGTAAAATCAGAATTTTTCAAGTTAAGAATCACTTTTATAAGTTTAGGATTTATTAGAATTTACCTTATAACTTGTAAAAAGAAATCCTCTTTAGAAATCCTTGCATGCATGTTATATTTCATATGAAATATGTACTAGTTTAGAAAATTTCATAATCTGATTTTTTTTTCTTTCAAAAATCTGATCAATATAATGGGCCTAAGATACAAAAAAAAATCAACCCCAAAATAAATTTAAAAGGCCTAGAGATAATACCCTTAATTGTGTTTATTTTCTTGTAGGAAGAACAACACAAGCTCAAGGGAAGAGGCGGTGATGGCTCAGCCGGACTGTGCTTGTGGTGTGCAGCAGCTGCTGGTGGCGCGGGCTGGCAGCGACCGGTGGTGGTGGCGGCGCCGACGGTTGTAAGACACAAGAACAAATGTTTTGAGTATTTCTTTTGTGGAAAAATCAGCCTATAAAAGGACACTCCTAGGCTGAAATTTTTGTTAAATGGGAGTCATAAATAAAGAGATTAGAAAAGGATGTGTTTTGTGAGTGTTTTCTGAAGATCTAATAGTCTTTATATAGAGATCATGTCAGTGAAAAATGTAGAGATTTGAGAATCATGGTAATCATGATTAAAAATCTCCTTCCATGGTGAGTGGGAGAGTAAGATTTTAATTCCATTAAAATAAAAATGTGAGTGACAAATTTTTACTAAAAGAATCCCTCCTGAATCCTTTCTTTAATAATCTAAACACGTTAACAAACAGAGTGAAATGTCGGTTTGAAAAGTACACCGGAACGGACGGGTTTCAAGAATAGAATTTCCGTTAGTTACGAATTTATTAAATTTTGTCTTTAATAAATTTTATTTACTCGAATAATTATTTCATAAGAATATTATAATATATTTTAGAAATAGGTTTTGAATAAAAAAGAAATATTATGAACTTATTTTATTTAATAAATAATTAATGATTGAAAAAAATTTAGTAATAAAACTAGCGTCTATTACAAACACAACCAAACCCATAGAATTCGGAAGATGTAGACACAACTACAAACAAAATAAATGTTGAAAAGCAAAACCAAAAGAGGAACAAGAATAGAAAATTAAGACATAGACTAGCAAAGTGTTAAATTGTGCAAAAAACTACACCTAGATCACATAATAACAGATGCATGAGCATATCGAAAGCAACAAACCCTAGAACACTCTCTTAACATCAAAAACACCATATCAACTCAAAAAAGCATATGGAATGCATACATGTTTTAATACCAATGTGTAAATATCAGATTCAAGTGATTCAAAACTAAAGAAAGCATATATGAACACACATAATTGTTAACACAATTTGGCTAACCCTAATCCGTGAGATCTCAAAGGGGAGACCCCCCACTCCACTAGGCAATCAAAGGCCTTAAACAAGAGTTTTATAAGAGCACACAAGATTCAACAAAAACAACGAGAAAAGCTAACGCACAAAGGCACACGAACGAAGATTATATAGGAAGAAGACACCCTTAGAAGGCACCACAAAGGTGTCACGAATCCTTTGCAAGACGAAATTCCAATACCACCTCTTGGACCACCAAGCGAAAGGTTCAACACCAATTGGAGAAGCGCCACCACACTTTTGTCAACTCCCTCACTCTCTCCCTTGTCCCCGTTTCTCACCAAAATAATAAGGCCTGAGACATTAGAAGTGCTATCCTATTCCAACTTGAGAACTAAAGGACGATCTCTTATTGATATTGGTAGCACCTCAAATCCATTATAATCCGCTAGGGCATTACAATCTCCCTCACTTAAACACTTGATGTCTTTATCAAGGCCTAAGGATCGCCCTTCGGGTCAAGGAAACTTGTAACCCAAACATCAAAAGGATATCGCGTGACCAAAGTTAGAGATATCAGAGTCTAAAAACTATCTTGTACTTATTGAGATAATGTTTTTGATGTTTGCATGCCTGATTTTCCTTTAAGTTGAAAAGCTGTAAAAGTAATTTTTACATGGATTTTTTCTAATTACATATCACCAAGTGTGATTGCTCAATTAAACATCATATATGTAGCAACCTTTTGGTCTCTAAATTTAAATCAAGCCCAATTCAGGCCAGTGCTAGCATTTATTACCCTAAAGTAGCAATTCCTAATAATGTGGAAGAGATATACAAAAGAAACTGCCTCTATTTTTCCCACTTTTTCTTGGTGGAAGGAGAGGTGAGAAAAATCTAGGAATAGTTTGGCAATTGAATGTGTCAAGACTATTATTCGTTTAGAGAACAAGAAGTCCAACTTATGAAGATTAATGCATATAAAGCTTGCGTTTTGTCTTGAGCCTACTCTCAGAAGCACTTGTGAGTGTTATGTCCAGCACTGCAGTTAAGATGATATTTTGCTGGTATTACTCTAAAGTACTAGATGCTTTACCTCATTTTTCTTATCATCATCGATTTTGTTGCTTCTAGAAAGTATTTTTTACTAGTTACCTTTATTTTTGCGCTCCATTGGACTCACACCTTGTTCAGATATATACTTGTGACTAATGGAACATATAGAGCTCTCATCAACAAAAACCGGTGACTAAAGAATTTGCAACCTCAGTTGGAGAGTGCTTGAGAACCTTGATGCTTATGCAATGTTGTATAGTTTATAGCCCTAGTTTAGCCTAAGTAAACTTGTACCCGCTTTGGCTTCAAATAACTAGTTTAGTCACTTATTTCAATTTATAGTTGGAAAGTTGGGGTTTACTATTTGCGGATTGACTTTATATGTAAACGGGAAACTTGTTACCCAATCAATCAGTACATAATCAAATTCCTCTCAAATCTGATTCTATATAAATATCTATTGCTATTTATAGCATCTTCAAATCGATTCTCTTCTACATAATCAATTTCTTGGCCTTGTGATACTTTTGCTTTGAGCTATTTTATAGCTTTTAGTGAGGATTTCCGGTTATTGTTTTTTGAGACTAACTTTAGTTGTCTTAATTGGTACTAGATATTGACGCTTGGAAACAATGGTTGAAGGAACTCGCCAACAATTGCTCCAGGAATTGGCTTCAAAGGTGGATCAACGTAGCAGCGAGTTAGAGCAAATCGCTTTTGTCCTGAACTATAGAACGTAAGAACAGAGTAGAGAGGAAGAGAAAATAAGTATTGTATTTACTTGTTCAAATTACAAAGGAAAGATTATACTTATATACATGTATCTAACGGTCAAGAGGAATTAGAGGATAAAATTATATTATGCTATGATAAGACCTCCTAATATAGATAGATAATTGGGGAAATTATCTTATAGGAAAAGGTAGGCAAGATAATAGAGATTTGTATGTTTAATACTACCCCTCAAGTTGAGTGTATGTTAATGGCGCTCAACTTGGATAGAAGATTGGAAAATACCGTCGGGCCGAGAGGTTTTGTGAACATATCTACGGGCTGGTCTTTAGTTCAGATGTGTGTTGTGCGAATAAGACCTTGTTGAATCTTCTCTCGAATGACATAGCAATCGATATCGATGTGTTTGGTAAGTTCATGAAATACAGGATTGGAGGCAATGTAGATTGCCTCTTTGTTGTCACAAAAGAGGTTGACCGATTGTGTGTGAGGAATGTGAAGATTACGTAGGAGCATGTGCAACCATGTGATTTCACAGCAAGTTGAATCCATTGATCTGTATTCCAACTCGGCACTCGAGCGAGAAACTGTCCCTTGCTTTCTTGTCTTCCATGAAATGGGCGGTCTTCCTAGGAAAATTATATATCCGGTAGTGGAGCCCCGAGTATCACGATGCCGAGCCCAATTCGCATCACAAAATGCGGTCAGTTGAAGAGAGTTCGTGCTTTAGAGGAAGATGCCTTAGCCTGGGGTCCCCTTGATATAGAGGAGGACATTGTGCGCAACATTGAGATGGGGCTGCCTTGGCATGGACATAAACTGGCTTAGGACATATAAAACGTAGACGAGATCCGAGCAAGTGATAGTGAGATAGATGAGGCGCACAAATAGTCATCGGTAAATGGATGGATCCAGGAGAAGCTCGCCATCTCCCTCAATGAGAACCAAATTCGGATCAAGCGAAACGATGGCTGGTTTGGCTCCAAGATAACCGATGTCGACGAGAATTTCTAGTGCATACTTCCTTTGACAAAGGATGATTCCTTCCTTGGATTGTGCGGCTTTGATTCCGAGGAAGTATTTGAGAGGCCCCATATATTTTAAGCTTGAATTGGTTGGCAAAGAATTGTTTTCTTGCTTCGATGTCCTGCAAGGTGTTCCCCGTTTTTTATAATGTCGTCAACATAGATTAAAAGGATAGTATACATACCCTTATGTTGTCGAGTGAAGAGTGAATACTGTAGTCGGATCAAGATTGTTGAAAACCGGCTTGTTTGAGGGAGGTAGAAAGTTTCGAGAACCATTGGTGGGATGGTTGCTTTAACCCATTAAGCGATTTATGGAGTTTGCAAACTCTCATCTCCCCCTTTCGATGGAATTCAGGTGGCAATTTCATGTAAATGTCCTCCAAAAGATCTCCATTAAGGAAGGCATTATTGGTGTCTAGTTGGTGCAAGTGCCATTGATAACGGTGAATTTGGTCGTGCAAATCACGGCTATGCAAAAGAATCCAAACTAACTAAGAAACGTAGTCTTTAGGAAGTCCGGGTCGAATCCATAAGGAGATAAGTTTATCTTTTGTAATGAAGTTTGTGTCAAACAAGTAACAAGAGGGTTTTTGATTGTAACAAAGTCTAAGCAGGTAAAACTAACAAAGCTAGAAAGGTTGTGAATAACAATATTTGGGAAAATAGCTTAGGCAAACAAATATCCACAATTGAATGACAAGTTGATTATTGATTTCACGTCAATATCACATGCAATGGATTTTCCAATTCCTTTTCAATTGTAACTAACAACACAACCAGATACTATTAGTTCTAACTAATTAAACAACCATGAAAACATTAATTTTTTAATTTAATAGCAACAGTAAGGATAGGAATATAATAGGATACAATTCTAGCATAAAACAACCGGCTTTTATCCTAGAATGTAAATCAAATCTCTTCTGCATATAACTAGCACAACCAGATACTAGTACGGTGCAATTGCTACTTTGAACTAGAGATACTCAACCAGTGACACTCTAGATCTAGCAATAGATCCAATAACAAGAAACCCTAGTTGATCAGGCTAGAAAATGTTGAAATAAATCATAGAAATTCAAGTAAGAGAGAAGATTAAATCCATGCAATAGACAAGGAATTAGAAATCTCACAACTTTATTCAATACGATGCTTCAATTGTCTAACTAAGCAAATATGCTTAGTTCTCCATAGAAATTGTGTAAAACATAGAATGAAAAGTATGAGAATGAGAATAAGAGTTCCTTCTCCCAAAAACCCTAATATAAAGAAGGAAATTAGGTCTAAACAACATAAGTCTCGTAGAATATAAGCCCAATATAATAATGGTGAGATATAGTGCACTTGCAGATTGAATCTCGCGAGCCCATAACGGCGGCGCCCGCTACCCATAATGGCGGCGCGCTGCCCATTTGGCAGCGCCTACTGCCAGCAACAGTGTCATCCCCTTCGTTCAGGATTTAGGATTTAGGTGACACTTCGGGGCAGGGGTGTTCAAACCCGGTTAACCTAGATTTCAGTTAACCGAAGTTTGGTTAACCATGATTTTGGTTAGTTAAAATCATGAACCAAAATCGAATCGTGAATCCCGGTTAACCGTAGTTTGGTTAACCAATTTTTCGGTTCGGTTTTCTCGGTTAACCGATAACCGTTTAGGTAATTTTACCTTAAATAAATAAGACTAAAATAATAAAATTTGAATAAAAAAGTGATCAAGCGTGACTTTTATTTTAAATATATACTTATATCATATTGTTTTGGTTGTTGTAAACAAATATCGAGAGTATATACTATATTGTGTGTATTAATTTTATCCCATCAAATTTAATAAATGATTCTTATATCAATGTGACATGGAAAAATAATTCGTAAATTGTTAAAATTGAAGAAGGAAAGACTTAAACTACATCAACACCTTGAAGATCCTAGAGTTTAACCACTAAATAAATCAAAGATAACTAATATTTGAATAAAATAATAATATTTTTTTCGGTTTTTCGGTTAACCGTTATATGTAAAGTCGTAAACCGAAACCGAAAATATTTTCGGTTCGGTTAACCAAACTGAAATTTAAAAAAAAAAGTCGATTTGGTTAACCTAAAAAATAATCGGTTTTTCGTTTTCGGTTTTTTATGGACACACCTACTTTGGGGGCTATTTTGACTCCCCTGAGTTGGAATTTGGACTTGGAGTAAAAACATGAATTGTAGATCCTTGCATTATCTTTCCAACGATACAAAAATCAACTTCATCAGACCACTATAACTCCCGAATGAACCCTCACAAGACAGAGTTGTCAAACCAACAACTCCAATGGATGGTCCGAATTCAAGTGTTCTTTTCCCCGATTTCCATTCCTTTCATACTTGTTTGCTTTAAGACCTGTAAAACAACATAGAACAAGTACAAAAACTTAAAACTTCTAGAGACTCTAACAACTTAAAGAATCTAACTAAAACTACCTAAAAACAAAGCAAACGAAACGGAAACATGCATCCTATACACTACCTATATGCAAGCTAGCTATCAACCATCCACGAGCAGCTGCCATGCTTATTAAAACACGAATGGTGGTGAGCTTGGCAATGGGAGAAAATGTCTCTCGGTAGTCCAGGCCTTCTATTTGGTTATACCCCTTGGCAAAAAGTCATGCTTTGTAGCATTCGATCATCCCATCGGGTTTGTATTTAACTTTATATACCCATTTACATCCAAAGGGATGCTTGTTGGGAGGTAGGTGAACGAGACTCCATGTTATATTGTCTTCGAGAGCCCGGATTTCGTGTGCCATGGCGTCCCTCCAATGTTTGTGTTTATTAGCCTGCGAAAAAGATCTTGGTTCTCTCTCAAGCATGATGTTAGAGACAAAGTGTCAATAATTTTGTGAAAGGTTTGCATATGATAAGATGTTAGACAAGGGAAAAGCTTTACCAGAAGCTATATGATGTGAAGAAGATGATTGGGAACCCGATCGAGATGGGAGAGTGGCGTCCACATGAAAATTACATAGCATGTTGGGTTTTGGTGGTCGAGTGGATCGTCGGGATTCCATAGGAGGTGAGGGGAGCGTTGTTTGCGGATTTAGGGGTGTAGGGGTGGGGGTGATTTCTTGTGGGGAGATGTCTTGTGCAGGTGTTGGCGTTGGTTGATTTTGAGCGGGGCTGGTTTGGGCAATCTCCACAATAGCATCATTGTTGGGTAAAACCATATTAGGATGTAAATCATCGTAAACCACAATAGAGGGGTTAAAAATGGGTAGTGGGAAATCGTGGCTAGGTTGGGAGGTGTTTGAAAATTTTGAATAAGGAAATTGAGTTTCAAGAAAATGGACATCCCAGGAAATAATGTTTTTCTTATTCACAAAATCATAGAGTTTGTAACCTTTGGTCTTGAGTGGGTATCCAATAAAAATGCATTCAATCGAGTGTGGTTCAATTTTTTTTGGTCGTTGGGGATGAGTTAAAGCAAAGCATCGACATCCAAAAACACGAAGGTGACAATAAATCGGCGGTTTGCAAAACTATTTTTCAAACGGAGTTTTGTTTTGCAAATTATGACTAGCCATGCGATTGATTAAATAAGTGGCGGTGAGAATAGTATCACCCCAAAAAACTTTTGGTAATGAGATTGAAAAAGTAAGGCACGAGCAACATTTAAAAGATGTCGATGTTTTCGTTCAACGACACTGTTTTGGTGAGGTGTGTTAACGCAACTTGTTTGATGTAAAATACCTTTAGAGGCGTAAAAATCAAGACACTTAAATTCAGGACCATTGTCACTACAAATGGTCTTATTTCGTTTACCAAATTGTGTTTCGATGAGATGATAAAATTGCATAATAAGAGGTCTAGCCTGGGCTTTAACTTTCATAATATTTAACCATGTATATTTTGTACAATCATCTACAATAGTTAAAAAATGCCGTGCTCCCGTTAAACAAGGAACATGATATCCTCCCCAAATATACATGTGAATGAGGTCAAAACAATAGGAACTAGTAGAAGTACGAATTGGGAAAGGGTGTCGAGTCTGTTTTTCCAAAGGACAAACTAAGCAAGCATATTCTAGCAAGCTTTTATTTTTAAAATCAGGAATAAAAGATGATACTTGTGGTATGGATGGCCAACACGTTGATGCCATAGGGATTCCGAGGTGGTGATGTTGCAAGAAGTAGGTCTCGAGTTGTGTTTAAGGAAGTATAATCCATCTTGCTCATAGGCAGTCTCAATCATCTTCCTCGTGTGTAGGTCCTGAATCACACAAAGTTGTTTCAAAAAAATTTGTAGCTTAAAAATAATCCAATTTCAACTTTCTAATTGAAATAAGATTGACTGAAACTTCAGGCACACAGAGAACATGTGAGATTGTAAATTGAAGAGTGAATCGAACGGTTCCAATATGTGAGACTTTGTAAGACTTGCCATCAAGTAAATGCACAAAATGATTATGAGTTAGTGAATCCAAAAAAAGAGTGTGATAGGTGATGTGGTCGCTAGCTCCGCTATCCATAATCCAAGAAGTATATGAAATAGAAGACTGGTTGTGTATATTACATGAGAATTGATCGGAAGTAGAAGTATTACCGACATGATTTGCGGAAGAGTGTTGAACGGGATCAGTCAATACAGAGGATTTTGAGAGCACAAGATCATGTAGTTTGAGTCTCTTAATCAAGTCCATAACCTACTGGTAATCCATCAATTATTGTTGTTCAGCCCTAGTTTGATTGATACTTGAACTCGGCTGGCCATTATCCATAGACCTCTTTCATTTTCGGCAATAGTCGACGGTGTGACCCTTATTATTGCAAAAGGTGCATTTGAGATGGGCACGACATTTGTCTATGTTGTGATTGGTCATGTTACATTTATCACAATGCTTAGCACTAGTAGTAACTGTATTATCTCGGCATTTTACTGAGAAGGCCGCCGTCTCGATCTGTGCATGAGGTTTGGACATCTTTGCTTGTTGTTCTTGATGCAGTACCATTGTGTATGCTTTGTTTGGTTCCAGGAAAGGATCCAAGCCTATAATGTTGCTTCGAATTGGTTTAAATTCAGATCCGAGCCCCTTCAAGAACTTAATTGATTTTTTATTGCTAATGAGGCTCTTCACATCAACAACGGCCGAACAAGTACAAGGGGTGATGATGGTAAGATTGTCCTTTTCATCCCATAGAGATTTGAGTTTAGTGAAATATGTGGTCACGGAATCCGTCCCTTGTTCACATTCTTGAATCTGTTTTTCTATGTTGAAAAGAGACACAATATTAATTTAAGAAAAACGATCTTTGAGTTCAAGCCAAATACCTCTAGCATCCTTGCAATGGATCACACTCTTGGAGATCTCTTTTGACATAGATCCAAGTAGCCAGGTTTTGACGAGAACATTGCAACGCTCCCATTGTGTCATCTTGGCTTGTTTGTTGTTAGGTTTGAAGAGGGTACCGTCAACAAATTCGGCCTTATTCTTGATTTGTAAAGTCATCATCATGGATTGCACCCATGTAGTGTAATTGTCTTCCACCAAGGGTTGGGACACAAGTACATCGTCTGGTTGATAAGAATGGTGGAGGAAGAGAGCATGGTTTGATTTCTCCCATGGCTCGGAAGGAGCAACACCTGCAGTGAGGGCTAGAGTTTCAGGCATGAGGAAGATTGTCGGGATTGACGTTTAGAAACCTCGCTCTGATACCATATCGAACGTAAGAACAGAGTAGAGAGGAAGAGAAAATAATGTATTGTATTGTATTTACTTGTTCATATTACAAAGGAAATATTATACTTTTATACATGTATCTAACATTCAAGAGGAATTAGAGAATAAAATTACGCTATGCTAAGATAAGATCTCCTAATATATATATATATATAGATATAGATAATTGGGGAAATTACCTTATTGGAAAAGGTAGGCAATATAATAGAGATTTGTATGTTTAATATGAACAACATTAGATTTGGATTTGAAGATGTTAGATGTGACAATCCTGAGATGAGAATGGGGGTGCGTCATCGTAAGGAGATGCCAACTTCACTCATGGTGGAGAAGAGCAAGGATAAGACATATGTTTCATTTTTCTCCATGGATACCAACAGATCATCTACATTAAGAGCTAGCTACCATGATCCAAAATTAGTCCACCAAATTTGTGACCGATACTTGAGATACAACATCAGTTGGTAGTTTAGAGTCCTAAAATCTTCCCTAATAGATTGACTTCTCGTCTAACAATGGCAGAGTTTCCTACATTTGATGGACCTTTACTTAAGGAATGTGTTTATAGGTGTGAACCATTCTTCTTATTAGATAATACAATACCAAAGATGAAAGAAAAACGTGTTTCTTTCTATCTTGAGGGTAAGGCCTTGCAATGGCACCATAATTATATTAGAAACGCTTGATTCGACTAATTCACAACACGGACATATTATATTGTTGACCTTTTAGGTCGAGTAGGAAACTTTTTGATGATCCTCTTACTAAATTGATGAATTTGAAACAAGCTAAACCTATTAATGAGTTATGGGATAAGTTTGAGTGCATTTTGACCCGGTTAAAGCTTCCAAACCGAGCATATATTAAACATCTTCTTAGCCAAAATATATATATTCATACCTCAAAATGCACGTAAGACAGTTCAATCGCATAACTCACGGAGAAGCAGCGTGTCTTCCTTAGCTCCATGAGTCATCAATCCTATTCACCCCTCATCCATTCAAAAAATCATTTCACTATAAAAACCTCCCCTTCTCCATGCCCCAAACACTTATAGAACTCCACAAAATAGATAAGCCTTTTATGTTGAGATGTAAGAAAGGAAGAAGAAGGGATTGTGCATGTTCTCTGTGATGAAGTTTACTCCCCGGGCCATCACTTAAAGAATAAAAGATCCCAGATCTTTATGATGGAATGTGAAGAAGATTTCGATGAATGTCAAGATGAGAAATTAACCTGAGATGACCGTAGAAGAACCTGTGATAGAAGAGTTTGAGCCATCTCCACAAATTTCTATCAATGCCTTGAATGGATCAATGAATTATAATTAATTACATGAGAGTGGTAGCCTGAGACAAATTGGAAAGAAGGAGTTGCACACACTCATTGATCTAGGGAGCACTCATACCTTACTAGACATTGAGGTGGCAAAAGAGGTAGGATCTAAGTTGGTGGAGGCACTACCTATCATGGTATAGAGAGGCAATATTGTAGAGAGAAATTGTTATTCTTATTATGCAATATCAAGAGTATTTATACAAGAGTAGATTATATGCAAGGCAATAAATAAACCCTAGTACAAAATACTATCCATAACAAAAGATTGTGTCTTAGACTAAAAGGATAGAATAAATCATAAGATAAAGATAATATTATGTTGAGATATCAATATCCCCCCGCGCAAGTTGGACGGTTTAACAGTGAGTCCGAGCTTGGAGATCAAAGACATAAACTGCGGTCGTTGAAGAGGCTTGGTGCGAATGTCAGTGAGCTGATCTTTGGTAGAGACGTGTGCAACTTGAAGAGAACGAGCTTGAACTTGCTCATGAACAAAATGATAGGCCAAAGCGATATGTTTCGTACGTGAGTGAAACACCAGATTGGAACTAAGAAAAGTAGCCCCAATATTATCACAATACATCACCGACTGACAAGAGAGTTGAACACCTAACTCAGCAAGTAAGAATGTAACCTATAAAAGCTCAGAACAAGCATCAACCAAGGCCTTGTATTCCGATTCTGTGGACGAATGAGAGACAAACTTTTGCTTGCGTGAACTCCAAGAAATAGGAGTAGAGCCGAAATAAATGAGATAACTCGTCGTAGAAATGTAGAAATCACAATCATCTGCCCAATCAGCATCCGAGAAGCCATGCATCTGAGGCGAGGAGTGAGCCGAAATATGAACCTCAATGTGAGGCGTGCCATGGAGATAACGCAGAAGCCGCTTCAAAGCTTCCCAATGAATAGATGTCGGAGCATGCATAAATTATGAAAGCTTGTTGACATCAAAGGAAACATCGGGACGTGTTAAACCCAAAAATTGCAAGCAACCAACAAGCATATGATAATCAGAAGGAGATGACAAAGGTGCACTAGAATGCCGATAAAGAGTGACATTGGCATCAAGCGGTGTACTGGCCGATTTGGCCAAGTCCATACCAGCTTTAATCAAAACATCTTGAATATATTTTCGTTGAGATAAGAACAAGCCAGACGCAGATCTGATAACTTCAACACCAAGAAAATATGGCAGTTCACCATGATCTTTAAGTGAAAACCGAGTAGCTAGTCGAGTAAGTAATTGATTGACAAAAACAAGATCATTCCCAGTGACAATAATGTCATCAACATAAACGAGAAGATAGACAGTATGGTCACCATGGCTGTAGATGAATAACGAAGAATCACATAAAGAGAGGCGAAAACCAAGTCGTAGAAGAAAACCTTTGAGTTCATTGTACCAGGCCCGGGGTGCTTATTTGAGACCATAAATGGCCTTATGATGTTGCCAAACATGAGAAGGAGCAATAACATCAACGAACCCAGTCGGTTGACACATAAACACATATTCATGAAGAGTGCCTTGTAAGAACGCATTATTAACGTCAAGTTGACGAAGTGACCAGCCCCTAGAGACGGCCAATGCCAGAACAAGGCGGATAGTGACAAGTTTCACAACCGGGCTGAAGGTTTCAGAGTAATCCCAACCCGGGCGTTGGTGAAAACCTTTTGCAACAAGACGAGCTTTATACTTGTCAATGGAGCCATCATGGTTATATTTGATCCGAAAAACCCACTTGCAACCAACCAAGTTTTGTGTTGGAGCCGAAGGAACAAGGGACTAGGTTGTGTTAGAGCAAAGTGCATCGAATTCCGCTTGCATAGCAACCCTCCAAAGAGGATCTTTTAAGGCTTGAGTAATGGTTTTTGGTTCGGTGAGAGAGGAGACTTGAGCTGTGAGGTTAAGTTTCTGAATGGGCTTGAAAATATTGTTCTTGGACCGAGTGACAACATCATGATCAGCCAAAGAAGGCTCGGCTTAGGTTGGAGTTGGGTTTGGGGATTAGGGTTTTGGGGCGGCAAATTAGGGTTAGGGTATTCAGCGGGGGTATGCGCGAGTGACGGCGCGTGCGAAGCCGAGGAGGGTGAGGCTGGCATAGGAATGGAGGAGGGTGGGCCCAACAGTATATTTGGTGTGGTATTTTGAGGAACAAATTGTTGGATATCAGGAAAAGTATCGGTGGAAGATCTTGTGCCTAAAATGAGGAATTTGCCTTTAGACGTGAGGAATTTGCCTTTAGAGCTAGCTATAACTAATGGCCATAAAATGAATTCAATCTAAATTTGTGCAAATATTAAGTTGAAATTGTAAAGGTATGATCTGTGTGTAGACGTGAGGAATTTGCCTTTAGAGCTAGTGTTGTGATTCAGTGCTTGGGATCCAACGAGTCACAACAGTTGGGCCTGTTTGGTGGGATTTTGTGAAAATGAGGATGGAATTCTCCATTAATGGATTAGCATGAGTTTAGTGGAGTAGGTAATTCCAAGTGCAAGATAATCAAGGGTAGTAGTTTGAACAAAGTATTTATGGGTAGCCCACAACTTGCTTTATTACAAGTGGTAAAGATGACAAATTAATAGCCAAGGCATTTAGGTTCATGAGCATGAGAATTAAGTCTGTCATATTTCAGCACTAAATATTAATCTTCACTTTCTCTTTGGAATATTTTCTCCGACTGAGTCGTTATACATCGCATCATTAGTTAGTACTTGTTGGTCAAAGATAAGTATTGGTGGTTTGCAGTTTCACGTCGTCGTTGCTGGTTGAGTCATTGGTTCTCGGTGGATAAAGCGAAGAGGCGGTGGTGGATGAGGAAGAATGTTGTGACACCCTTATACCCTATGACGTATGCTTAGTAAAACTTATCTCCTATATAAAGAGATAATGCACATATAACAACTATCCATTTAAGCATATAGCAGACATTAATCACCATAAAAGGTTGCAAACACACATCTATGCACCCACCTCTTATGCTAATACATCTAATGCTCTAACTTTTATTACAAACCATATGTCTATTATACAAAATGAGGAGGAGAAGGTTGGTTTGAGTTTCAGCCGACGTGTATGAATGTGACCTCTAAAAGAGATACGTCAGTATAAACTAGCTGAACTTGAAAAATTATTTTGCGATTTACGTGAGTCACATACTCAGTGAATATAAACCATCATCAATTATTTCACACAAAGCCAAACAATTGGTCAATATACATATTCATACATATTATATGTGTCATATATGAATTTACTATGCAAATGCAAATGCTGATGTTTCCGATTCTTTATTCTGTGAACTGTTGAAGCCTGAATCTGCCCCGGGTTTAGTGTATATGGACTCTTATGGTCCCGACCTTTAGCAAAGAAATTCGAAGATCTCCTGAATATTGACTCGTAGGTCCTGTATGATCAGTAGATCCGGTATGACCCGTAGGTCGCTTTAACAAAGAAATCCATATATTTCCTGAATTACAGTTCAGGGCAAGACAGTCACATGTCCTTTTAATCTCATTGCAATATGCTATGCAATCAAATGCATCATGTATTCATATATCATATGTTAAACAAACTTTCCGTGCAAACAACTCCGGAAATTTCAGAGCTATCATACATTTCCATATAACTCATATAGCACACATATCCATAAAGCACATATATCCATATAGCTCATATAGAACATATATCCATATTGCACATATAGCACATAGGGTTGAATCTTCGGTCTATACTCACCTGTTTAAGGCAGATACTATATTTCTCCCCCTTGACTTTGATTACGAACTATTACTTGGGCTCCTATATGTAACCCAATGCAAATTAGGCTATTAACTCTTACAAACTCTAACCCCAAATGCAATGAAATGCCAGAATGCATTATAACTTCTTATGCATAATTCCAAATCTTGTAAAACTTGACAACAATAAACTATATATATAGAAGAACACTTTTCTAGTTCAAACCTTTCTGAAAAACTTGATCAAAAGGCTCCCTAATATCATTTCAAAGAGAAACCCCAAAATCACTCTGAAATCTTTTACCGAATATAAATCCGATATCGAAAACACCCTTTGAGAACTATAAATCGACTGATTTTCAAATCAAAAGCAACTGTAGATATAGATCTGGAAAAATAAGGAAAATCCAGATAAAACATTAACTAATTAAAAACTTATCAAATCACGCTTGTACTTCGAGATTAAAACCCGATAGAAGAGATCTTGTACCTGATCCAACCAAAAACAACCGAAATCAAAACAATCAAACTTATTTTTCTTCTTTCTTCTCTTTCTCTTTCTCTCTGTACGTATTGTTTTTACTTCATTCATAACTTAACTTTGAAGCATAAGAGATATATATCTCAGCAAAGGTCGGCAAAACAAATACAAAATCACACTTTTTACCCTCAAATCTCCTTTACTACAAACTTTACCCTGAAATAATTATTAATTAACTTTTTGTTATAAATTTTTTAAAATACAATAAACGTAATTAGAAAATAAATATTACTTTTAAAATTACACTATATAGCATGCCACTATGTCATCCATATGCTACTAATCTTATATGAATGCAGAATGACGTATGCACTTTAGTCGGGGATGTTACATTTCTTCCCCTCTATAAGAATTTTGTCCTCATAATTTGCTGTCTCTTCATATGACTTTCTCATCTTATCTTCTATTTCACAAGTTGTTTCCTCTATTATACCATGATTCTTCTAAATTACTTTTGGAATCACACTCTGTAACTGTTTGATTATGTAATCTACTATCATGATCAGTCCCTCTATGTAGCTCAAATTCTCTGCAAATTGTACTTCTAAATCTTCTAACACATATGATAGATCAGGTCGATACAACTGTAACATACTAACATGGAAAACATTATGAATCTGGGCCAAACATCAATGTGCCATCTTGAATGTCAAATGGCGTAGCTCTACCTTGTCGAACTTGTTCAAGAATTTCTACCAACTTCCCATCTTAGATGTGCATCTTAAATTTTCTGTCTCAGAACTGGCCGAATCTCAAAAGTAGCAATCAGTATTCTATCTGTGTCAAACTGTAGTCTAGCATTTAGACCTCACAATGCAATCAAGTCTAATAATGAAGTCATGTGCATATCTGTCATCATATCACCTGGACTTTTGACTCAAAGCATCTGCTAGAACATTGATCTTTCTTCGATGATATTCGATTGCACAATCATAATCTTTCAGTAGTTCCATCCAGCGTTGTTATCTCATGTTCAACTGCTTTTGGCTCATCAAATACATCAAATTCTTATGATCTGTAAAGATATAGAATGTTTCTCCATATAGATAATGTTGCTAAATCTTTAGGGAAAATATTACTGATGCCAGCTCTAAATCATGTACAAGATAAGAAATTTCATGTGATCGATATTGTCATGATGCATAGGCAGTGACTTTTCCATCCAGCATTAAGACACAATCAAGACTCTGATATGAAGCATCAATGTAAATACCAAATCCTCTTGTAGTTGTAAGAATTCTCAGTACTGCTGTTGTAGTCTGTCGGTGCTTTAACTCATTAAAGACCTGTTTGTACGCATAATACCAATGGAATGAAGCATTCTTTCATAGCAATTTAGTAAGTGGTGCAGCTATAATAGAGAATCCTTCCACTAATAGTCTGTAGTATCCAGCCATACTAAGAAAGATATGAACTTCTGTAACTGTAGTTGATGCTTTCTAGTTTACCACTGCTTCAAGCTTTTTAGAATCAATCATCTATAACTCTTCCAAATACTATATGTCCTAAAAATACCATATGATTCAACCAGAATTCACACTTTCTCAGTTTAGCAAACAACTGTTTTTTTTCCTCAAGACTTGTAGCACAGTACGCAAATGATCAACATGCTCAGCTATACTCCACGAATATATCACTATATCATGAATAATGATGATAAAAAATCTGTATAGAAAAGATTGAAATACCTTGTTCATCAAAACCATAAATTCTGCTGGTGCATTAGTCAAACCAAATAGAATTACCAGAAACTCATAATGCCCATATCGAATTCTAAATGCTGTCTTGATCATGTCATCTTTAGTTATCTTTAACTGATGATATCCTGACCGAAGGTCTATCTTGAAAAATACCTCTGCACCTTGAAGTTGATCAAATAAATCATCTATTCTTGGCAATGAATATTTGTCCTTCACTGTCACCTAATTCAACTTTCTGTAATATATGCAAAGTCATAAGATACACTAGCTCTAATGAATACTTTGTCCAACAAATTCTGTAACTGTTTCTTCAGTTCTTGTAACTCTAGAAGAGCCATCCAATATGAAAGAATAGAAATCGGTGCAGTAACTGAAATTAATTTCATAGTAAACTCTATCTCTCCATCATGTGGCAATCCAGGAAGATGCTTTGGAAACAAATCTAGAAAATCTCTAACAATTGAATATCAACAACCTCATCACATTCAACTGTATTGTCTATAACATGGGCCAGATATGCCTCACATACCTCTCTGATCATGCAAAAAGCTGCTATTGCAGATATTAGGCAAGTGGGTACCATTTGTCTATTACCATAGAAAACCACTCTAAATTTCCCAAACAAGTCTATTATTACCTCTTTGGTATAGCAATCCACTTTAGCATGATATCTTGACAATCAGTCCATGCTCAGAATAACATCGAACTCTTACATGAATAATAAGATCAGATCAACTGGTAACTATACTATACAATTCCGATATATCATCTGTACCTTTACCATTTCCTCTGTACTTCCTCTTCTAAAGGATCATGTGTATGAAATGTATGTTCATGTAGTGCTGTATGAGATGCTCTTATAGACTGATGTGGCACGGCTGAACCTTCTCTCCTTTATGCATCATGCTCATGAATGCAACTCTAATGTCAATTACATATGCTTATGAATGCATTCCCTTAAAGAATCATATCCCTGCTATGATACCAAAAACTAGTTGTGACACCCTTATACCCTATGACGTATGCTTAGTAAAACTTATCTCCTATATAAAGATAATGCACATATAACAACTATCCATGTAAGCATATAGCAGACATTAATAACCATAAAAGGTTGCAAACACACATCTATGCACCCACCTCTTATGCTAATACATCTAATGCTCTAACCTTTATTACAAACCATATGTCTATTATGCAAAATGAGGAGGAGAAGGTTGCTTTGAGTTTCAGTCGACCGACCTATATGAATGTGACCTCTAAAAGAGACACGTAAGTAAAAACTAGCTGAACCTGAAAAATTATTTTGCGATTTACGTGAGTCGCATACTCAGTGAATATAAACCATCATCAATTATTTCACACAAAGCCAAACAATTGGTCAGTATACATATTCATACATATTATATATGTCATATATGAATTTACTATGCAAATGCAAATGCTGATGTTTCCGATTCTTTATTCTGTGAACTGTTGAAGCCTGAATCTGCCCCGGGTTTAGTGTATATGGACTCTTATGGTCCCTTTAGCAAAGAAATTCGAAGATCTCTTGAATATTGACTCGTAGGTCCTGTATGATCCGTAGATCCTGTATGACCCGTAGGTCGCTTTAACAAAGAAATCCATAGATTTCCTGAATTACTGTTTAGGGCAAGACAATCACAGGTCCTTTTAATCTCATTGCAATATGCTATGCAATCAAATGCATCATGTATTCATATATCATATGTCATTTGTTAACAAACTTACTGTGCAAACAACTCTGGAAATTTCAGAGCTATCATACATATCCATGTAACTCATATAGCACACATATCCATATAGCTCATATAGAACATATATCCATATTGCACATATAGCACATAGGGTTGAATCTCCGGTCTATACTCACCTGTTTAAGGCAAATACTATATTTATCCCCCTTGACTTTGACCACGATCTATTACTTGGGCTCCTATATGTAACCCAATGCAAATTAGGCTATTAACTCTTACAAACTCTAACCCCAAATGCAATGAAATGCCAGAATGCATTAAAACTTCTTATGCATAATTCCAAATCTTTTAAAACTTGACAACAATAAACTATATATATAGAAGAACACTTTTCTAGTTCAAACCTTTCTGAAAAACTTGATCAAAGGGCTCCCTAATATCATTTCAAAGAGAAACCCTAAAATCACTCTGAAATCTTTTACCGAATATAAATCCGATATCGAAAACACCCTTTGAGAACTATAAATCGACTGATTTTCAAATCAAAAGCAACTATATATCTAGATCTGGAAAAATAAGGAAAATCCAGACAAAACATTAACTAATTAAAAACTTACCAAATCACGCTTGTACTTCGAGATTAAAACCCGATAGAAGAGATCTTGTACCAGATCCAACCAAAAACAACTGAAATCAAAACAATCAAACTTATTTTTCTTCTTTCTTCTCTTTCTCTTTCTCTCTGTACGTATTTTTTTTACTTCATTCATAACTTAACTTTGAAGGATAAGAGATATATAGCTCAACAAAGGTCAACAAAACTTATAAAAAATCACATTTTTCACCCTCAAATCTCCTTTACTACAAACTTTACCCTGAAATAATTATTAATTAATTTTTTCTTAAAAACTTTTTAAAATATAATAAACGTAATTAGAAAATAAATATTACTTTTAAAAACTCACTATACAGCATGCCACTATGTTATCCATATGCTACTAATGTTATATGAATGCAGAATGACGTATGCACTTAAGTAGGGGATGTGACAAATGTTGTGTCCTTGTCTCTGTCTCAGTCTCCGCCTTTGCAATTCGTGTTAGACAATGACACGTGTTCAAGGTTGGTTACACAAGAAGACAAGAGACATGCTGAAATGTGTGCACCACCAAAACGCACCACCACCAATTCTGTACCCTGACAATAGTTGTCACCTGAATATATATATATCATGTTTTGTACATGTTTCAAACAAGAAGAATGAATCAATGAATGAAACCCATTTTTGCTCTTGTTCTTATCCTTCTTCTTCTTCACACTATCAATTCTCGTTCTCCATGAAATTCTCAATCTAAATACAAAACTGACATGGTATCAGAGCCGAGGAGCTGAATCATGTCCCAGGGCAACAAAAGCGATCTTGATCTTGATCAAACCGGCAACGGCAACAACCACAGGCGCATCTACCACTTCACACAAGAGATGGTCGATCCGAGTGCAAGCGAGCTGTTCCTCCATCATTCTGACCACCCTAATTACATCCTATCTACCATCCTGCTGAACGAGAGGAACTATAGCCACTGGAAGAGGTCGGTAGAGGTGTCTCTAATGGCGGAGAATAAACTAGGGTTCGTGAATGGCAGCTGTCCACGACCCTCTCCGGATTCAGGTCAGTTTCATCAATGGGAAAGATGTAACTCCATGGCTGTTTCTTGGCTTTTACATTCTGTGGAAAAAGATATAGTTGAATCTGTCTTATACTGTAAAATTGCTCAACAAATATGGATTGAACTGGGCTCTAGATTTGGAAAATCCAACCGAACTAGACTCTTCCAAGTTCAAAGGGAGATTAGTATTATTTCTGAAGGGAACAACTCTATTACAACCTATTATACCAAAATGAAGAAGCTGTGGGATGAACATATGTTGTTAATCGAAGATTGTGTGTGTGACTATGGCTCTACATCAGCGATCTACAAGATTATGCAAGATCAACAGGTCATTCAATTTTTAATGGGTTTGAATGACTCTTTTAATGTTATTCGGGGAAATGTGTTGATGACGAGTCCACCACCAAACCTGGGGGAAGTCTACCAGATTATCTTGCAAGAGGAACAAAAGAGAAGCATTACAAGTGGGTCAAAATCAAGAGCGGAGTCGATGGCCTTCGTTGCACAAAAGTATGCTCAGAAAAATTCATCCCAAAAGGATACCAGATACTGTGACCATTGCAAGGTAGGAGGTCACACAACTGAGAAGTGTTGGAAGCTGATTGGATATCCACCGAACAACTCACAGAGAAATGGCAATTCGAACAGCTCTGGGACAACACCATATTGTGATCATTGTAAGATCAAAGGACATGTGACTGAAAATGTTGGAAAGCGATTGGGTATCCTCCAAGAAAACGTGAGAGCAAGTATTATTGTGAGAACTGCAAAGTTCATGGTCATTCCACCGAAAGGTGTTGGAAAATCATTGGGTATCCACCTGGAAAAGGACCAGAGAAGGTAGTTGCCCAGGCCAGTAATTCCAACACTTCGCCAGGACTCACACAAGACCAATATGAGCAGCTGATCAACCTTCTCAAACAAAGAAATGACAATGATAACTTGTCTCATGTAGCCTTCTTGGTAGGTAAGATGTTTTGTCTCTTTTATCCTAATAATAATTCATCTTGGATGTTAGATAGCGGAGCCACTGACCACATTACAACTCATTTGTCCATGTTTGAAACATACCAAAATATGCCCAAATCTGTTGCCATTACTCTTCCAAATGGAAAGCAAGCCCCTATTCTCCATTCTAGAATAGTCAGGATGTCCTCACAAATCATGTTATCCAATGTTCTTCACATTCCTGAATTTCATTTTAATCTACTCTCCATAAGTAAATTGACTAAAGATCTCACTTCTAATGTCATTTTTACTCCAAACCAATGTTTGCTTCAGGCCCCTTCGATGAGCAAGCTTGTTGTGATTGGCCATGAAGAAAACGGCTTATATGTCTTCCACAACCCTCCCAAGCCATCTCCACAAGAATCAAGTTCTAGCTCCAGTTTAAATTTCTCTTCATGTAATACATCTTTAAACAAAGAGTCTCTTGAACTCTGGCTAGAATGGGACATCTACCTTTTTCTCAATTGAACTTTGTTTCATCATCTTGTACTTCTGTCAAATTTTCCCACAGGCAAAACAGCATCGTAAATCATTTCCACACAAATCCATTCATGCAGCCCAACCATTTGATTTAATTCATATGGACACATGAGGTCCTTATCAAACTCACACTCATGATGGCCATAGATATTTTCTTAGCCTCGTTGATGACCATTCCAAATCAACTTGGACATTTCTTATGCCTCACAAACACAATGCCTTAACCGTTCTCCAAAACTTTGTGTCCATGATATTTACTCAATTATAAACAAAAATCAAGTGCATTCGTTCTGATAATGCAGCTGAGTTTTGCAATCAAAATACAAGAAACTTTTTTGCCAAACATGGCATCATCCATCAAACCTCATGTGTCGACACCCCACAACAAAATGGGGTCGTTGAACGAAAACATAAACATCTCCTTGAAGTATCCCGCGCCTTGTTCTTCCAAGCCAGTTTACCTCTGAAATTTTGGGGTGATTGCCTTCTTACTGCCACTTACCTCATTAATAGAAGTCCTTTATCTTCTTTGAACAACAAATCCCCTTATGAAATTCTTTTCCACAAGCTCCCAGACTACAATCACATCAAAGTCTTCGGTTGCTTATGCTTTGTTAGTTCTTCCAAAAGAAACCGTGACAAGTTTCAACCTCGAGCCCTTAAATGCCTCTTCTTGGATATCCTTATGGAAAAAAGGCTTACAAAGTCATGGACTTAACCACACACCAAATATTCTACAGCCGTGATGTTCATTTTCATGAATTTTATTTTCCCTTTCACAACACAACCACTATACCAAATTCTTCCACTTTACCTACCCCTCAACCTGATTTCCCTCCCTCCATATTTCTCCCTCAAACCACCATTCTTCCGCCAGCCACTCATGATAATCCACCACATGATAATTCTCTT
This sequence comes from Fallopia convolvulus, assembly GCA_964016875.1. Taxonomy (NCBI): domain Eukaryota; kingdom Viridiplantae; phylum Streptophyta; class Magnoliopsida; order Caryophyllales; family Polygonaceae; genus Fallopia; species Fallopia convolvulus. The sequence continues at coordinate 14,407,052 of OZ024720.1, forward strand.
ACTCATGCACATAATCATACTCCATCCTTTTTACATGGTGCTTCACCACATGAGTCTAAAACACCACCTCCAAGAAGGTCAACCAGACCTCATAATCCACCAACATACTTAAATGAGTACATTTTCTCTTTTTGTCCCAACAACCATCCATCAACTGGCCTTATCTCACCTTCTCAATTACCTCAACAATTTCATGCTTTCCTTGCAAATGTCATCTCTTATTCTGAACCCACATCTTATTTACAAGCTTCTAAAGATCCAATATGGATTATTGCTATGGAAAAAGAACTAACAAATTTGCAGGTCAATGGCACATGGGATTTAGTTCATCTACCATTAGGAAAGAAGCCTGTAGGATGTAAATGGGTCTTCAAAGTAAAGCTCAAAGTTGATGGATCACTTGAGAGGTATAAGGCACGCCTAGTTGCAAAAGGCTACACACAACAAGAGGGCATAGATTATCATGACACATTCTCCCCAGTTGTCAAGATGACAACCATTCGAATTGTTATTGCTCTTGCCTCCTCCAAACAATGGCCTTTGTTCCAATTAGACGTCAATAATGCCTTTCTTCATGGTGAACTACATGAAGAGGTCTACATGACTGTACCCGAGGGCCTTCCCAATCCAACAAACAAAGTATGCAGACTTAGAAAGTCACTCTACGGTTTAAAGCAAGCTAGTCGCCAATGGTTTCACAAGTTGACTGATTCCCTACTTTCACTTGGATTTGTACAATCCAAAAACGACTACTCTTGGTTTATTCTCAAGCAGGGGGCTGATATCACCATTGTTGCTGTATATGTAGACGACCTCCTAGTCACAAGATCCAATCCAAGCTCCATTCAGATGCTCAAATCTTTTGTTGACAGCAAATTCAGCATTAAAGACCTTGGTTTCTTCATTTCTTCCTTGGAATTGAAGTCGCATATCTCCCTACTGGCATTGCTTTAACACAGAAGAAATTCACAAATGAGCTCCTTCAAGATGCCAAATTCCCACCTTCTACACCGGCATGCACACCATTGCCTCTGAATTTGAAACTCACCCTCGATGAAGGTGAATTACTCCCAAATCCTTCTCTCTATAGACAACTCGTTGGTAAACTCAATTTCCTCACAAACGCAAGACCAGCTATATGTTTTGTCGTCCAGACTTTGAGCCAATTCATGCAAGCGCCACGGACTCCACATTTGGTTGCCTTACATCACACATTAAGATACATCTCTAGCACAATTGGCCAAGGTATCATTCTCCATGGACATGATCAGCCTATTATCATTGTTTATACTGATTCAGATTGGGACGCCTATCCAAACACGAGACGTTCCGTTTCTGGCTTCATCATCATGCTTGGATCATCTCCCATATCTTGGAAATCCAAGAAACAACATACAGTATCTCGTAGTTCTTCCGAAGCCGAGTACAGAGCCATGGCTCAAGCATCCGCAGAACTGACTTGGATCATTAGACTGCTGCAAGAACTTAATGCCAATCCAATCAAACTAGTCAAGTTATACTCTGATAACCGGTCTGCACTCCAAATAGCCCACAACCCGGTCTTTCACGAAAGGACCAAACACGCGGAAATTGATTGACACTTTACACGGGAAAAGGTCTTGAAAGGATTAATTGAACTCTGCTTTACACCATCATCCCTTCAATTAGCTGATGTCTTCACCAAAATTCTTTCCTCTGTGCAACAAAATCAGCATCTCTCCAAGATGGGATGGCTTCCCCCTTATCCTTCTTCTTCTTCACACTATCAATTCTCGTTCTCCATGAACTTCTCAATCTAAATACAAAAGTGACAATTCGCTTGAGACTCGAAAGTGAACTAGGAATAAACAATGTTAACCCGTGTTTGTCGTCTCACATCAACAACATCCTAGATCTCTAAAACTATTATGCTTGATAAAGATTAAAGACGAAAAATATTTTTATTTTTTAAAATTAATATAATAGAATAGTGAAGAGGTGGAATTACGTGGATATTGAATCAGCTAAATTTTTAGCTTTTATTTTTTTTCCTCTTACAAATTTGGGTCAAAAATAGGAAACCATGTGTAAAATAAGGCCTTTTTCACTTAACCACTGACTTTTGTCTTTTTATCATAAACCACCTTTTAAATACACTCATCATACTCCGTTAGCCAAACGCCACCCACAACACTGCTATTCCATCCAATAAATTATTAAATTGTGTAAAGTTACTATTTTGCTAATCATTTTATTATTATATGAATATCCATTTTGCTACTGGTCGGATCGGGTCAAGCCCGCAGGCTTGGAGTCTTCGTCCTCCTATCGACAAGGACCATAATAATGGTGGTGGCATTATTCAGAAATAGCAAAAGGAGGTGTTGATGTCTTTCGAATCATGCACGAGGACAAGAGTAAGCCAATGAAGGAGACGACGTCTTCAACGGTGGTCGATGGAGGCGGCTATGTGTAGCTTTTAAAGGGTGGTTTACGATAAATAGACAAAAAAACTGATGGTTAAGTGAAAAAGGTCTTATTTTAGGAATGATTATCAATTTTTCACCCTAAATGTTTTTATTTTTAAAAAAATTCTCTATTATTCTTTTCATTTTTATTCCTCACTACACAAATTACCAAAATGTCAATTGTTGTAATTTGTTTAATCTATAAATCAGACCCAAAATAAACACACTGCTACTTTATGTTAGAATGGAATTGAGAAAGATTACAATCAACGAAATTGAAATACATACAAATGAAGCCTAAATTGAAAATTTCCCATAGCAGTGCCAGTGGCTGACCTAATCCTACCCGATCATATTTGATTTCTCACAATACCCGGCTTAGACCCAAATCTAAAAATAATCGAAACCGACACAACCGATTGCTATGCCTAGTTACAATATCAATTGCATGATGCACTAAACCGTTTTATTTATTTAAAAAAAAACAATAAGGGGGACATCCCATGCATCGCTCTCATAGTAAGTCCAAGAGCACACATTGTTGGACTTTTTATTCATTTTGGGTTGAGATTGCTTAAACTTTGAAGGGCTCAAGGGTATTGCAGATTTTCCCTTTCTGTTCGGAATGCTTGTAAGAGACAATATCCTTAATCGTGACTGTCCGATAAATAGGCGGGTTTTTTTCAGACAACAACTCTTTGATGGGTTCATACACTCTTCTTGTGTTTTCTGGATAGTGATGAGCTCTGAATATGGCAGCAACTGAAATCCTTGGACCTTCTTTCTTAGCAACTACTCGGTGGTACGGGCTAATCAACTTGTCATTGGTCATTAACTGCAATCATAGAAAAAAAATTGTAAGCAAAACTATATACATATATTAAGTAATCGTTTTTATAAATTACTCTCCTAGTAATATTCATTGGAAATATGAACCCTAAAAAATTCTTAAATGTCCGAAATTTAGAAATGAATATCTTTGTAACGAAAGCTTCTTATCGTATGTCCTAAAATACAATCCATTTTATCCCTTGGCCAAGCAAACCCTAAATCAATGAAGGGTTTTTAAATTATACATTTCTAACTTCAGTTCCTATTACCTTGATATACCATGTGTTTATTGAAATATAAAAAATCGTGTAGCGCGCTTACCTGGAGTAGCATTCCAATGTTGACAACAAGAGCACCAGGAATGGGAGCGACGTTGACCCAGTGGCCGAGGTGGTTGACCTGGAGGCCGCCGGATTGATCTTGAAGGAGGATGGTTATGAAACCCGAGTCAACGTGGGGAGCGGCGCCTAGAGTCATCTCTGGTTCGGGGCAGCTCGGGTAGTAGTGGCAAGGCACGTATATGCCATCACCACATCCTAACTCTTTGAGCTTATTACTTTCAAGACCAAGTGCTTCTGATAGTAATTCATAGAGGGTGTTCCCTAATTTAAACAACTCGTCTGTGTATTTGACCATAGTGTCCCTGTTCAACAAATGTAATTTTATATACTAATTTACACACAAAACGTACGCCATGCACTCACACACATACATGTAGCATTATTTTTAATCAAGTACGTACTTTATATAAGAAAGAATCTCACAATGTGAAGTTACATTTACTGTTACCGTTTAATTGTGAATGTAACATTATAAAATTTAGAGGTGACAAATTGCTATCTAAATTGTTAATTGATTTTAATTAGGATGAAAAACATTTTTAAATATTAATTGTTTTCATCGCTTCACCCCCGAATTTTTTCGATTTTTTCATAAATAATTGTCTGTATTGTAGGGTAGTAGTTTTAATTTATCATGAAGTAATTCCCTGGGATCCAAAACAAAGAAGTTATAAACCATATAAAGTAAAAATGAGTTGACAAGAAACTCACCGGCACATCTTTAAATAGCGTGGAATATTTTTATCGATCGGTTTTTCTAAGGACATAGGATAAGAATATCGAATGTGAAAACTAAACCCTAACAAAAAAAAGCATAAACCCTTAGGAAATATTGTTAAAAATTTTAAACAATTAAAACATACTCCAAATTTTCTATATAAAAGTTCTAAACCTATGCCCGAAGAACATATGTTAGAAAAATCGTATTTTTATAGTGCTTTATCACATAGTGTAATTACTCGATCTTTTGCAAGATCTCGTGGGTTGTATAGATGCACACATTTTTTCGAAGGAGGATATTTTTGATAGATCCAAATATTATAAGAACAAGACTGGAAAACTGAAATTTTCTATGATACAATAGTCAATAAATGTATCCAAAGTGCCTTAGGCGTAATTAAGTTGTAAGAAGTCTAAGTTACCTGCATATTGGAGGCAATTCATGAGCATTGTTGCTAGAAGGATCAGCCCCCCTAACGAAAGAAAGGGTATCCCTCCAACAAACATCCTTGGCATGAAACAAATCATGGTTACTATGATAAAAAACATTCTTCCTGGACCCGAAATCGCGAGAGTAGTACTCCTCCTTCGCCTCCACGCCAGCCTCATGGAAGTCACGTACACCCTGAACAACGTCGTCAAGAAGCCTAATCGGGATCCCGTGATTCACCACCTGAAAGAGGCCGTACTCCTCGCAAGCCGCTCCTACCAAGCCTGCAATCTTCTCCCTCGCGCCGCCTTTCATGTCTATGACCGGGATGAGCTTGGCTTCGGCGGCATCGGCAGTTGGCACGTGATCGGCCTCGTGGATGAACATGCGTGGGATATGAGTCACGCCGGCGTCCACTAGACCCTTCACTCCGGCCTTCGACTCGTCGAAGCTACGCAACTCTCCCTCTCGATCGTAATTGCCCATGTCTAGAAAATCTTGAGGATCCAAAGCTACTGCCGTTTTGATTGTTTCAGACGTATTTGGTTAATTTGCCTTGCACTCTTGCGAGATGGTATTTAACGTTCCACACTTCCACTTTATCTTGCATTTGTATACATCTTCTACGTACGTGTAGCTAGCTCATGAACAAGTACTGCAATATTTTATGTACGTAGTTGGGGGGTGGGGGGTGTTAATCCTTTTATATATTATACGTTTCTTTTTTTTTTGGTTGAAATATATTATACGTTTCTTGTTATTGACCAAGATACTTTTAGATTTGTTTTTTTTTTTTTTTTTTTTGAAGATTTGGTCTATTGATTTAGAATACGGAGTACTTTTTTCTTGGTCGAAGTATTTTTCATAAACGTGTTTTTAAATAGTTTTTAAATACGGTGACTAGTCAAGAATATGATTTCCAATCCCATGTCCCTAAGCTAGTATCCCATTGAAAATCTACCTAATACATTATAAAACAAAAATTATGTATATTAAAAAAATTACGCTACATGACATTACTTGATGAATTAATGTCAAATTCTTAAAAAATATTATATTCTTATATTATTCTTGCTATATATATATATATTTATTTACTTACATTAGTCTTTTCCATTAATCTATTCTACGAAGTCTTAAATATATAATGAATAATTTAATAACATAGATACAAACATTATCCTAGATTTTATGATATTTTGCATATATATTATGGAATAAAATATTGATTTTATAAATTATTTTAAGAATATATGATTTATATTAGTGCATTGATATATATTTTTACACATTGATATATATATTCTAAAATTATTTTTGATAAAAAAATATGAATCCATGTGTAATTATTTAAAGAATAATTTTAATATTTTTATTAAATATTATAGTAACTTACTAGTTGATGTACTCGTGCCCTGCATGTCTGCAAGTGTCTTTAATAATAAAACTTATTTTATACATATTTATATATATTTATACATATGCTATTATATTATAAAGTGAATATTACTAATTATTTTAGAATGATTAAAATATAACTTAAAGTATATGGCCATAAAGATCACATAAGATTTATAGTAAATATATGTGGATGAATTTTTTTAATTTATGCTAATTTCTTGCTGAAGGATACACAATATATTATAAAATATTCATATATAAGAAAAAAAAAGGTGTAATCCGTATTTTAATTTGTCAACTATAGATATTGTTCTAAAATGAAATTTTTTAAGATCTCTAAATATAATATTAGTATAATATTTATTTTAAAGATTGTAAATATTAGAAAGAATGAAGGGTAAAGAAGTAAATGGAAAAATTAATATGCCTAGGTGTACCTAGGCATACTCTCAATCTCATCTAATATCTCGTATCCATTACGGAGTACTGGGGGACCACGACATTCCCCTTTACCCTTTTTGAAATCGGTCTTGTTGTTTCGGAAACGGTGTTCTTCTTTTGTAAACCTCATGTGACAATCGAACCAACACATTTTGTGTCCATGGGTTTGATAAAATGCATTTGTGTCCTCCATACAATAAGGATAGCATATTTTCCAAAAGTGCTCCATCCTACAAAAACATATATCGGGCCAACACCCTAAATTCAATTAATAACATGATTATAATTAATGAAGCATGAAATGTGCATACAACATACCTGACAACATGAAATATGCCGGGAAGTCGCTAATAGTCCATAGTACAGCTACATGCATGACAAAATTTTGCTTCCTCCATGCGTTGTACGTGTTCACCCCCATTAATCCACAAACTCATAAGCTCGGATATCAACGGCTGCAAGTATACAACCAATTTTTGCTTCAGGATTTTTGGTCCAGGGACAATAATTGTCAAAAACATTACGTCTTCCCATGTATTGACGGCGGAAGGTCGTACGGTGTCAAAATCACATGCCACAAAGAGTATTGCCACCCCGAAGAACTAAACGGATTGAAACCGTCCGTGCACAAGCGTAGTCTTACATTTAGTGATTCAGGGTCAAAATCTGGTCACACTTCATTGAAATGTATTCATGCTTGTGCATCTGACGGGTGTCGCATCACCCCATCTTCTTGTATGTGCTCTGCATGCCATCGCATATGTTTAGCCGTCACCATCAATGCATCACATATGTTTAGTCGTCACCACCGATGCATATAGTTGTCACGAGAGTAGGGAATGAGCTTCATCTTGCCTTGCCTCCATCTAGGATGTGAATATAATTTGCAGGCTGCGTACTTTGCATCTGCACCCCAATATATCATACAAGATTTTGGGCAACAATCTATTGCTTCATACGATAAACCAAGACCTTCAACTAGTTTTTTTGTGTCATAGAATGTGGTTGGTAATATTGTCTCAAGGTGAGATATGCGTCCGCAGAAACCATAAATCATGTCATATCCTCGCTTTGTCAACCTTAACTTCAACTTCAGGCTAAGTAGCTTATTTGCTACCTCCAACTGGATGACATCACATCCAGGCCATAATTGTCTATTCGCAGTGTTCATGGATTTGATGCATCGATGTTGTTGGATTAGTGTTAATTCCTAACATTGGAACAATGGGTTCTCCATTCGAGTAATCGAGGTTTTGATAACAAAAAACACTTGGAACTAATTCCCTATACAAGTGAATTCAGGAAAGATACATGAAAAGTAAGGAAAACATTTCCCGGGACTTGTCTGAATACGTGGCTACTAAATGAAGGACAAAAGGGACTTTTCATTGTTGTCTTGGGCGGCAAGCAGAGTTCCAAGAAGGAAAACTTCCAAAAAGGGTACGCTGGTCTTTTGAACAGTATCGTGCCCCCCAAGAGAAAAAGGACAAAAGCGTCAAAATAAAAGAGGTAACCACTATAAATAGAAAGCGAGAAAGCTAGGTCAATCAAGCTCTCAGAAACGAATCAACAAGAGTCACTGAAAGGTAGCAAGTGATGGAGAGAGCTCGAAGCAACAAAGTGAAGACGAAGAACCAGAACCAGAAAAGGAAGATCCAGATCCAATCGATGGGAAATGTGTGAAGCTCGCCATCGACTTGGAAGTTGATTCTGGTGCAAAAGGGACCTGCATCAGGAACGAGTCAGGTTCAAGTATCATATTGATTGTGTCTATATCTAGATTCATGATGAATTAGTCATTAGTATTGTTTGTAAGTGTGTTTACGAATAATAGAGAAGTTCGTCTTTGTATTGTGCATCTCGAGATCTATCAATCTAATATAGTACTTGATCAAAATCCTCCAAGGGAGGTAGAAGTTTACTCTCTAGCTAGTTGGTTGTAGAGGTTCCTCTATAAGGGGATGTGTCCTTACTTTCACGTTACAGTTTTTATATTCTGCGTTGATTTATTCCGTTGCGTAAGGGAACTGTCACTGGAACAGTTCTCGATTTGTCTTACTAACACAAATCTTTGATCCTGCAATTGGTATCAGAGCAAGGTGCTCTAGATTGTCTGTAAGTTTGCAGGATGTCTACAAAACTTAGCGCTATCGGACATGGAAACAACAAAGTGAACAAACCACCTAGGTTGATTTAAGGACGCTTTGAGCGATGGCAAGGACTGATGAAAGACTGGATGCGCAGTCACGATTACCAGGCATGGACAGTAATCGAGAAAGGGAACTTCACCATCAACCCAACTATCAAGGATGATCTCACCAAATGGGGGCCGAACGAGTGGAAATGTATGGAGGCAAATTTCAAAGCAAAGATGTATCTCAACAATTCCATGAGCGAAATGGATTCAACCAAGGTTAGGAACACAGAGACTGCTAAGGAAATGTGGGCTGCAATCGAGCAGATGCATATGGAAGCTCAAATCTAAAGGAGGATCACCAAATGGATGCTCATCGTGAGTCAAGAGTCAAGAAGGTGATTGATGGTCTCTCCAGAGAATGGACTCATGATCGAACGACATTTAGTGAGAACCCAGCCAACATGAACCTCTTTCTTCATGACATTTTTGGGAAACTAAAGACCTATGAAAAAAGGAGGAACTCTAACAAGGGAATTGCACTGAAGCTGGAGAAAGTACTTAATTCAGTTCAAGAACAATGTGAAGAAACTGAAGAAGAAGAAGAGGATGTCATAGTGCTCATCACAAAGGCACTTCATAATCTCTACAAAAAGGGAAAGTTCCAAAGGAACCATAGAGGAAGTAGTTACTCAAAAGACTACAACAAGTCTAGAGAGAAGGATATTAAGGACATTACCTGTTTCAAGTGCTTTAAGAAAGGTCACTATGCTAAAGCTTGTCCTCTAGGAAATGAAGAAAACAAGTCTGGAAACAAAGCTTACATAGCAACATGGGATGACACTGAAGATGAAGATTTTGAGGCGTGGGATACACCAAATATGTGTGCTATGGCCATCAAAGGAGATTCACAAGAACCACAGGATGATGTGAGTGTTCAAACTCTAACTAATTGCTTTGATATGTATTCTAAAACTGACTTGATTCGTATACTTACTAAGCTTGTTAAGAATAATATGAAACCTCAAAAAGAAATGAATAAGGTTGAGGAACACTGTCTTAACTTAGAAATAATCGATCTAAATCTGTTATTTGTTCCATGTGTGATGAACTGAAGAAGGAACTTGACACGTTGATGATTGCCAAAAATGACCTTGTCTCTGAGCTTGCAACTGTTACCTTAGACAAAAAAATCTAATTAATAAGTTAGAGAAAAGTGAGGGAAAGAAAATTGTCGAGATTCCTGTTGGTGTACAAAATCTCTCCTTCAATTCGTATTAAATACACCAATTGAGAACTCTTCCGCTCCGTCTTCAATCTCTTAACCTAGAAACCTGCAAAACAATGGACACATGGGGCAGGGACCCCCTAATCCACCTCCAATGCCTAAGTCAGAAGAGCAATTGTTGTTTGAGCGACGAGGTACAACAAGAGAGCGGTGAAACCCTAAACAGTCGAGCTAAGCGAATATTAGCATGCCTAGGATTTCTGAATATGCCGATGTGCACATGTGTCTCTCCCTACATGCCTAGGGCATGTATTTATAATGGAAGAGGGAGAGGTAGGGGGCCGAAAATTCTATCCATAAGGCCGAAAATATTATCCCCCTAGGGCTGGCCAACTGCCTTAAAGCCCAAGTAAGGAATATTCCACCCTTTCTCCAACTTTAATTCTATCTTTAATGAAAGATAGAATCTTCCATTAAGTTGCATAACCGCCATATAATTTTATATAGAAAATAACAAAAATAATTGAGCAGTAATTTAAGAAATACCTTTAATAGTTAAAATAACTACGGTAATTATGTTTGTTTTACCCACTCACAAATGCCCCACCTACACCGCCTTACACGTCTCATTGTGTTTGGCGACGTAGGGTACAGAGGGTTTCTAATCGAAGTGGCCATGCAGATTGGTCGATTGGTCCCCTAGCGCTTTCGTATATTCGTATATTCGTATATTCGTATATTCGTACATCCATGAGCGATTATCATGGGGCGAGTGCTATCTTTTCGAGTCGTATCTTCTGCCGAGGTTTAAGATGGAATCTCTAGAACGAACAGAATCAGACTGGGGAGAATAGAACGTTTATGTTGAAAAAAGTGCTTGGCCAAGCCTTCTAACTTTAAGAAAACAAAAAGAAAATATATAAAGTCGTTCATCCTAGCGATCCCAGCCTAAGCTCAACATCCACGCAAGAAGCGACTACCGGCAAACCGATGCTCGCGGTTTACGAGCCGCGTCTATGGTTTTCCTTTTTAAGGGAAAACCTCTTCAAATGAGCGAGATTTACAAGTCTGGGGGACATCTCCCCCGTCGAGACTATTCTCACTCATACGCTCTCCGTCCCTGTGCTGTAGTCACTTAATATTATCCCTTACAACTCGGGCCGAATTACGCCATATGCGTGTGTTTTTCCATGACCTTTTGACGTATAGGCCTCCACGCATTACACTACAGCCGCCCATTGGTAGGATGCGTTTCGTGTAGTGACAATGTCCCGATAATCCTCGGTGTACATCTCAAGTTTGGCCCGAAAAAGAACGATAATTTAGTGTCTTCTCCGGCGATTGCCAAAACCTATGAGCCCTTAAGAGAACTTCCCGTGCCCCGGTGATATCCCGTTGCCTCGACACGCCTCGAGGTCTTTAAGTGATTCTTGCACGGGTGGCTAACGTTGTCAATACTTCAACGGACTTGTTTTTGATCGCTTGATCATTGTCCAATCTTGAATAACTCGGACTCTTCTATCATATTCGACCATCGTTGACTTTTCGGTTTTACAATGCCCTAGCATTTATTTTCGAGTCCTTGATTCCGACACGCGTCGTACGCTTTCAAGGATTGATCTTCAGTTTGAAGTTCTCGGGGGCGAACTGCGGTCGCCGTTTAGGGACCCGCGGGCGTGGTGCTCGTAAAACGAGGTAACGAACAATTCTGGAGGCTGGCCGCGACCGCGGCCTCTGGATGCCGCGATCGCGGAATCCTGGCCGCGGTCGCGGCCTCGCTGGCTGCGATCGCGGTCTTCATCGTTCGCAAGGTTCTGCGATTGCGGTGATTTTCCCCCATACCTGGCTTGTATACTTCTTCGATCTTTTCATCAGCATTTTACCGGCTCGGGATCGCGACGGTTATCGACGAATTCGATAACACTAACGAGCCGTCGATTGGTCCATTCGATCGCCGATTCATTGATGAGGCACTTTTCTTGGATCTTTACAAAGAACGCTTTTAGTCTGGCGATTTCACCAAGGCTTGGATAGCGACAAGTCTTTATTCGAATATACTCGCCTTGAATCCGTTAGTTCTTTCTTAAAGCGGAAGCTAGAGTGCGTATTAAGCACAATCTCGTTTTAATTCTTGATGATGGCCGATGCCCCACTACTTGATTGCTTTTGGGTTCAGCGACGCGTATCGCTGATTGATTTCATCAAACTGTGTTGCGCTATGACCATCGATTCCGTCGCTTGATCTGAACCTCGTTGGCTTGAATGAAGAGTAACCAAGCTTTGAGGGTGAGGTCGGGTAACGGACTTGATCAAGTTGTCTTGCTTGGAACTTTCTAGGGTTTGATCCTCCGAGCGAATATCGGAGTTTCGCTTGATCACCCTGCGAGTCTTGATCCTTATCCGAGCGAAGATCGGATTTTGCCCCAACGCTTTAAGGGTTTTCGGGTTTCGAAAACACCACACGGCGATTGCTATCGCACGGTCCGTGGTCGCGGTTGTACGGACCACGGTTGCGGTTGACGAGGCCGGGGTCGGGGTCGCGCTAGAATTCCTTGGCGGTTTAGGGCTTACGAGTTCGTCGTTTCTTTGGGGCTAAGAAAGTTTGTTTCTTGGTTGGCAGAAATCGGTTCCAGCCTCACGCTTGCATGGATCGCTTTTTGACATCTTCTTGAGAACTTCTCTTGTGCCTTGACTTGGAATCCATTTATCGGATGATCTTGGAAAGCAAGGAGAACTCTTTGGTTGCGCTCTACAAAATCTCGCCTTCAATTCGTATTAAATACACCAATTGAGAACTCTTCCTCTTCCACTCCGTCTTCAATCTCTTAACCTAGAAACCTGCAAAACAATGGACACAGGGGGCGGGGACCCCCTAATCCACCTCCGATGCCTAAGTCAGAAGAGCAATTGTCATTTGAGCGACGAGGTACAACAAGAGAGCGGTGAAACCCTAAACAGTCGAGCTAAGCGAATATTAGCATGTCTAGGATTTCTGAATATGCCGATGTGCACATGTGTCTCTCCCTACATGCCTAGGGAATGTATTTATAATGGAAGAGGGAGAGGTAGGGGGTCGAAAATTCTATCCATAAGGCCGAAAATATTATCCCCCTAGGGCTGGCCAACTGCCTTAAAGCCCAAGTAAGGAATATTCCACCCTTTCTCCAACTTTAATTCTATCTTTAATGAAAGATAGAATCTTCCATTAAGTTGCATAACCGCCATATAATTTTATATAGAAAATAACGAAAAAAACTGTGCAGTAATTTAAGAAATACCTTTAATAGTTAAAATAACTATGGTAATTATATTTGTTTTACCCGCTCACAATTCCTAAAGTGACTTTTGTTTCCTCTAGACATGGTATAGGATATTCTAAAATAGACTCTGGAAATGATCAAAAGACCCTCACTTTGAGAGAATTAAGTGAAAGTAGAGCCTTAGAATTATAAACTGAGAAAATAAAAAATGCCCATCTAGAAGAGAAAATTAGAGTTCTAGAGAGTGGGACCAAAGGGGAAAAGGACTACTACACTGGGAACAACTCTCATAAGATGTATGTCAAAATAGCTAAGGGAAATGGTTCCAAGGGTCCAAACAGAGAAACCGTTGAGAAAAATAGAATCCAAAGGCCACATCCTAAGTTTTATCTAGGAGAATACTACAAAACTTGTTGGACATGTAGGGGAGATGGTCAGTACAAGGAATAATGTCAAAAAAGAAAAGTAAGTTTCCCAGTAACTCACATGGACTAGAACAACAACAAAATATTATATAAAAATAATGTTCACACTAAGACTTACATGAACCATCACTCTGTTGATGTTAATATTGCAGATTATGTTAACTATTATCCTTGTAAGGAACCAGGCAAGGAGCATCTTGCATGGGTAACCAAACATTGATTATCTTACAGATGAAAGTGAGGGAGAACTGTGTGTGGTTCATAGACAATGCATGCTCCAACCACATGACAGGAAACAGAAGCAATCTAACCTCGCTTAACACCCAGGTTGAAGGAGGAAACGTTTCCTTCGGCAACAAGAACAAAGGAGCAATTCAGGGATCAAGAGAAGTCAAGCTCAACAAATCAATCAAAATTAACAATGTGAATCTTGTGACTGATGTTCGCCTTTTTAGTCGTGTTTTTAGGGTGTGTTTTTGTGTCTTTTGAGTCTTTTTCTTTAGTTTTGTGTTTTGTTTTGAGTCGTTTGTGTAGATTTTCGTATTCTCTTGAGATATGGAGTCTACATAAGCTTTGGTGGTGTTTTATAGGTTTTTAGAAGCTATTTTAAGCACTTTTGAGGAAAAGAGCAAAACCGAGGAGAAACAATTAAGGAAAAGCTCAAAAAATGAAGTTCATAAAGTCATTGAAGATCCAGTTTGAGGTTGGAAGGAGATAGAGAAATTCGTTACAAGAAAATAGGAAAAAGAATCAAGTCAAAAGGAGTTGTGACGAACCCGCTACGCAAGTTTTACTCAAGGTTGTTCGTAGTGCTGTAACAGCTCGATACCGAGGTAACAAGGTCGGTACCGAGGCACTCCGTGTCGTAGCGAAGACCGAGTCGGTGCAATTAAAAGGCTTTTATCCTATTTCCTTTTATGTCCTTAGATAGATAGATGGAATATATCTTATTAGAAGATTTATTTCCTTAGAGATACCTTTTTCGATAGATTAGTTTCTCTATAAATACTCTTGTCTACCCTTTATTTTTCTTATCAATCCACACAATTAACCTAGTTTAGGGTAGAGAGGGGTGAGAGGAGGCATGAGGAGAGACGAGTAGAGATTGTGGAGGAACGCTTTGTTTGGATTTAAGTTGTAAGCTTTCTCTTTAATTTAATTCAGTTAATTTTCCATCATGATTTGTGAGTAGTCTTCTCTCTAGCTCTAAGGTTGAGGTTAAACCCAACAATGGTTGTGCGTGCTTGTTTATGATCATGTCTTAATTGTTTTTATTGCACGAATCTATTCTCTTATTCTTAATCCTTGAAACGAAAGTAGAAGGGAATTTCTCATTCATAGTTGAAGCGAAAGCGGAAACCTTGAATCAGAATAGTCAATTTAGGGTTTTGAAGCGAAAGCGGATATATCCTAGTTGAAGCAGAAGAGATTAGATAGTAAGTTTATTGATTGAACGAAAGTTAGTTGATTTACTTGCTTTGGTTGACGAAAGTTGACACCTTTATGTGATAAAAGCATGATCTATGTGTTTCATTAGCGTTCGGCATGCATGATTGTTGTTGTGGTGATACCTTTACCTTAGATTCCTTTTTCTTAGAAAAAAACCAGCTTTGTTGATTACTTGCGTTCCAAGTAACAAAACTTGACATAGACTATCTCCTGTGGATGAACCTGACTTTGCTATACACAGCGGGGTCTTGATATAAATTTATTTGTTGTCAAGAATCCCTATCAACAAATTGGCGTCGTTGTCGGGGAAATTTCAATAGTGTCAAGTTTTATTCTTTGAGCGTTTTTCGGGAATCAGACGAGTCGGTAACGACCCCCCAAGGGTCGGTACCGACCCTGCTGGGCAACCGACCCTATCCAGTTTCTGTGCTTTTTCTGTTTATTTTCTAGGTCACTGTGAAGTCGTTACCGACCCTATCCAAGTCGGTACCGACCCTGTCGACAGAAAGTTGCTTCTTTCTTTTTAGTTTTTGTTTTTCGGGATGACTCCAGGCTCGATACCGACCCTCTAGGTCTCGGTACCGACCCTCTCGAAGAACCCGTTTTACTTTTTAATTTCGTTTTTGTTTTTGTTTTTGCCTACAATGTATGCCAGCTGAAGGACGTCGAGTTGTCTCTAATCTAATAGTAGACTCTGAACCAGAGCAATCCTTCCACCACCGATTAAGAGAACGCAAAGCCATGGCCATGACACCTGAAGAAATGGCACAACAGATGGCTGCACTCCAGAGGTAGCTTGATGTCGTGCAAGTTGATAAAGCCGCTCTACAAGAGCAACTCAATGCCTATCCAAGGAATGCTAAACGGTATATGCATCCAGGAGTGAGGGTGCTAGAGTCCGCAATTGTGCTTCCGGAGATAGAGAAGAATTTTGAGATTAAGTCTCAACTCATATCCTTGTTCTATGTCAAAACCTACTGTTAGTCATATGAAGGAGTCAAAACCTCCTTGGTTTTTGGATTTTACTAACCCTGTTGTAAGAATTTCGAGCATACTTATTGATGATAGAGGACCGAACATCTTGGAGAGAAGCTTTGAAGCTTTTCCATCTAAGTATGGGGTTTCTTTTGAACCCATGATAGCTTGATGGAAGCCACCTTGATCCGCTAAGGTAAGTTCGTCGGGCTAACGATGATAAAAATAGTGCTTACGGGAGGCAACCTGCTTTAAGTTTTAGTTTTTTAGTTTTTGCTTTCTTAGTTCTTTTTGCTAGCTTTCTTTTGACTTGTTTTTAGGTTAGATTAGTGTAGAAGGGATAGAAGTTTTTCTAATATGACTCAGGTACAACAAAGATATGGAAGAAGTGCTACATAGAAGAAGAAACAATTCATATACCCGGTGCTAAGGAACAACAAAAATTTTGGGTGGCAATACAACGTGCTCGTTACCGCTTCCCCCAGGGTCGGTGCCGACCTCTACGAAATCCGAGAAAATTCAAAACTCCTCAAGTAATCAATGGTTTCCAGCAGCTTCAGTTTTGTTTTATGAGTTCCCTTTTCTTATCCTCTTTCTTTTTATGTCTTTGCTTTAAACAGTGAGGACACTGTTTGGTTTAAGTATGGGGTATGGGAAAAGGTAACTCATTTTTGTATCAGTTTTTGTGTTTGTGTTTTAGGATTGATAATATTCCACTTGGATGTCCTATGATATGCTTTAACTTGCTTGATCATGTAGTTCCTTTAGCATGTTTGGATAGCTTTGCCTGAATCATGTTGAAATTTGTTTTTATGTGGATATTTAGCATGTGATATAATTGAGCACATATGATCTTAGGTAGAATTGACTGAAATCCAACAAAAATTACTACCTTGTGAGTTGTTTTTGTCCTTAAAGGGAGAACATCAAAAATCCCTCTTCTTTGCCATGTGAATTGCTTTGCTTGAATCATGTTGAAATTTGTTTTTATGTGGATATTTAGCATGTGATATAATTGAGCACATATGATCTTAGGTAGAAGTGACTGAAATCCAATAAAAATTGCTACCTTGTGAGTTGTTTTTGGCCTTATTGGGAGAACATAAAAAATCCCTCTTCTTTTCTTGTGTGATTTACTCTCCTTATGCATATTATCTCTTGTCATTAATATGGTTATCTATTACTTGAGACCTTTATGAGATATTAATTCATTACATGTGAAATCATATGATGGAGAACTTATTTGTTTTAGCCACTTTTTTATCCGCTCTTTTTGTTTACCCTATGCATTATCCTCTTTTTGAAACCAATTTGAGCCTTAAAGCCTTTTATTTTTAGCTCCACAAAATTATTCTTTAGCCAATGAAGCTTTACCCTATCCTGGTATTAGGACTATGTTGATTTTTGGTGATATAAGTAACAATGACTATGTTGATTTTTGTATATAGGATTGAGTTGAGAGATGTTTTATAAGCCCAGACACTTGAGAGTTGAGTGAAACACATTACACTTGTGAGGTTGGATTCTTGGTTGCTTTTGCTTTTGCTTGCTATATATGTGTGATGACGTTAGATTCACTTGTCTATTTCTACTTGTGCTTTGATGTTGCTTTTTGATAAAAGCATTGACTTGATATATGTGTTGATGGTTTTGGTTCTATTCTTGTTGATTGCTTGAGGACAAACAAGTCTAAGTATGGGGTATTTTAATGTCCGCCTTTTTAGTCGTGTTTTTAAGGTATATTTTTGTGTTTTGTTTTGAGTCGTTTGTGTAGGTTTTCGTATTTTCTTGAGATATGGAGTCTACATAAGCTTTGGTGGTGTTTTATAGGTTTTTAGAAGCTATTTTTAGCACTTTTGAGGAAAAGAGCAAAACCGAGGAGAAACAATTAAGGAAAAGCTCAAGGAATGAAGTTCATAAAGTCATTGAAGATTAAGTTTGAGCTTGGAAAGAGATAGAGAAATTCGTTACAAGAACATAGGAAAAAGAATCAAGTCAAACGAAGTTGTGACGAACCCGCTACGCAAGTTTTACTCAAGGTTGTTCGTAGTGCTGTAACAGCTCGATACCGAGGTAACAGGGTCTGTACCGAGGCACTCCGTGTCGTAGAAGGCTTTTATCCTATTTCCTTTT
Source organism: Fallopia convolvulus (assembly GCA_964016875.1). Taxonomy (NCBI): domain Eukaryota; kingdom Viridiplantae; phylum Streptophyta; class Magnoliopsida; order Caryophyllales; family Polygonaceae; genus Fallopia; species Fallopia convolvulus. The sequence continues at coordinate 14,425,267 of OZ024720.1, forward strand.
ATGTCCTTAGCTAGATAGATGGAATATATCTTATTAGAAGATTTATTTCCTTAGAGATACCTTTTTAGATAGATTAGTTTCTCTATAAATACTCTTGTCTACCCTTTGTTTTTCTTATCAATCCACACAATTAACCTAGTTTAGGGTAGAGAGGGGCGAGAGGAGGCGTGAGGAGAGACGAGTAGAGATTGTGGAGGAACGCTTTGTTTGGATTTAAGTTGTAAGCTTTCTCTTTAATTTAATTCAGTTAATTTTCCATCATGATTTGTGAGTAGTCTTCTCTCTAGCTCTAAGGTTGAGGTTAAACCCAACAATGGTTGTGCGTGCTTGTTTATGATCATGTCTTATTTATTTTTATTGCATGAATCTATTCTCTTGTTCTTAATCCTTGAAACGAAAGTTGAAGGAAATTTCTCATTCATAGTTGAAACCAAAGCGGAAACCTTGAATCAGAATAGTCAATTTAGGGTTTTGAAGCGAAAGCGGATATATCCTAGTTGAAGTAGAAGAGATTAGATAGTAAGTTTATTGATTGAACGAAAGTTAGTTGATTTACTTGCTTTGGTTGATAAAAGTTGACACCTTTATGTGATAAAAGCATGATCTATGTTTTTCATTAGCGTTTGGCATGCATGATTGTTGTTGTGGTGATACATTTATCTTAGATTCCTTTTTTTTAATAAAAACCCTAGCTTTGTTGATTACTTGCGCTCCAAGTAACAAAACCTGACATAGACTATCTCCCGTGGACGAACTTGACTTCACTATACACAGCTGGGTCTTGATATAAATTTATTTGTTGTCAAAAATCCCTATCAACAGTGACAGATCTTGAGTACAATTTGTTGTATGTAGCACAACTTTGTGATCAAGGGAACAACATCGTTTCCTTTGACTCAAATGAGTGTCTGGTTGTGAACAAAGAAACCAACAAAGTGATTCTTCGAGGAAAACGATCAAACAATGTTTACATTGTTGATCAAGATTTTCAACCTCCAAGGAAGTTGTGTCTTAGAGTTCCAACAAGTGGTACTGATCTTTAGCATCGAAGGCTTGGACATGCTGGATTAAAATTGATTCAAAAATTGTTTCTACAAGATCTTGTAGTTGGCTTACCAAGGATCAATCCATACACAAGAAAAATGTGTGATGCATGTGCAAGCGGTAAACAAACTCGGAGTTCCTTCAAGTCAAAGAAGGTTGTTAGCACAACCAAACCTCTTGAAATGATTCACATGGACCTGTGTGGACCAATGAAAACCTGTAGCTATGGTGGAAACAGGTACATGTTTGTCATAATTGATGATTTTTCTCGTTTCACTTGGGTTATTTTTTTGTCTTCCAAAGGAACAACGCTTAAATAGTTTGAAATCTTCATCAAAAGAATAGAAGTAAACCGGGGAACTAAGCTGAAATCCATACTATCAGATCATGGAACAGAGTTTGACAACTCAGCATTTCTAAACTTCTGCAATGAAAATGGAGTCTCCCACAACTTCTCTGCACCAAGAACTCCACAACAAAATGGAGTAGTAGAAAGAATGAATCGAACCCTGGAGAATATGGCTCGATCTATGATCCTCGAAAGTGGGTTTCCATCAAACTTCTAGGCTGAAGCTATTTCTACTTTCGTGTATATTCTCAACATGGCTATGATTCGACCTATCTTATTGAAAACTTCCTATGAACTAATCAAAGGCAGAAAGCCAAATATTTCCCTTCTTAGAGTCTTTGGATGCAGGTGTTACATTCACAACAATGGGAAAGACGCTTTAGGAAAGTTTGATCCAAGGAGTGATGAAGGGATCTTTACTGGTTACTCACTTCAAAGCAAAGCATACAAAGTCTACAACAAAAGGACCAAGAAGTTTGAGGAGAGTGTCCATGTCATCTTTAATGAAGAGCCCATTCAACATGGAACTACCCCTCACAATCCATTTCCCATCACAACAATGGACTCCTTCACTATTCCAACAAGGGAACCAAAAGAAGAGGATGATGATACGGGTCCTAGAAAAGATGACTCTAAATATCTTACTGGAAATGAGTCTCAACCACAAGAACCAAGCAATGATGTTGATCATGAAGATGATGATACCACTGAGCATTTTGATGATCCTCCCTCCAACTTTCCTGAAGAAGATGACAACCCATCAGAACCATCAGAAGATTCAGGGAACAATCCTGAGGATGTTGTCACAATTCCTACTACTAATATTCAATAGGTCCTAATTGTGGCCAGTTCCAGTACTCAGGGGGAACTTCAAGTTTCAGATCTTTTTCAGATCTGGAACTATCATCAAAGAAAGGATCATCCCCTTGATAACATTCTTACACCTCTAGACAAGGGAGTACAAACACGTTCTTCTTTTCATAACTTTTGTGATTTTAATGTGTTTGTTTCCCTTGTTGAACCCAAAAATGTATAGGAAGTACTCAAAGATCCAGATTGGATTCAAGCAATGCAGGAAGAGCTCCATCAATTTGATAGAAACAAGGTGTGAAAACTGGTTCCAATACCAACGGATAAGAACATCATAGGAACTAGATGGATCTTTCAAAACAAACTCGTGAGTCGGGAAATGTGTCCCGGAACAAAGCTAGACTTGTAGCTCAAGGATACAACCAAGAGGAAGGAATAGACTATGAGGAAACTTTTGCACCAGTTGCCAGAATTGAAGCAATTCGTTTGCTAATTGCTTTTGCCACTTACAAAGGGTTCAAATTGTTCCAAATGGATGTCAAAACAGCCTTTCTCAATGGCTATCTTCGCGAAGAAGTCTATGTCAAACAACCACCTGGTTTTGAGGGTGAAAGCAAGCCAGATCATGTTTCTTGAAAGAGCTTTGTATGGTCTTAAGCAAGCTCCTCGAGCATGGTATGACAAATTCGCTTCGTTTCTGCTATCCAAAGGCTATCAATAAGGATCCATTGACAAAACTCTTTTCCTAAAGAAAGAATCAGGTCACATCCTAATAGTTCAAGTTTATGTTGATGATATTGTGTTTGGTTCCACTAACCCTTTGCTAACAAAAAAATTTGAGAAAGAAATGAGCAGCGAGTTCGAGATGAGCATGGTTGGGGAACTCACTTTCTTTCTAGGTCTTCAAATCACTCAGACGAAGGATGGAGAATGCTATCAAAGTATGGGATGGACACACCTAAGCCTATCAACACTCCTATTTCTCCTAGCACACGACTCAAAGCAGACGAGAATGGAACAACTGTCAATCAAAAACTCTTTCGAGGAATGATTGGTTCCTTCCTCTATCTTACTGCAAGCATACCGGACATCATGTTCTCAGTCTGTCTCTGTGCACGGTTCCAAGCCAATCCAATGGAATCACATTTGAAGGAAGTCAAGCATATCTTTCGCTATCTCAAAGGAAGAGACAATTTACGCTTGTGGTACCCAATGAACAATTCCTTTGTAACACCCCCTTACTTACCCTGGAGGTATTACCGCCAGTAACCCCGATTAAGACTAAACCGAAGCTACCCAAGGCTTTAAATTGACTGAACAAACTAAAAGAAACATTACAGCGGAATAAATACAATTGGTCTTATACAAACCTTAACCCAAAAAGATTAAATAAACATAACAACCTTCTATTTGAACAAAATCTTCATCAAGTCTTCCTTGAGTTTTTATTTCTGAAACTCAGCTTCACTTTGAAGTAGTTCAACCATGATCTTCACTCAAGTATAGCCATTGGAAACCTTTCTTCAACTTCTGGAGCTTCAAACATCTGAATCCGCCTCTTGAATCAACTTCCAAGAAGAACCTGATGTATCGTATACCAACGGTGGACACCAGCCAACCAAATAAAAGAAAAGAAAATGGACGGGTTAGTCTAAAGAAAGACTAGCAAGCGGAGAATCTAACTTGGTTCTTATGGTTGTAACTAAACATATTGGCCTCCAAAATCCGAATAGACTCGGATTATGATCCAACAGTTAGTAGTCTTATAGAGAATAAGAAGGAGACTCGCATAATCAAGAGAGAGAACACCACCGCTTGTGGTTTCTTTTAAAAAGCATAAACAATTGTTGGGAACTCATATTCATCACATAACATTTTGAAAAGCCTCCATCGACCATTCAGATTAACTTAATCAAAGTTTGATCAAGAATCATTCATAACCGGAAGCAAGAATGGTTATCGAATAGACTAACCATTCGGGTACATTAATGTGCCTAACGCACTTATCTTTATTACTTTCAGAACTTTTCACAAATATGTTGGTAACTTTTAAGCGGCTAAAACCGCAGAGAATCCACCTGTACATGGAGACGTCAAGATGAGAGGGATGAAATCCATGATCATTGACGAACACCTAGTACCAATTTGCACTTAGCTAGAGTGCATAAACACCTCTTCCAGCGTTGAGTGAGGTATGAGTCATGACCCGAATGTTGGGATATGATAGTAACGAGCTAAACCTCCCAACATAGACTGTGTTATAAAGAGGTCATCGGAGACTCGACTCCTACCCCTGAAAAACTAACTTACTTCACAATAATGTCTCAACATGAGATAACAAACAAGGTCACACATAACGGACCTAAATGCAGTTCTAACGCGAAACTGAATAAGCAACATGGTCATTATTTCTAACAAATATAACAACCTATCATATTTTATTAAACACACAAGTTCTTCCCAAAACAAATATTAAATGGGATTCAATTTCTCATTTAATAACCATAATCCAAGAGAGAACTGTCCACTTGCCTTAGAAGGCGTGCTCAACGTCCTTAGCAATTCAATAGTAATCTTTATCATCCTTCTGACAAATATAACAAAAGGATTTCTCAACAACGCGCTCACAGAAACACTTCTTAGTTGTATTATCAACTCCTACAACTTCCTAATCGATAAACGATTTAATTTCCGAATATCGATATATAATAAATCCTTTTATCATGCTTCAAGGAGCCATCTTGGCGGAATTATAACTAATTATCCGCTTCACTTTTGAAATAATTTTCTAAATAAAAATTGTTCATTAACAACTGTTCTTAAAGATTACGAAATCTCGGATCAAACGGATTAACAACGAATCCTGAGTAATTATCCGAAATCCTTTACCTTCCAATCGGTGTCAAAACTTGTATTCAGTATAACTGAAGATCCGGACGTCCGTTTCACGAGCGGTTTGAACTTGTGGGACCGTATCAACGTCAAGATTATAAAAACCATAAATTTAATTAGAAAAGCAGAACCGAAAGGTCCTTATAATAATTTGTCAAACACTTGCTTGACTTAATCCGGCTTTATAACTTAACCAATTCGATAAATCATGCTTTACGAGATTTAATACGAAAATCCAACCTTGAATGATCTTATCCTAAAATCATTCTATAATATAAGTCAAGCTCGAAAGACGGAAATTACCTAGCGATACGCTTTCGGGATTTGCTTGCAAGTAAATCGAGGTGTCACGCAAAACGATGCAATGCGCAAAACGAGGCAACATGTGAATCGAAACGATCCATCGGAATCCATGTCACGCATACCGAGGCAAACCGGGTCCAAACACCTTTTCCTTTTCTTTTTAAAACTCAAACAGGCCGGAAATAAAGTGAGAGACGAACCAACTTCGTCGACGTCTAGCGACTTCATCTGACATCCGTTTTGGGCGATTCAAGCGACAGTTGGAAGTCCTCAATATCCTCTTTTTACTGTTGTCAACGGATCATTAAGTTGTTGAGGAGAGACGGAGAACGGAGGCGACAAAAACAGCTCGCCGAAACTGAAATTCTGGGCAAAAGGAACCAACAGAAAAGCTGGCCGTGAAGGCCTGTTCACGGGCTTCCAGTGGAGACACCGGGGGCGGGGTGGCCAAGGGACTTGCAACAGAAGCACCTCCGACATCCCCTCTACTTACTGTCGGTAGTTTCCGACAGATTTGGTGGCCGGAAGGTCGACCACGAAGCCCACAAACTTGACTCATCGCTGCTGAATTTTCCGGGCAAAGAAACCAGCAGCAACGTTGGTCACGAAGGCCTGTTCATCGGCGTCCAGCGGTGGCCTAGGGGCGGAAAAGGCGACGGGGGCGGTGGTTTTGGAAAGAAGGGGAACACTTCTTCCACCTGTAGGCAGAAGTGTTGGATGAGGTGGTTGAATGGCGGCGTACGAGGCCCGCAAATACAGCTCCACCTAGGATAAAATCTGGAAAATCAGTCCAGATTCGGAACTCGCCCTTTTCGAGCCCGATTCTCTATCAAATGCTTTCAAATCTTAAAGGGATTTTGTATATCACTTCATCCTCGACATATAGCAATTTAAATCACCAATTTTGGTTAAGAAACGAGTTCACAAACTGATTTTGAAGTTTAGATGTTTTTAGGTTAAAACCGAGAAGGATTTCGGGTTTTCTGTTTCAATTCCACCACCATCCTCGTAATTAACCCAAACCAGTCCTTTTATAGGCGTGTACGACTCTTTCTCGACTTCTCCATTCCGCTCACTACGCTGGAACGTCCATACGCGGTTGCATCTCGATGCACCACCGCTGCAAGTTGAACATGGAAGGGTGATGGCTGGCGTTCATATAGCTCGCCACCAATGGCGGCTACGGGGTAGGATTCAATAGGTGGCAGCTCCCTGATGGAGGTGTTACGGAAGGAATGGCGCCGGCGGCGCCCGAACTCGAGGCGGGAGTCGGATCAAGTTTGAATTCGGAGAAGACAAAGTCCATCTTTCGATATATACAAAACTACTTTCTAATAATGTTAGAAAGTCTTTCTAGTATAATTGGCTTGCGTTGTTTCCTTCAAGTGGTCACGGGTTCGAGTCCGGTTACACCACCACCTTTCTTTTTGTCACTCTTTCAAATTCCTTATTATTTGCCAACTTCTTACACTTTTACAAAATTTTAAATTTTTCCGCTAAATACAATTTAACTTGCAATAATTTCTTCATAAGAATAAATTTTATTTTTGCAAGTTTTTATTCATTTATAGAGGATTTAAATTAAGTGTAATCCTTTACTTATATTAACTCGAAATAATTAAAGTAATATCTCTCCATTAAAAAGAGCGAATATTACATCCTTTGACCTTGTTTCCTTCTCTGATGCTGACTTTGTAGGGCATCTAGTAGATCGGAAAAGTGCCTCTGGCATGGCACAGTTCCTTGGTGATATTCAGTAAAGATCTCGAGATATATCAATTCTCTTCAGCTAGTTGGCTTTAGAGGTTTCTCTATAAGGGAACGTGTCCTTACTTTCGCGTTACAGTTTTCATATTCTGTGTTGATTTATTCCGATGTGTAAGGGAACTGTCATATGAACAGTTCTCAATTTGTCTTACTAACACAGATCTTTGATCCTACAGGTGCTTTCAAGGATATCTCGACAAATTTGTAGTGGTCTTAGGGCTGAGCACGGTTCGGTCAGATTCAAATTTTTGGACCGAATCGAACTGAACCGAACCAAAACCTAAAATATTCGGTTCGGTTATCGGTTCAAGGAATTTGATAATTTTGGTTTCGGTTTCGTTTCGGTTTATATCGGTTCGGTTCGGTTAAACCGACCCATTTAAAAAAAAAAAAAAAAATTCTAAATTCTAATTAACCCTAGATGAGTGAGGCGTTCCGACTTCCGTAGTTCTGTGTCTTTTGAGTTTTGAGTCTTTTCAATTCTGAAAGTTTAGCGAACTTCTCTCCCATCTTCAACCCTAGTTTCTCGCGAGTCACGAATCCTGGTCTCCTGCTCGCAACCAAGCGTCGGCAAGCCGTTGAGTCTATCGCCGACCCATTAGTGCCCGTCACCGGAGCCGGCCGAGCGAGTCTAGCAGCTGTTTTCGTCATTCAGGCCGCAGTCAAAGAAAGTCGTAGTATCCGACAACTCCAACTGGTCCAAGTTCCGATTGTTATGGATTTATGGCTTCTGCAATGGTCTGTCGGCTGTTGTCGTCCTTCAGACCGAGGTATATCCCCTAAACCCATAATTTTTGGCTTAATTATGGATTTATGGCTTCTGCAATGGTCCAAGTCTCAACTCTAATTGGCTTCTCCTCAATTCTCACTTCTATAATCTGCTATCCTCTTCTTGAATCAATAAATCCCCCAATTCTAATCTAGTTATGTAGATGTGGACCATGTGGTCATGTGGTATGTGAACATGTGCGTGTTGTTGATGTTGCTTCTTTAAGGAGACAAGGTCAAGTAATTTGATGTGGTCGATTGACTTGATTTGAACCTGCTCATGTGGAACTTCGAGTCTTTGAATGCCCTTCGACACCCTAAAACCTGCTCTTGCAGTCTTGCTCATGTGGTGAGTGGTTGCTGAATTCTACTAATCAATAGTTAAGGCATTTTGTCAATTTGTCTTGTACTCTTGTTGATTGTTACTTAATTAAAAGGACAAGTCGCAATTTAATCCCTTAATCTTGTAACAAGATTATATTTTATCAATTTGTCTTATACTCTTTGGTTGTTGTCTTGTACTCTTAGTGGAAGGTAAGCTTAGTATAATCGATAAAGAAGAAAAGTCAAAGACAATTGTTTTGATCCCGAAAGAAACAAGGGTGTATAGGCGTGTTTTATTTGTTGAAAGAACTAGTTGATTCATATTTGTTTAATTGTGGCTACTATTTTATTGACTAAGTAGAGTAAGTATGTGTTGATGGCATTATTTGAGTGGTTACTAGTTACTACTGAGTATTGACCTTGATTAGTTAATTTTGCTGCTACTAGTTGAGTAGTTAATTGGGTTTAGTGTGTTTATGTGAATGTTAGTGTGTTTAATTTTACTTTGTCCTAGTATAGCTAAGGTGCTAAGTATTAACATGGTTTTTTGATCTTGTGTTGATTACAGGTTTTGAAGTGCTGGCTGTTTTGTTGAACTACTGTTGCTGGCTGATTTGCTAAACTATTGTTGTTGGTTGCTAGCTACTGGAGTGGGCTGAGTGGATGCTGTCCGGCCAAATTGTTGATTTGTTGAAATTGCTTTACTGAGCATTTTTATTGTTTATATATGGCAATTAGTTTGAAATTTCCATGTGGGATTAGTGAATTCCCTATTTAGTGTATGGTTTGCATGTGACTAGATAGAAATTTTATTCTTTTTCTTGCTCCTGTTAGATAAAAAATTTCTTCAATTGATTTGAAGTCTATTTAAAGGTTCGGTTTCATTCGGTTTTTTTGTCCATTCTGCTTGTATGAAATAGGAGGTATTAAAAAATAAAAAATGGATGTTACAACTTACATGTTAGGTTAATTTAGTTTGACCCTAAACCGAAACCGACCAAAATCTAAACCGAACCGAACCGAATCAAAAAAGTTTGGTTCGGTTTTCGGTTCATTAATTCTCAAAGTTCGGTTTTCGGTTCGGTTTGGTTTTGGTCGGTGCGGTTCGGTTTTAAACCGATGCTTAGCCCTAAGTGGTCTTCATCGACGACATTCTTTTCTATTCACCTAGTGAAGCAGCTCATAAAGAACACCTTAGGATCATTCTATAGATCCTTAGGCAAAACGAGTTGTATGCCAAGATGTCGGGAAGTGTGATTTTTTACTAAAGGAAGTTGCCTATCTAGGCCATGTTATCAATCAAGAAGGGGTAATGGAAGACCCTCAAAAAATCCAAGCAGTTGCAGATTGGAAACAACCGTAGAATGTGAAAGAAGTTTGTAGCTTTCTTGGTCTTGCATGATACTATAGGCGATAAGTGGAAGGATTTTCAAAGATCGTTCTTCCTATGACTAGTTTACTCCATAAGGTTCACAAGAAGTTTGTCTGGGATGAGAAATGCGAGGCAAGCTTTCAAGAACTTAAAAGGCGTTTGACTAGTGCTCCGATTTTGACTCTACCCGATGGATTGGATGGGTATGTAGTATGCAGTGATGCATCTAAACAATGCCTTGGATTCGTTCTTATGCAACATGGGAAGGTTATTGCATATGCATCTCGTCAATTGAAGACCAATGAGGTGAACTATCCGACTCATGACCTAGAGTTAGCTGCAGCTGTGTTTGCATTATAGATTTGGCATCACTATCTATATGGTGTGAAGTGTCAGATTTTCACTAACCATAATAGTTTGAAGTATGTCTTCACTCAGAAGGAGTTGAACATGAGGCAGCGAAGATGGTTAGAACTACTCAAAGAATATGACATCAAATTGATTTACCATCCAAGGAAGGCTAATATTGTAGCCGACGCACTAAGTTGCAAACCTTTCAGGAATCCATGGTGGCAGTGCTCACCACTCAACCAACACTTCAACGAGAATTGATCCAGTGCGAGATTGAGGTTTGGTTCGGACATCAGCGTGGTAATATGAATATGTTAAAGATTCATGCTACTCTTCTGGATCAAATAAAGGAAAAACGGGTTGAAGATGTCATTCTAGTTAAGATAAGTTGTGATGTGCAAGAAGGAAAGGCATGTGGCTTTATCGTCAAGATGATGTATCATTATGGTTTCAAGACCGAATTTGTGTGCCAATCGATGAGGAGATTCGCCTCTGATTTTGAAAGAAGCGCATTCATCAACATACTCAGCCCACCCGGGATCGAGTAAGATGTACAAAGATTTGCGCCAAAATTTCTGTTGGCCAAACATGAAGAATGATGTGGTAGAGTTTGTAGCAAAATGTTTGGTATGCCAGAAGGTGAAGATTGAACACAAGAGGTCGGGTGGTGAATTGCAACCATTGTCAGTGCCGGAATGGAAATGGGAAGATATTGCTATGGATTTATTGACGGGTCTTCCTAAGACTCAAGGTCAGAAGGATGCTATTTGGGTAGTCATTGACAGACTCACAAAAAGTGCACACTTCATAGTAATAAAGAAAACATGGGGAGTACAAAAGTTGGCTGAGACTTTTGTGCATGAAATAGTTCGTTTACATGGTACTTCGAAGACAATAGTTTTTATCGTGATGGAAGATTCATGTCGGAATTTTGGAAGGAGCTACATCAAGCCATGGGGACAGAGCTAAGGTTCAATACTGCTTTTCATCCCCAACCCGATGGACAATTCGAAAGGACCATCCAAACACTGGAAGATATGCTTAGGGATTGCAGGCTAGACCGTCCAGTTAGTTGGGATACCAGCTTAAGTTTGGTATAATTCACCTATAACAACAGTTGGCATTCAACCATTAAGATGGCTCCTTTTGAGGCTTTGTATGGACGAAAATGTCGTTCACCGATTGGTTTGGACGAGAATGCTGATAAGATTCTTCTAGGCCCAAAATTGGCGGAGAGGACTACTTCCGACATTGCTTTTATCCGATAGAGAATGTTGACAGCTCAGAGTCGAAAAAAAATCCTATGCTGACTTGAAGCGAATGGATATTGAGTTTGAAGTGGAACACAAGGTTTTCGTCCGAGTGTCTCCATCTAAAGGTGTTTTTCGCTTTGGAAAACGAGAAAAGCTTAACCCTCGTTATGTTGGACCATTTGAGATTTTAGAACGGATTGGCAAGCTTGCCTATCGACTTGCCCTCCCGCCATCTCGCATCAAGTTCATAATGTCTTCCATATATCGCTATTGCGCGAGTATGTTCCAAATGAATCCCATATTCTCAACTACGATGATATTGAGATTCAACCCAATGGCACATATGAGGAGAGATCTGTTCCCGTGCTGGAACGACGAGTGAAGAGTTCACATAAAAAAGAAATACCACTAGTGAGGATTGTTTGGTCCAAAAACGGTGGGGAAGAAGTCACTTGGGAAACATGGGAGACAGAACAAGATATGCATAGAAAGTTTCCAAAATTGTTCTCTACCTAGTTTCGGGGACGAAACTATTTTTAAGGGGGCACTATTGTAATAACCTCCCTTTTCTTAGATGGATATCTAGTAAGTCGAACCTAGTTTCGGGAACGAAACTATTTTTAAGAGGGTACTATTGTAATAATCCTCTTTTTCAAGAAGGACAATTATGTAATTTCCTTTTTTTGTTTAATAAAATAAATTGTGGTAATATTCTCATAATAATGATATATTGCTTACCTAAGTTATTTTATTAAATAAAAGTTAAGCAACTAACCTCTAAAGGGTTATTTGAAATAACAATGGACCTTACCCATATGTTAAAGGAAGATAAAATAAATAAAATTAGAATTTTAAGAGAAAGATATCAAAATTGTTTAAATATATTTCTATAAACAAAGAGAATCATTATAAAAATATTTTTGAATTAAAAGTTTTATTCTTTAAAAAGATATTAAGAAATTATTAATATCAAGGGCATTATTAGTCCATTTCTTAAACTAGAGGGGTTGTTTGAGCAAATGCTTGAAAATAGATTCAAATATGGGTGTTCTTCTATCCCAACTTGTTATTAACTTCAAATGAGAAATTTGATCTTGTTTCTTAATGGAAATGGATTCCGTAAAAGCCTACTTGTCACTTTTTTAACCCTCTACAAGTTCCCTCAATCAATTTGGGAGAAATCAATCAAACTCATCCCGAAAATCTCGTTCTAGGTCAAAGTGCAATATTTTTGGAATCCTTCAAATTAAATTCGAATTGAGGAGGGATAAGGTCGGATTTAAGATGGAAAGGATTGGGAGGAGTCAAAGGACGGATTAGAGAATCAATTCCGGTTCAATTACAAGATAAATCACCCATAAATGGGCGAAATCAACAAGATTGTGTCTAAGGCATTAATGGAGGATTTCGGGCTCGATTTTGGAGCGTTGAAGCTCATTCTTGGCCCTATAAATAGCTCTTGACATTTCCTATCTAATACTAAGCAAAAAAACTCCCTTTCCAATCGAGATTTGGCCAAAAATCGATCTAGAAACCCACACAAAAATCTGGCTCTGCTTTAGTTCGAACTCACCGGAGCCGCCTGTTCAGCGGTGTTTTTCGGTCACCACAGACCACTTCAGCTGCCGATTCTGCCAACAGTTGGTAGGGCTTCTCGTCCCGGTTCCAACGACACTTCACACGCCTCAAACCGATTCCAGACGAAGGAGAACGAAGCTTCTGAAGTCGGAGACGTGTGTGGTTGTTCCTGCTGTACGTAACAAGCCTGCTGGCCCGACCCGACCCGTTTGGCTTGCCTCCTTATCCATTTTTTCCTTATTTTATGCATTTTATTAATTGGAGTATTTAAAATAAAATAAATATTGTTAAATCTTAATTTATAATATGTTAAAAATATTTTTTATGATATTTTTATGAAAGAAAACTAGCAAGTATATATTTGTATAAAATTTGCAAATAGAAAGCAAATGATGAATATTATTGATTTTTTTGTCTTAAAAACATGTACTTTGCAAAATGATATGATTTTTTATTGAAATAACATATGGGTAAATATTTTTAATTAATATGTATCCATAAAGATAAAGAATCTACGATATGCAATACAAAGAAATTAAAAAGGTCCTACATTAATAAAGAAAGATTTTATTAATGTTAATAAGATAAGTTTATTAGAAATATAAACTTAGACGAGTCATAAGAATTCAACTTACGAGGAAAAGTTGAACAAAATAAATTTCTTATAATTTATTTTGTATCTTATGTATGAATCAGGAAAAAGAAATCAATCATTGGATTGCAAGCTCGTCTAAGATAGTTCTCGCTCGCCTTCGAAACAAGAGAAGTGGTGGTTCGCTCTCATATTTTGTCATGAATACTTTTATTCATGTTTGCAACTTGTGTTGGGAACGCTTGTTTGAATAAAATGAACTTAGGTTATTATAGAAATAATGACCATGTTGAAACATATAAATGAATTAGGGTTTATTATGCATAGAAATAATGATCCATGGTAGCTTATTGTTATTATTACTATTATACGCTAGAAGTTATATCTAGATTGCAATGTTTGGGCACCTGTTTGTTTCACGGTCTCATTTTGAGATTCGTTGTTTTGTACTAGCGTAGAATTAGGCGTGGAGGTTCACTAACCCCTGAACACCTCTTTATAATATTTTGCATTAGGATGGGCCTAGATCCTAATGCTGGTCATGACCCTGCTCGCTCAACCACTTTGAGGAGTGTTTGGCACCTAGCTAGTGCCTTGTATCGGGACTTAGGAACCCTTTAAGCCCTTTGTGGGAATTCTATATCTTATGGCATATCGCGTTGTCGTCTTAAAAGCTACCAACTTGTATGCAACGTTTCGTAATTAAAGATGATAAGTGCTAGTGCCCACCCATTAAAATGTGTTCAGGGTGGTGAATACAACTTGGAAAACCACTCTGGCTCTCGGCTTTGATAAATCTATTTTCCAATCTGAATTCAGACAACACGCATTTGGTGAGGTTGGTTGTAGATTTGATAAGTCGACAAAGGCTTTTCGAAATCTTGGTTGATAACTAAAGTTCCCAACATAACCTTTCTCATTCCCAAGGAACCATAGCCTTATGGTGTCCTAATCTCTTTTCATCATATTTCTCATTCCATGAAATTATTTGGGTTATGCCATCGACCGACTTTCATTCGGACACCGATGGTCATAATGCAACTAAGATCACAAGAAACTCACATAAAATTCTACTTGCGTAGTTTTTCATTAGACTGACCGACCACTTTATTCTTTTGCATGGCCGATTGTTGTCAACCGTCCCTATACGGAACATTAGGGAGTAAAAGAGTGGTGATTAGAGATTGAATCAGTTGAATACTTTTCAAGTTTTTTTTGAATAACTCGTTTATAGTTTTAAGGTCGAGATCATTGGTCTGTAAGGACTGCCTTCAAGAATTTTACTTCCTCTTTGTTCAAGAATATTTATTCTCACTTTTCCGCAAATATTTGAATTATTCAAGATTGTTAAAGTTGGACATTTTGCTTTCATATGTATTGAATTATCATTATTGTTTATATCTTGAATACCGTGAAAGCCTTGGGTGGCTTCGGAGTGTAAATTCCTAGGTCATTGGCGGTAATATCTCCGAGGGAAAAACGGAGGTTTTACAATTATCGTATCAGAGCCGACTCTAGGTTACAAGTGCACTTGTCCCATAGGGCGGTGACTCGACTTAGAGGGCGGTGTTTGGTCCTTGACGAGGACGTCAAGTGTTCAAGTGGGGGAGATTATAACACCCCAATAAAGGGATTGAGGTGCTACCTATGTCAACAAGAGCTCTTCCTTTTCTGAGTTCAAGTGAGAACAAAGAACTCAGAAGTTAAGTATGCAATGGCGAGAGTAGTATCAGGATGGATGACCTCCTGGTAAGTCCTCGGGTTGGCATGGGATAGCGCTTCTAAGGTCTCGGGCCTTACAAACATGTCATACATATTTTGTGCGTCAGGATTAGGCACTTCGGGATAATAATGCTCCCTCTCGGTTCGTACTCCTCATTTTGTACGGGGTTAGAGTAATGAGGTCGGGAATTAAAACCATCATAAACCATCTGCTCCATTTGATTCTCATACTCGAGAACAAGCATCGGCTCATCAACTAGTTGAACCCTCATGCTGCCTAGACTTTACCATCAATGCAGTATAAATCTCATCTGTCTCCCCGTACGAACTCCACTGGTAATAGTTAGGAAGAAAACCCTTTGTAACAAGATGATAACACACGTACCTCATCTACAGAAATCAGTTTCCTATTCTTGCATTTCAGAAAAGGACACCGATATTCATGCAGCTTAAACCACGGCATCGACTTGCAAAACTCAACAAATTGCTCAACGACAACAACAAACTGGTCGGTCAAAAACCCGTCTATAATACACAAATACATTTGCTCACACGTTTTTTACCTATAAAGCAATACGCAAGTACACCCATTCAATTTAAATTTTCAGAGTTAACGACCACATGGACGCTAATTAGCGACCATGTGGTCGCTATTACAGTATTAGCGACCACGTGGTCGCTAATTAACACCCACATGGTCGCCAATTAGCGTCCACGTGGTCGCAATTTATATCATTTTATACTTACTTATTTCTCGATCATTCTATATTTTGCTAATATCAAATTACAAATAAATATAAATTTGCAAGTATGTATACGAAAATAATTAATCTAACCATTTATACCATTGTTTTCCTATAATTATTTTACTATATAAAACAAAAAACTAATTATAATATTATATACTTAGCTTAGTTCTCATTCTATATTTAACTAATATCGTAATACAAATTTGCAATTATGTATACGAAAGTAATTAATCTAACCATTTATAACATTGTTTTACGATAATAATTTTACTATATAAAACAAAACTAATTACATACCTATAAATCGAAGCGGGCAAAATCCGACAGAAATCTTATACTGCTATTAAATGTGTTGTGGGTATTTTTGTTTAGAAATGAATGTTGGCGTGCTGTTTATATATAGGAATTGTTTAACGTCCACGTGGTAGCCAAACAATCGGCAATATCTTGAGTGTTTGGCACAAATGCGCGGGAAATTGTGGCGTCAACGATAGCGACTTAATGTTGGCGCCACAATTTTCCACGAATCTTTAGCGAATACAAACCACGTGGTCACTAAATTAGTGACCACGTGGACGCTAAAGTTTTTTTTAAATATCTCGCTTTAGCGACCATTTTGAGTCGTCGCTAAATCCGCATAATGGTATAGTGGTGACATAGTTAAGGCGACGAAAAATAGTATATAGGGATTACTAATTGAATATTAATAATCAATTCAAAATAAATCAAATATAATAATTGTGTTCCTAATATTTAAAAAATAGTAAGATTATTTTCTTAATATTCAAAAAATATTTTATTATGAAGATTATGGTTTTATCACTTGCCAAATTTTAAGATATCTAAATATAGTTGTATATTAGTAATATTATTATATTAAAAAATTATTTTATAATGAAGAGTGTGTCTCTTGTCAAATGTTAAGATATGGGTCCAGTTCACGTGCGAATGGGCGCTCAGATGTGAAATAAGAAAGAACAAGAGTCATTGGATCAAGAAAAATTAAAGGCGTTGATCATTTCACTTAAAAAGGGAAAAAAACGGCACTGGAGAATTTTTGGCGAATTATTCGCGTATTTTTGAAAGAAAAAAAACGGCCCATATTGTTCATCAAAACTTTGGATTTGTTCATCAGTATTGTGGATTTGTTCATAAACACTGTGGATTTGTTCATTGTTATATTCATATTTGTTCATTGGTTTTAGAATATTTGTTCATCGGTTTGTGCATATTTGTTCATTAGTAACATCAATTTGTTCATTAGTTTATGCATATTGGTTCATTGATAGATGCATATTTGTTCATTGGTTTTGGCATATTTGTTCATCGGTTTGTGCATATTTGTTCATTACTAACATCAATTTGTTCATTGGTTCGTGCATATTTGTTCATTGCCTTTTTCATATAATTGTTTATTGCTAGATGCATATTTGTTCACTAGTGACCTAAATTTGTTCATTTCTATATGCATATTTGTTCATTAGTAACATCAATTAGTTCATAGCTAAATAAGGCACAACCAGTCCTCTTCGATTTGCTGATATCTTGTTCTCTTAGCATACACCATATTATTACAAAGTCAGATTCTTTATCTATTATCATTTGCATTCAAGTTTCTTCATCAAACTTATCTTATTTTGGTACTATATTGAGCACTTCATTCGTATTGACAAGTTAGTCTTAAATCACTTTATTCATATTATGCTTTGCATTCAAGATAGCCTTAAAGCACAAAATAAATACAAAAATACACAAATAGATAGTCCTAAATGTACAAGTTGAGGGTATTAATAGTCCTAAATGTACAAGTTGATGGCATTGACACATAAACATAAGTTTAATTCAATTAAAAAATAAGGTTATATCAATGAACAAATATGAATATATCCATGAACAAATAGGGTATATCAATGAACAAACAATGGACAACAAAGGTTAGATCAAATGAACAAAAAAGGTTATATCAATGAACAAATAGGGTGTATCAATGAACAAACAAGGGTTTACCAATGAACAAAAAAAGAGTATATCAATGAACAAATAATGGTATACCAATGAACAAATAATGGTATACCAATGAACAAATAATGGTATATCAATGAACAAACAAGGTTATATCAATGAACAAAAAGTAGTATATCAATGAACAAATATTGGTATATCGAAACTAATTATATGTGCATCAAAAACTAGATAATACTGTATTCATACACATAAACAAGGTTATAAAATAAAATTAAAAATTATAAAGGTTCGAAATTGATGAGCAATGTTATCAAAAATTCGATGCACAATTAATGAGTATTGATGAACAATTTATCAATATTGATGAACAAATCGTTAGTTTTGATGAACAAATTGGGCGCATCACATAAAAACATTTTTCAACAAATAAGGGAAAAATTCGTCCGTGCTGTATTTTATTGAAAAATACTCGAATAATACGGGAAAAATTCGTTCGTGCCGTATTTTTTTAATGAATTTTTAATCAGGGACATTGATTTTTTTTGGAAGGAAGAAGAGAGATTTATTTTTAATTCTCACTTGAGAGCCTATTCACAGATGATTCTTTCTCTTAATAATATTAGTAACATTATTATGTTTAATAAAATCATCTCATAGTGGATTATACCCCAAACGCAGCTTGCCAAAATTTAAGATCTCTAAACATAATTGTATAATAATAATATAAGGAATATTATTATAATATATGGATTGTAAATACTTAAATATATGAAAGGCAAAGATGTAAATGGAAAAATTAAAATGCCTACATGGCATAGTTAAAACGAAGAGACGTAGGAGAGAATGATCCGACTTTAGTTATACTATAATGATATTATTATTGCATACATCAAATCGATTTTGTAAAATAGATAACATATTTATATAATTTTCTATCTATAAAATTTCTATCTTTATGTTGGGGCATTACGAAGCCAAAAAGCTAAAGATGCTCAAATATATGGAGAAAGCTGTAACACCCCGACTTCCGACAGGGCGCTACTTAGAAGTAGACCTTACAAGGTATTGCTTAAGTAGGTTGACAACTACACTTTAGGATCTTGCAACGCGGGCACGACAAGAAAACTTAATAAAATCATCCAACCTTTTTATTTTATAAAAATTAGAAAACATAATTATGCATGTATTCCCGAGAACAGAATTATCCAAATTCGACAAAACACTTATTAATACTGAATTATTCTAGAATAATAATAAGCAAAACATAATACTATCTCCATCTTAACAATAATAAAATCAACATCCTAAACTATCATACATAAACTAACGTAAAACCGATCCCACTATGACACGCGCTCTTCACCGCTCCGCCCCGCCATCTGACCTCGGTTCCTGCACGGTTCTCTGGTTCATACCTGGAACTAAAGAAAATATTCCCCGAAGGGTCAGCTACTAATCTATCAAGTTAGAAAGTTTACAGAAATTGCAAGACGTTTTAAAAGCACTTCTAAAGTCATCATCCAAGTCCACAACCGCAATCATAACTCTAAAGGCCAATACCTAAATTAGTCTTGGTTAGTCACACATAGTCACATACTCATTCACACATACAAACTTACAATAATACAATTCCTCCATCTCACATTCCAACCTCCAAGGCGCTCACCCCGCGCCGAGTGCAGAGGCAGGCCCTCTCACTCTACTTCACAATCTCCCTTCCAACACCGGATAAGCCTCCACTGGAGCACTTGCCAAAACACATAGATAATATTTTTCATTTTGAAGGGGCATGGTTTCCCTGTCACACGGACCGTACATAGACAACTCTTCCTCTCCGCCAACTATGATGGGCCGTGCCGGAAATGGTACCAACACAAAGAAAACGTTTCAAAAATCTCTTTTCGATAAAATGTGTTCAAAACCATTTTACACACACAACACACCAATAAGTTCAAAACAATTCAAAAAGGTACCCGAGACTAGTTCCCAAAACCCGTCCTACAATAACGGTATGCAATCTAACAGGATAGAGAAGAACCGGGCAAGTCAAAAACGACTTACCTCTTCACTTGATTCCTAATTGGTTATTAAAGTCGGGAACTTCAGAGAATTCAGTTTCCTGGTTAAGGTAACAACGTTATTAATACTCGTGGAGACAATAGACTACGAAGATATTACGTTATGAATCGAACTGTTCCCGATCAATTGTATTAAACAATCCGAACGAAGGCACCTACACAATTTAAGATGCCAAACGGTTTATTTCTAAACACTTCCTAACCTAAACTGATTTTTCCATTAATATAACCAAACTCACCTACTGACTTTCAACCTAGTACATATATCTGCATGTATAAAATCCCATAACCACGATCAAATAAAATTTACCTAATTAGATCCAACCTATCCAACTACTAACTATCACCAAGTTACGTTACAAAACTCAATCCAAAGCCAATTCACCCAGCCCACTGATTAATAAAAATGGCCCATTAGATTGGATTTTATACTAAACATTGTATACAAATTAACCACACTAACTAACACAATTAATTAAATTGCAAGTTCTCTGAACGTCTATAATAGGACACCATATGAACATCACTTCCAT
The DNA here is from genome assembly GCA_964016875.1 of Fallopia convolvulus. Lineage (NCBI taxonomy): Eukaryota > Viridiplantae > Streptophyta > Magnoliopsida > Caryophyllales > Polygonaceae > Fallopia > Fallopia convolvulus. The sequence continues at coordinate 14,445,717 of OZ024720.1, forward strand.
TGAAACCCGTTTCAACTTCTACCTCAGATCAGAACAAATATATCTACACATACCCACATGAGCTCGCCCGACTCGCCACCGAACAAAACGAAGAATCAAAAGGGACACGAGAGGAAGGTTTAAGATGGTTACCGGCGAACGAGAATGAGTATTTGACTAAGCTTCTAAAGTTGCCAACAATGGACGAAAGATGGAACGTTCCCAAATTGGTGTTGTCGGCGACGAAAGGAAAAGAGACCGCTTGCTCTGTTCCCGATAAAGACAAGATCCGAAACCAAGGATTAAGAAGAAAATTTAGGAAAAGGGGTTCGAAGGGAAAGGATGCGCAGTTTACCGGCGATATCGCGATCGGTGAATCCGAGCCTGACCAGATTCACCGAGGAAGACTAATTCGAAGACGGAACGGTGGCAATCGATCCCAGTGCACTTGCGTGCACTTGCGTACTGTTCTACCGAAGAAAAACACAAGAATCCGTAATTGAAATGCGAAGGAGTGAATGACTCGGCTCATCTTCTGCAATTAAACACAATCCAGCCGCTTCTTCCATTTCTTGAGTTGAATCATATATCTCCTGCAATGATCTCATTCTTACAAGAGTTAGTGAGTGTTCCTCAGTAGATGAAACAGAATTGCTTGAACATGTCAACTATTGTAGCCGACTGTCTGTAACGCCCCCTTCCTACCCTAGAGGTATTACCGCCAGTAACCCCGATTAAGACTAAATCGAAGCTACCCAATGCTTTAAACTCACTGAACAAACTAAAAATCCAAAAGTTAGATTCATTTAAATCATAACCAGAAAATAATAAAATGTTGCAAAAGAACTTAATCTTTATTACTTCAACCTTACAAATTTTAAGAAGACATTACAGCGGAATAAATACAAATGGTCTTGAAACAGCATTAGCTCTTATGACAAGATGATAGAACAATCTTCTATCTGAGCAAAACATTTAGTATGTAAACTCTTAGCTTCTTCTTTCCCAACATAACTTTATAGTTGCCCATCCATAACTTCGCTCAAATACAACTTCTGGAAACTTTTCTTCAACTTCTTGATCCACTTCTCAAAAAAACTTCCAAGAAATATCTGATGTGTCGTATACAACGGTGGACACCAGCCGACCATGCAATTGAATAAGGTGGTCGGGTTAGTCTAATGAAAGACTAAGCAAGTGAACAAAATGACTGGTTCTTATGGTAGTGATTAAACATATTGGCATCGTAATCCGAATGATAACCGGTCGATGATCCAACAGTTAGCATTCCCATAGAAGATAAGAATGAGGCATGCATATTCAAGAGATAGGACACCAAAACTTGCGGTTCCATTACGAAACATGAACAATTGTTGGGATTTCAAATTAATCACATCACATTTTGAAAAGCCTCCGTCGACTAATCAGATTGAATTAATCAAAGTTTGATTAGGAATCATTCATAACCGGGAGCAAGAATGGATTTCCGACCGAACTAACCATTCAAGTATATGCCTAAATCACTTATCTTATATTACTTTCAAACTTTTCACAAACAAGTTGGTGGCTTTTAATCGGCTCGAACTACTGCCGAAATATTTTGGTATTGTAGAGATCATCGGAGTATTTCGTCCATGCCATCTACCTTGTACCAAGATCACAGGACTTAAGCTATCCTTGATCTTTCATTTGCATATGGTGATGTAGAGATCAGAGAGGCCTATTACCCTGTCGTCTACACTACACCGTGCAAATTGCACTTAGCTAGAGTGCGCATCACCCCTCTCACACGAAGAGCATGGGAAGAGTCATGACCCACCATTAGGATTAGGCCTCTCCTAATGTAATATTCCTTTAAAGAGAGGATATGGAACCATGTTCCCCTCCCTGCAACTACCTTAATCAACAACAATGTCTCAGCATGAGACAACATACAAGGTCACACTTAACGGGCCTAACTCCAGTTCTACCGCAAAACTGAATAAATAACATGGTCATTATTTCTAACAAATATAACAACCTATCATATTTTATTAAGCACACAAGTTGTTCCCAACACAAATATTAAATGGGATTCAATTCCTCAAATAATAACAATAATGCAAGAGAGAACCGTCCACTTGCCTTAGAAGGCGTGTTCAACGTTCTTAGAGATTCCAACAGTAATCTTTATCACCCTTCTGCCAAATATAACAAAAGGATTTCTCAACAACGAGCTCACGGATACATTTCTTAGTTGTATACTCAAATTCTACAACTTCCTAACCGATAAACGATTTGATTTCCGAATATCAATATATAATAAATCCTTTAGTTATCATGCTTTAATGAGCCATCTTGGCGGAATTATAACTAATTATCCGCTTCACTTTTGAAACAATTTTCTAAATAAAAATTGTTCATTAGCAACAATTCTTAAAGGTTACCAAATCTCGGATCAAACAGATTAACAACGAATCCCGAGTAATTATCCGAAGTCCTTTACCTGCCAATCGGTATCAAAACTTGTATTCGCTATAACAGAAGATCTGAATGTCCATTTCCCGAGCGGTTTGAACCTGTGGAACCGTATCAACGTCAAGATTATAAAAACCATAAATTTAATTAGCAAAGCGGAACCGAAAGGCCCTTACGGTGGCTCCGCAATCAACCCGCTAATTAATTTCGATCGTAAATACCTTCACTCGAGCCCATGGCTCGTTTGGCTCGATAGTGGTTCGATCCTCGAGCCCAAGGGTAGTTGAGTATTGCCCGGCAGAAGTCCTCTTGGTGGGTGGTGGTCGGACAAGCTGGTAGTCGCCGGTGACGTGGCGCAGCGAGGCAAAGAAGATGACCGACGGTGAAGAATTCGAATTCTTTCTTCCCGAGTCCATCGTCCCGCCTTGATTCTCGCTGGTTCTGGTGCACAACGGAGGAAGGAGATGGCTGAGCAAGAAGTAAAGGAGGAGGAGAGGTGGACGGGGCAGAGAAGCTTAACGCCGGCGGTGAAGAAATTTAATTTTCCCGAGACCGTCGTCGTCCTTTTTCCCTCGCCTCTCATTTCCCATTTCTTGTTCTCGATGGAGCTGATCACTACGAAAAAAAACAATCCAACCTCATCTTATCTCTCTCGGTTCCTTCCTTATTAAGAGATGATTTTAAAACCAAACCCGTCTCGGAACGGGACTCGCGTTAAAGCGGTAAAGTTATGTACCTCGGATGGAAAAACTTACTAAATACAAAACGTCCCGTAAATTACGTAGACCAGTAAAATCAATATACCATGATTTATCTTGCTACCTTCAATTTTTTAAGGCTTCCGTTTCGTAATTTTAAATCCTTTACAGTACATAATTAAAAAGACTGCTTATCCAATAAATATTCTTTTTCCACTGAAAAATCCTGGAATTCACACCGATCCATAAAATCATTTCTTTGTGATTTTAGGATATCACCAAGAATTTTCTAGGATTTAATCTCGAATAAAAATATTAGATTAAGCGTTAAAACGAACAAAGAGGTTAAAAGGATATCCGAGAAAAATTCAAAAATATCCTTAAAAACCACACTTATTACACTTCTTCTAAGGTTCTATCAGCTTCAGAATATTGTTCTTGTTGCATTGTGATGCTTGGTGTAGAACTTTCATTTGATTGATCTTGAGAATGAGCAGTAGGGCTTCTAACACTAGAAACACTAAACACAAAAGTTCCATGGCTATCTTGCTGACCTTCCTCAGAGTCAATCCAACTCCAGGTTCCTTCTTCATCAAATATTGCGTCCCTACTAACTACAATCCTTTTCTTAGATGGATCAAAGAATTTGTACGCCTTGGATCCATCCTCATAACCCACAAACACCATCTTGCAACTTCTATCATGCAACTTTGGAAGGTGTGGTGTGGTGTTCATGACATGAGCCATACTTCCAAAAATTCTCATGTGCTTCACAACTGGATTCCTTTTATTCCATGCCTCATAAGGTGTGACACCCTCAAATCTACTTGTTGGCGACCTATTTAGCACATAGACTGTTGTGGGCACAGCTTCCCCCCAAAAACATGGTGGAATATCTTGAATATCTTGAAACCAACAACTGGTGAATTCTTGGCATTCCTATCACCATCTTCTCCCAACAATTGGATTCCTTTTATTCCATGCCTCATAAGGTGTGACACCCTCAAATCTACTCTAGCTTTGAATATCTTGAAACCAGTGAATGCCTCATCCTTCCTTTTCAACAGTTTTATCCACATATAACGAGAGTAATCATCTACCAGTAATCATCAATCCCCTATATAACAAAAGAAACCAAAGTAAACCAATCCCACTATGACACGCGCTCTTCACCGCTCCGCCCCGCCATCTGACCTCGGTTCCTGCACGGTTCCCTGGTTCATACCTGGGACTAAAAAAAATATTCCCCGAAGGGTCAGCTGCTAATCTATCAAGTTAGAAAGAATACGGAAATTGCAAGACGTTTTAAAAGCATTTACAAAGTCAGCATCCAAGTCCACAACCGCACTCATAACTCTAAAGGCCAACATCTAAATTAGTTATTATTAGTCACACATAGCCACATACGCATTCACATATACAACCTCACAACAATGCAATTCCTCCATCTCGCAATTCGACCAACAAGGCGCTCATCGCCGCGCCGAGTGCAAAGGCAGGCCCTCTCACTCCACTTCACAATCTCCCTTCTAACCCCGGCTAAGCCTCCACTGGAGCACTTGCCAAAACACATTAATAATAATTTTCGTTTTGAAGGGGCACGGTTTCCCTGTCACACGGGTCATACATAGCCAACTCTTCCTCCACGCCAGCTACGATGAGGCCGTGTCGGAAATGGTACCAACACAGAGAAAACGTTCCAAAAATATCTTGCCGATAAAATGCGTTCAAAATCATTTTACACACATAGCGATTCATGAAGTTCAAAACAATTTAAAAAGGTATTCAGGACTAGTTCCCAAAACCTGCCCTGCAATAACGGTATGCAATCTAACAGGATAGAGAAGAACCGAGCAAGTCGAAACTGACTTACCTCAAGTGAAGAATTCTTTGACGGAGACGGAAAACTAAGAGTGTAGGCAACAACAATTCCCTAATGGAAATAGTACGAGAGAAACGATATTAGGTTCAAACCAAACCTCACTTAACGATTCTTGTAAACTATTCTATTTATTTTCCGAACCCAGCTCACCAATTAGTACAACCACTTATCCAAACGGGATTAAATATTACCTTAAGCTCATAATCTAAGCTTAACCCATATAAAACTAGTTAATCCAAAAACCAACCTCCCAATTCAACTTAAAAACTATGCCCACAACTTGAGTAGCCTAATACTATACTAATTAACTTAATATACCATATATTTATAAGTCTGTTAGCTAACCCTCTACTAACTTGCTAGACTATTAACACGTTGAAGCAACTAACCCAACAACTTGCTAACTATTAACAAATATTAATACCCAGTCAACTAATAGAAACACTCACCGAAACAATTAATACGTGTAATCTTTAACACTTTCTAAGTTATTGTAGCTACAACCAAATGTGAATTAGATTAATAATTTTCTACACAAACACATAAAATACAACTTCTAACCAAGCATCCTACATTAAATAACCCACCCCTACTAGTACGAACCATTGCAATAATAAAACATATATATATAAGTTCTAACTTGTATCTTCCTCTACTACGTAACAAGCCAAACGAAAGGAGCGGAAGGTACCGACGACTACTCAACGGAACGGGTTTAGCGGCGACCCGATGATCGAAGACGGTTTCATAAAGCAACAACACAAAGGAGGTCTGTAAAAAGGAGTGATAATTAAGGGCAAGGGAGAGACAAAGTAGATCGATGATACTAGATTAATAGCCGCGATCGACATACCGGTGATCCGAATTAACTTGTGGAACCACCAAAGCTTGTGAACGAACTATCAAGACGGAAAACGTTGCCGCCTCGGGCGTCTGGTTGTGGCATGCTGCCCCTGGTGCAATCGAAACGACGCCAGAGTGGTTTGTAACTCCCGACGGAGAGGATTGAAACCGGGAAGACACATGCCTAACGCGAGGCTAAACGAGGAAGACGAAAGCCTTTAATTCCAAAGTGGAGGATCTCTTCTGTTTGGTTTCTAATGATTAATTAGGTAGATAAGTATAAAAGAAGTAATTAGATGTGGATTTAACGAGAGTTTTCTAGGTTGTTAGGATAGGGTAAGGTGATAAGATCAAATTTGGATAAAAGAAATATATATATATATGGATATAGAATTAGTTACTAAGGTGAAATAGATATATCGGTAGGTACACAACTACATAAGGAAACCAAGGGTGTTTGTATAACTGCTTATAATAAATATTCTTTTCCCGCCGGGGTTGCTCGTGGGTCAAGAAATCTTGATTACTTGCCGTACAAGAAATTCGTTTTCCGACTTAAAGGAAAGATGACATCGAATATTACAATGATTATTCCCAATGTCAATGAGTTGGAACTCGCCTTTTGCGGATCATTTTTTCTCTAGATGTTGATGGAGCCGCAAGTACACTGGACCCTTGTCAAACATGTTCACGAGTAGGGTCTTAGACCAAGGTGCACATAACTACCATTTTCCTCTTTCGTTAAAGAAATGGTGAGCAGTTTGGGTCATCTTCTTCTAGTGCATCATCATTGTCGATATCATAAAGATTCGATCGTGCCTCAATGTCCACATTTAACATCTCCTTGTTTATAGTTGTCGTAGTTATCCCTACCACATTGTACTAAAAAAAATTTGCTTTGGATTTCCTAGAGACGAGGAGGCATTAGTGTCTATTGGTAGAGACTAGGTCAAAGATGTTGAGAATCTCCTTCCCACATTGGAAGTTGAGAGCTAAATTAGCCTACATATATATCATTGGGTTACTCCTCCTATTGCCAATTGGTTTTAGGATGGAACCTCATGGGCTTATGTGTTGGGCTTACGTATGCGCACGACCCCCCGGTTTATGGCCCACGGACTTTCACATGGTATCAGAGCAGGTTTCGGTGTGGGTTCATTTCCCGGAGTCTTCGGGCTTGCCGGCTACATGGGACCATTCAGGCAGTTCGCCCGATATAGGAGCGACCGAGTCCCAATAGTGGTGGTTCGTGAGCCTTGAGGGATTTATTCGGACATGTCGGCCATGTAAGCATATTCAAGCAGCCCGCCAAATATAGGAGCGGCCGATCCAATTGTGACGGTTTGCTAAAGCCTTGAGGGATTATGTTCAAGTGTCAACTAGCCCGGTCAGTTGCACTTGAGGGGGCGTGTTGAGATATCCCACATATGGAATTGGGAACTACAAAGCTAGTATAAAACCTAATGAGCTACTCCACCCATTGCCATATGGTTTGGGTTGGAACCTCATTGGGCTTGTATGCTAGGCCCGTTACATGCACGACCCCCAGATTATCAGCCCACCGGACTTTAATATGGTATCAGAGCTCACGGTCAGGTCCTGGGCCCATTTCCTGGCTTCTTTGGGCTTGGGTTTAGCGGTTGATGCTACCCGCCCGTTATTTGGGTTTGCGTTTGGCTATAAAGAGATTGAGATGTCACCACCCGTTCTTTGGGCTAGCTATAAAGAGATTGAGATGATAGACCCGTTTGTCCAAGTGTCAACTAGGCCAGGTCAGTTGCAGTTGCGGGGGCGTGTTGAGAATCTCCTTCTCACATTGGAAGTTGAGAGCTAAATTAGCCTACATATATACCCTTGGGTTACTCCTCCTATTGCCAATTGGTTTTAGGATGTAACCCCACGGGCTTATGTGTTCGGCTTACTTATGCGCATGACCCCCCGGTTTATGGCCCACGGAATTTCACAAAAGACTACGTCGATGGTCTTGTTGGAGAGGGATTTAAAATCCATCCCTAAAAATGGGTAGGGGTGATGGGTGGACGTGAATGTCTCGGAGAAGTCGCCATTGAGTGACTGTTGGTGGGGAAGAGAGGACCGAAAAGCGGAGTCGTTGAGGGCGTACTAAACTAGGGATTCAAAAGAGACCATTTTTTTTTGGTTTTCACAATTCACATAATGACCAAAATATATTATTATCTTTAATAATAAAGTTCTATGGTTCTTTATTCTTATATTCTATCAAGTTAGCAAGGTCCAAGCCACTAAATTACCGTTGGCGTCACAAAACATAGCAGAATTATCCAATTCACTTGCAAATCTGAATAAAACCCAACTTCCCATTCATAATAATTCACTTTTGAAGCATACTTATCCAACCCTGACATCTACTTATCATGCAAACTTAAGTCTAAGCCATGTTGGAAGGGTATGCTTGTTGTACATTTCTAGATGGTTCCCATGCCTTTCGAGTCGAAATCATTATTGCGCAACAACATCATCTTATCTTGAATCCCGCTTATCAAACCTATAAGCTCCAAGACCATCTCCTATACAAGTTGTTAATTAACACTTTGTCACGTTAGTTGCAACTCATCACACATGCATAAAACTCAACGTTGTTTGAAATTTCTAAACTACTAACTTACACAAAAACTTTCTAGAGAAACATCAATCGATTTTCTGATTGCCAAAGATTTGAAAAAATCCACTCTCCACAATGTGTTTTCATTGTTATAGTGAAAAGTCCTTATCAATTCGTTATCGTCCCCTCTTTAGTCTATTCCTTCTAACAACATATGATTGGGAGCGAATAATTCCTACTACATGTTATCACATGGATGTCACTCGTCCTAAATAAGTATTTGGTGAGTGGTGTCGGAAGAGAATATCATCCTTTGGAATCTCGTTGAACATTACCGTTCTACATGCCCTGCTTTCTTGGGTTGGATCCCTAGCATTTGTCGCAATAGTAGATAGGCAGCCTCCCTGTTATAATGTCATGTGAGTTCTCGTTGTCACTACCGATGTGGTTCTTATTAGAAGATTATTGCAATAACCATGTGCATGTGGCAAAGGTCCCAACACTGATACGATTCACACCCAAGCAACTCAAGAACTTAAACAAAAATAGCGAAAAACAGTAAAGAACCACAAGAATGGTCACGCGGTTCGAGCAAGCTCTACATTCGCGGAGTCTCAGTGAGGAGACTCGTCTCAAATCCACTAGTCCAAAGATCAAGTTCAAGAGAGGTTACAATAGTACACACAGCAAGGCAAAGAAAGCA